>OY744550.1:49354434-49366934 GCA_963556195.1 Sepiola atlantica
CTTTCATATGTTTCTTTCAGTCACTTTTAAATATGTTTCGAAATTACCAAAATGTTAACTCGGTGCGCTATATCGAGATGATAAACGACTTCTTTTTACCTAAGTTACGACGAAAACGTATTCCCATTCGACGTGTGTGGTTTCAACAGGATGGGGCGACAACTCACACAGCTAGAGCATCAATGGGCTTTATTCGGCCTCTCTTCCCTGGTCGCCTTATTTCCAGGTGTGGCTACATTCATTGGCCTTCTCGGTCCCCTGACTTATCCTTGTGCGATTATTTATTATGGGGGTCACCTCAATGCTCGTGTATACGGGCATAAGTCCTATGCATCGGAAGAACTTAAAGAAGCTATTTGCAAGGAAGTCACCCAAATTGACAGAGCGATGATTAAAAAAGTTTATGAAAACTTCCAAGAACACTTTCAAAAATGTATCATTGATAACAAACATCACATGAGTGATATTGTTTTCCACACTTGATTTTGTAAAATGCCATTTCAATACGAACTCAAATATGTGAATAAATTTCTTGTCAATAAAAAATTAACGATTTTGTGATTATTTGAAAAACGTCCGCTCTCTCTGCCATACCCTCACAGCGTGATAGAGATAGGTAGGTAGAATCTAGCATGTTAATACATATATATATATATATATATATATATATATATATATATATATATATATATATTTATATGCTATGAGAGAGATAGGTAGGTAGAATCTAGCATGTTAATACATATATATATATGTATATATATATATATATATATATATATATATATATATATATATATATATGTAATATTCATATATATATATATATTAATATATATATATATACATATATATATATATATATATATATATATATATATATATATATATATATTATGCTATGAGAGAGATAGGTAGGTAGAATCTACCATGTTAATACATATATATATATATATACATATATATATACATATATATATATATTAATATGCTATGACAGAGATAGGTAGGTGGAATCTAGCATGTTAATACACACACACACACACGCATATATATATATATATATATATATATATATATATATATATATATATATATATATATATATATATATATTAATATGCTATGACAACCCATTTTAAGAAAACGGGGAGCGAGGGAGACGTCCGGAGTGAGGAAGCGGGATTAGGGGGCGACCGGGAAGAAACAAATTTTGTCCCGGCCAACAGGGGAAGAGAAAGATTGTAACACTTTTGCCTACGGGGGGGGGGGGTATGAGCCCCCGGCAACGCTGGGTACCCTTTGCTAGTCTAGTATATACTAATCCAGGTTACGTTTTCATGCGCTGATTAAAAATCAAACCTCCTTCGTAGACCAGAGTGCAGTTAACCTAGTGCGCTTGCTTTTCAAACTCGCACCAATGATTGCGTCTAACCTCCCGTAGAGGAGATCGATAACGTTAGTAATGTTTTAAATAATAAATCTTTGCTAATGAATAGATATTTCCCCTGGGAATTTAATTAACTTCCCACGTTGAGTATTCGACGGTGATAAACAATCTTCCCAAGACCGGACCTAATCTCCAGAAAGGATGATATGGCATTAGCCCATATAGAAGTGGTTGCTAATCTGAGAACTAAAAAAAAGAAACACGTCGCTACTATCAAAGGATACGAAGCCAGAAAGAGTGGGATTATTAAATGAAGATACGGAACAATTAGAGCCGATAAACAGAAGTAGATTAACACTTTCGGATTAACACTTTGGGAATTAAACAATCCAATTACATACCGCAATTAAACTGTATCTACATATCAATGTAATCGTTTTACCAGCATCCACAATGACTGGTTCGTCGGCTGGGGTCATACCCGTCGAGGATACGTTCTTGACAATCATTCTACCTTTTTTTGTTAGAACGAGGTATTGTTCACCCACCCAGGCATTACCTTCTCTTGGAGGTGAGTTATTACCGATCGCCTGGGGTGCCCATACCTAACGACAGTGTTCACCCAGAGGAGAAGGGGGTCTTATATACATATCTACAGACATACTGTTTCGCTGTATCACGGCTTTTCGGTGTGGCTAAACTAGCACCCGCCCCAAACCGTAATCGGACCACTTAAGTACGAGGCGGTGGCAAGTAATATCTCAATACTTTTATAAACATTATAAGCCACTAAGACAATTGTTTTTATTTACAAAGAGCTTTGCATTGCGCTAGTAGTAGTAGTTGTAGTAGTAGTAGTAGTGGTAGTAGTAGTAGTAGTAGTAGTAGTAGTAGTAGTAGTAGTAGTAGTGGTGGTGGTTGTTGTAGTAGTGGTAGTAGTAGCTGGCGATATCTCTAACAATAGTGCTCAACCCGATGGGGGGGGGGGGTTATATAGTCATTCATAGACAGACTGTTTCGCTGTATCACAGCTCGTCAGTGTGGCAGGACTAGCGCCCGCCCTTCTTTACCAGCTTGTTATCGCTTCGCAATGTTCGCTATTTGAAATACTTGAAACTAAATGTTCATCCATAAGTTTGCTGTAAACACGATACAAAAACCTTCGTATTTATTCATATAAATAGATAAGCATTGACAGGCATTCATGTAAGTAGATACACATGAACATTTTGGTAATAGTTTTACAAATTTATTTTAATTTTAAATAAGCCTGTATAGAAATGAAAAGAAAGAAAATCAATTCGCCTGATCTATGCTGCATATGTATGTGGGTTTCTTTAACTTGTTGAAAATCAAGTCAGCCCCACTAAAGAACGTTATTTTTTTTAATTCTTAGTTACTGTCGCCTGTAGTAAAGATTGAACCATGAACCTTCAGACGACTGCCACTTTGAACTGACTGCAACTTAACACCTTTATCCGTGGCACCATGAGTCCAATTTGAAAGACTGGGGGGAGGGGGGTGTTAACCCTTAGTTACCGCTACTCGCGGGTCCATTCTGACGCGGAGTTGTCAGGGATACATTTATGGGTTAAACAGAAAATCAGGGTAGGACTTGGGCTACGTTCCTTATAGAAATCCCAAAAGAAATCTGTTTCTTGACAGGTGCAACGCTCTCTGGACAACAATTGGTTGGTCTTCGGCGATGGAATTGTGAGTGAGTCACCATCTAATGCGATTTAGCCCGTAAACGCTGCGCATGCGCACACACTATAATGGTTCGAGAGTGGAAGCCGTCCAACCTAAAACGGGATGAATGCCGCCGCACAAACAAGTATTGCTGCTATTACTACGATTACTATTGCTACTATGCTTATTGCACGGAAGTAATTTTACTACTGAAAGCGTAACAGCTGTAGAAATATATTGAATTCGGCTAAATATAATGCGACGTAATTATTAAAGATGGCTCTGTCACTTATATGATTTATTTGCGAAGGCGAGTGATATGCGTCAAAGTGTAATCCGATATCTAGACCACTTGTCTACTGTTAGAAATACGTTTTGAATAATTACTAATGAAAAAAATAACGCGTAAATATATTATTATACTAAAGCTGAGTTAATCAACGTTTGTTTCCTTAGGTTTTTTTTTATATAGTTTAATGACACAACACACATGCTAAAATATTCCTTAGTTCTGGGATTGAGTTATGTTTGAAATGTTTTCGTTTTTATAGCCGTAATTTATAATTAAAGCACCCATCTTTCATTTAACTATCTATGCATTTCTCTGGATGTCTCTTATTCTATGTGAATTCTACCGCGCTCTAATATTTCTTAATGTATCTGCGAGCATTTTAGGAAAGACTGACTCTCGTTTTTCACAGTTGCCATCTAATTTATAAAAGTGTGTATGTAGACACCACAAACACATACGTAAATTAAATGGGAAAATAATTAGTCCAATTACTTCTACAGTATCAATAAGGATATTAGAGTTGATAGCAAAATCGTAAACTTTGTTGAAACTTTATACAAATATACATAATGTGTGCAGTTGTTATTAATGGATATACCACGTATTGGTTTAAAGTAACGGTACTTCTTGCACTTCTGGCAGTTTACGTAAACTGCCGGAAGGTGCCGAAGGAAAACTTCGTGTTTCTGTGTTGAAAACGCTGGCCAATGTTAAAACGCTAGCTATCAGTAATAATTAAGAAGAAAACACTTAAACAGAAAAGAACACAGTCATCGTATGGTAATGTCAATGAAAAATTAATATAAAACTATGTCATTTTGTAACTAACTTTAAAAGTGAAGGAAAAAAGTTCAAATCAATGAACACACACTCATTGCATCGTAAGTTTCCTTAATAAATATTTATTTTTTAGCGAAGAAAATATAGTGCAACAACTGATAGCAAGCAGGTTTTTTAATGATTTTTTTTTCTTGCCAAATCTTTTTCAACGCTACCGACGAGGTTAGGTTTACGTAACATGCCGGAATATGCCGACGAATCGTCGGTTTTGAGCCGCTCCGTAGACTGCATGAGTACCATATAGCTGTAAACATGGTTGAAACTTTATACAAAGACACATAATATATGCAGTAGTTATTGACGGACATATCACAAATTGGATTAAAGTAACTGTTGAGGTACGCTCAGGTTGTCGGGTTAGGGTTAGGGTTAATGTTAGGGTTAGGGTAAGGGTTAATGTTAGGGTTAGGGTTACTGTTAGGGTTAATGTTAGGGTTAGGGTTAATGTTAGGGTTAGGGTTAGGGTCATTGTTAGGGTTAGGGGTAGGGTTAGGGTTAATGTTAGGGTTAGGGCTAGGGTTAGAGTTAATGTTAGGGTTTGGGGTAGGGTTAGGGTTAATGTTAGGGTTAGGGTTAGGGTTAGGGTTAATGTTAATGTTAATGTTAATGTTAATGTTAATGTTAGGGTTAGGGTTAGGGTTAGGCTTAGGCTTAGGCTTAGGCTTAGGTACATATATATATATATATATATATATATATATATATATATATATATTAACGAATTCCTTCTGTCGGCACAAAGAAGGTTTACGAATGGCGATAGAGACAGATTCCATCATCTTAAATGGTTTTTGGAGTCTTCTCTGTGCAAGACATCAAAACACTCTATTTGATAGCTACTGGCGCAGCATGGATTTCCAACCAAATGCTGGCAAAAAGCAGAGTCCAAAGTCACATAAGAAGGGTGACACAGGGATACTACCCTAACCTGTAGAATGTTGGATGGAACGTGCTGGTTTATGCGGGTCTGTCAATGTAAGAAAGTACTCCCTATATAACCAGCATCACACTAGCATTTAAATTGGTTAACAACATTACTATAATGGGACACACTTGTTTTCATTTGTGCTGCTCTGTTTGGATCATACAAGTTGAACCTTTATTTTAATTATCACATTAAAAAGCTAATATTTTCGCGAATATTATTTGTTTATCTGAACTATCAAATTTCTCCTCAGGAGAGATTTCAGTTAATTGTTTTTAAAAGCATACATAACTGTTGTACTTCTAAACATTCATCTCAATATTTATGGTACAGTCATCATTTAATTACTGAACTAAATAATAGCATACGACTAAAGAGAAGAATAATATCTACTAACATCTCAGTTGTTATCTTACGTTCTTGTCTGAAACAAGAGGTTCCTCTTCTCTTTATCTCCAAACGTATTGCTGCGTCTAAAGTTTGAACTAATTTATCTAATTTATCACGGATTAGAAACTCGACCCACAGGGTTAAACATACCAAATGTGACCGGTTCATCAGCCGATGTAATGATAGTGTGACTCACAATGGCCTCACAATGTTTGCTTCAGAGATGAGTGTATTCCATGCATAAGGACAAATCAAATGCCACCACGTGCAGAGCATGGCTTACGTAATATTGATTATTGAATATATATACATCTTTTTAATACTCGTCTTATAACTTTTTGTATTATGTTCTCAAGAATATTGAATATTAATTTTTATGAAGGAACATTTTTAGTAAGCTTATTTTTTCAAAGACATGATCCTAAATCAGTTATAAGTTTTCTGAAACTGATTTCAAAATTTAGCATTTTTTGGACCGTGAGTCAGTCTATGATGAAAACAAAATCAATAAATTCATTTGATTGATTGGTGTTGAGAATTTACAGCATCTCAACATGTTTAACATGATATTATTAAACTAAATATGTCATACAAAACCTGCCAACATTTTTTAACACCTGCATTAGGTGGGGACTTTTGCGTTATATTTTCCCAACAAAACCAAAGAAACGACAGCTAACCGAATAGATGTAGAAAATAATCTACGTACTTAATTTCGAAAGAGAAAGAGAAAATAAATTTTGAAAACTTACCTGATTGAGTTAGTGATGCAATTACAAACCACATGTTCTCTTTCAAATGTCTGCAGTAGAATGTGGTCAAAAGTCGACGGTCACATTTAATGCTACACAAGGCAAAGCTTTTTATTAAAAACTACACGCACACACAAACACAGTCGTACAACTACACACCCTGACAAAAGGCGACACACACATTATATAATTACGCGTTCTATTGCCATGCCCGATAGCACCATTCCCCAACCAATGTTCAAATTCTTTGGCGTGAACTTATCAGCCAACACGGGTGAGTGTAAGCACGTAGAACACATTGCCAAGTCTGTTGCAAAGAAGGTAGGCTTCCTCTATCGGGCTAGAAAACCACCATTCGCTCATGCATGAAGTATTTTTGTAACATATCATCTGGTGCCCCAACCACTATATCCCCCCATCTTGAGCGTGGTGCAAAAAAATAATTTCTAACCTAAAAGGTCCCGCACAATCTTCGCAGGATCGATCCCCTGTCGCATCGACGTAGTGTAGCATCTCTGTGCTTATCTTAAAAGAACTTGCTCTGATGAACTTATAAGATGTGTACCCCCTAAAGGAAAATATCTGTGTTCCACTCGATAAGGAGAAACATTCTTACCCCTCAACTGTAGATGATCCTAGATGCGGAAGGGTTTTTTTACTCTGATTATTTCCTAGGGTTGCTTGCATTTCTAATTCTCTTCCTGCTCACTGTGACCTAACCCTAACCAACATGCCGCAATTTAAATGTAATGTAAACAAACATATTGCTGCCCGACCCCCTACTAAGGCTTGGTCGGATACATCTCGCCCTTATCACAATAGCCCCTTACGTTTAAATATCAATAAGTTTTGTGTATATATATATATATATATATATATATATATATATATATATATATATATATATATACGGAAGTAAAAAATCTGATGTCGCTGTGAATCTGAGAACAAATACGTCTAATATCACCAGGATACTGAAAACAGATATTACACTTTGATCTCAGCTAAAAGGCTAAAACACCATAAAAATAATGTTTATATGGCGAGCCATTTTTAAATGAATGAAAACCCTGATTTTATCTATAGATGCATCATCTTTTAATAGGGGTGGCAAGTGTAGTATCGGTTTTATTCTCATGGCCACCCTATCAGGAATTACCTTATTTTTAGAAGTGGCGGATAATCTTCCCAGGTATTACATCCTCCTTTTAGGAGGGAGTTATGTAATATCTATTCTGTTGTCATAATACAATCTATCAATTTCCTTTTTGAGGGGAGGAGGGTAGTGTAGTATCTCTTCTTTTGCCATGATGCCATATTAACAAGCATTACTTTCTCTTTTTATGAGGCGATGTTCTTAGATAGTACCTCCTTTTTGGGGGGAGGGCATATAATAATATATGTTTGTTTGTCATAATACCATCATTCCATGATTATCTTCGTTTGTTTTTTTTTGTTTTTTTTGGGGGGGGGGTGGAATAGTGTACTATCTATTCTGTTGTTATGATATCATCTTCCTAGACATTAACTTTGGAGGAAAGAGGCGTTCGTCAATCTTCCCCGGTTAACAAAAATATGCACTCTCCAGTCACATCTTTTGCTAGTATATATATATATATATATATATATATATATATATATATACCCAGGGGGTATAAATCCGAAGGAAGTTAAAACCGGGTTTATGAGAGTGCTCAATGAAAATTCAGAGCAAAATATTTTTTTTTGTTGGTGATTTTATTATTCCATAAATTGCAACAAATATATGCTGTTTCATTAACGCTCGCAATGAACGTCAACTCTTCAAGCGGCGATTGATTCCATTGTCGCTTGAAGAGTTGACGTTCATTGCGAGCGTTAATTAAACAGCATATATTTTGTCGCAATTAATGGAATAATAAAATCACCAACAATATATATATATATATATATATATATATTATATTATATTATATAATGCATGTTCGTTACTGTTGAACACTGTTATGATGGCCGACTATAGCTGCCCACTTCCCTTAACATATACGTGGTGTATTTCTCATCACGTCTGTAGCGTGGTTACCGCGCTCGAAATTAGAGTTAATAATTATTCTTGTTCCGGGGTTCGCATCGTGCGACTGGCGTGAATGGGTATTTCTCCACTGATGATTCCGCATGGATGAAGCGTGTACCTATGCAGATAATATTTAAATATTTAGTATCAAAACACTTATTGTAGCCTCTTCTCATCTTTGCGCCATAATAAGTTAATAAAATAATCCTTCAAAAGCTATAATGCCTGTTCCTTACTGTTGAACACTGTTCTGACGGCCGACTATTGCTGTCCACTTCCCTTTAATATATATGAAGTGTATTTATCATATGTAGCGATTTACGTTAGCCCCATTGGTTAGCGCGCTCGGATTATAATTAAATATGACTCTTGTTCCGGTTTTCAAAGCGTGCGACTGATGTGAAATGGTATTTCTACACTGATGATTCCGCAAGGATGAAACGTATATGCATTTAGAAAATATTTAAATATTCATTATTAAAACAATTATATATATATATATATATATATATATATATATATAATTGTTTTAATAATGAATATTTAAATATTTTCTACATGCAATACGTTTCATCCTTATATATATATATATATATATATATATATATATATATATATATATAATGTATCAAGTTCAAATATATTAATAAAATGTACATGAAACTAATCATTTCATTTTTACTCTATCCCTCTCTCTTTATATATATATATATATATGTATATATATATATATATATATATATATATATATATATATATATATATATATATATATATGATTATTTTTATTTACACAGACATGTAAAACATCTGCGACACTGGCATGTCGATGTTATCGATCAACAGCTCCAAATATGATCTAAGTTTAAGATTGGAGTCTAACTCTGCCTGATGAAATCTCAGTGTATAATAGCTGTTGATCGATAACATCGATATGCCAGTGTCGCAGATTTTGTGCATGTCTGTGCGAATAAAGATAATCATATATAAACACTCTATTTGATATTGAGCACTTTTTATAAACCCGGTAAAAATTCTTTGGATTACTACTCTGTTGATGTTTTACCTGGATTATTATAATAATAATAATAATAATAATTATTATTATTATTATTATTATTATTATTATTATTATTATTATTATATATATATATATATATATATATATATATATATATATATATATATATATATATAAGGGGGGGTAGAGAAGGAGAAAAGGCGATACATTTGAGCAAAGAAAGAAGGAAATAACAGTCTAAGATGTAGCTTAAACTAAAAGGTAAAATACGGTAGATAAGTCAGTTTCTTGATAGACCATTCTGAAAGAAGAATGGATGTCGACGTTTACGTTCCACTGAAAGTAATGCTCCATAAACACTGCCAATAACAACGTTTGCTAAAAGTCATTCCCTATTGACCAATTCGTAGAGGATCATTGAGAAATATGTCTACGACTAAGTCTTTCAGGAATCGTAAAAAAAAATAAATAAATAAATAAACGCAGTCCTGCAGGCTGGGGAGTAAACCTTGTTTGTAAAGACAGAAGAGACGAGACAACGTCCACATCGTAAATGATATATTCATAGTTCAACCATCAGTACTAACTGAAAGTCTTCTGGATGTGGTAGGTTAAATTAGGGGCGCGGGATAGTATACTATCTGTTCTGTTTTCATGATATCATCCTCGAAGACATTAACTCCTCCTGTTATTTTTTTTAGGGGGGCGGGGGTCGTCATTATACCATACTCTAAGTCACTACCCCTTCCTTTGTGTAGTATATGTTTGCTCTCTTACGTCATATATATATATATATATATATATATATATATATATAAGAGGTATGGCCTGAGGCTCGCCGCCTTCGGCAGATCAATTTGATAATTGTATGATTATTTTTTCTGCATTTTTTTATCCTGAGGAAGTCTCACGATAAAGACGAAACGTTGATGGATACATAAATAATATAGTTGTTGGCTTTCCTTTTTCATTTTCTCTCTATATATACATATATATTTCATATGATGCATGTTTTTTTTACTGTTGCACACTGTTATAACGGTCGACTATAGCTGTCCGCTTCCCTCGACATGTATAGGGTGTATTTCTCATCTCATCTATAGCGTGGTTAGCGCACTCGAAATTGGAGTGAATAATGACTTTTGTTCTGGGGTTCATATCGTGCTAAGATCTAAGTGTAGTACTTGTTTTCGGCATCCTGGTGACATTAAACGTATCTGTTCTCAGCATGACAGCGACACCAGTGCGGACGATACTAAGAATGGAATTACGAATAACCTTTAGACTTATCTCTTTAAAGTCAGGAAGTTTGATCGGCTGCCCTGCTGGCGTTCCATTGGATAATGGAGATTAAGAGACACGCGTAGAGCTAAGTCAATTCACGATGGCGTGGCGCGACATTGATAGACCAAGACGGTCCAGGAAGGCATGCATGGCAATAACAATCGTTCCACTCGACACTTTTTAAAGAGTAATTAAACAAACGAAATATTTCAAAGTAATAATTAATTTTTGTAACTAAAAGTTTTTTTTTTGTTTTTTTTTTGTATCATCGTTCGCCCCTAAACAAGGCAGGACACCACTGTAAACCGAGAATTCAGGAGTAATTTTTTTTTTTGGGGGGGGGGGAAGGGGTTCATTCTAAGTTGTGAGCTGTGCAACGAGATGTCTGTTTACATTAGTTTTAAATTTCGACAATGTCAGTAGAGTCGGAGGAACAGGGAGCAGGGAAGGGAGTTTCATGGGCCGACAGCGCGAGGAAAGAAGCTATTGGAGTAGAAGACTCTCTAACATCTGGGACCCTCCACAGTGAATGGATGGGACTTAGGTGATTGTCGGGTTCGTCTAGTGTATTTACGTCGAGGGGTCACTAGGGAAATAAAAGGAAGAACAAAAAATCAGTTAAATTTTTATTGTAAAAAATTAGAGGACACACGACATCAATAGAAATCAGCCATCCACAATTTAAAACTATTTGTAGTTTAAACCAAAATTATCAAACGCACGTGGGACATGGAAAACATCACCATGACACTAATAACGTAGTCGTAGTGTAGTCTTACGCCTGGAGTATCGTTGAACATCTGAAAGACACATGGAACATAAAGAAAATCACCATAACACTAATAACGTAGTCGTAGTGTAGTCTTACGCCTGGAGTATCGTTGAACATCTGAAAGACACGTGGAACATAAAGAAAATCACCATAACACTAATAACGTAGTCGTAGTGTAGTCTTACGCCTGGAGTATCGTTGAACATCTGAAAGACACGTGGAACATAAAGAAAATCACCATAACACTAATAACGTAGTCGTAGGGTAGTCTTACGCCTGGAGTATCGTTGAACATCTGAAAGACACGTGGAACATAAAGAAAATCACCATAACACTAATAACGTAGTCGTAGTGTAGTCTTACGCCTGGAGTATCGTTGAACATCTGAAAGACACGTGGAACATAAAGAAAATCACCATAACACTAATAACGTAGTCGTAGGGTAGTCTTACGCCTAGAGTATCGTTGCACATCTGAAAAGCACGTAGAATATTAAGAAAATCACCATAGCACCAATTACGTAGTTGTAGTGTAGTCTTTCGCCTGGAGTATCGTTGCACATCTGAAAAGCACGTAGAATATTAAGAAAATCACCATAGCACCAATTACGTAGTTGTAGTGTAGTCTTTCGCCTGGAGTATCGTTGCACATCTGAAAGGCATGTGGAACATGAAGAAAGTAACATTAACACCAATAACGTAGTCGTAATGATGTAGCTGTATTAGAGATGTTAATCTTTTCTATTCACTTTAACGCTGAAATAATAAAAGCACTTAAAAAGAACAACTAATAACTCCACGTTTCTGAATTTTTTAGATGAAGATTGATAATTTGTATAATTTGCATTATTCGGACTACTGTTCTCATCTTGAGTGATGTTATAACAACGTTTAGGTCGCTGTAACTTCCGACATTTTCAGCTGTATCTTTTCGAACTCGTGAATATTTCTGTGGAACTTGGGAATTTGAAAGCACCAGTAATTGTGGGAGAACTAGGTACAGTCGAGAAAACATCTGGGAAAACAAATAAAATATATCATGATAAAAAGATAGATTAGGAGCATACAACGAACCGCAATGATATAACCAATT
>OY744550.1:49371934-49374434 GCA_963556195.1 Sepiola atlantica
TTGAAATTAAACTCATGCCAGTTTCTAGGTCAGCTTTTGTAATTTGAAGTTAAAGTTTGCTATTTTATCTAAGATAGCAAAATTTAACTTCATTTAATTTATAGTGTAGCTTTTCTGATTCTAAGTTCAGTTTTTGTAGTTTAAAGTTGAGCGTTTGCAATGTTTAGTTAAATATTGCAGTTTAAACTGAGCATTTTTTTAATTTGAAATTCAGTATCTTTAAATTGAAGTTAAGCTTTTTTAATTGGAACTAGAGCCTTTGTAATTTAAAGTGTCGTTTAGATTTAGCATGTGTACATTATAGTTGACTTTTAAATTTAAAATTGAGCTAATTTAATTTGAAGTTGAGCATTTTAATTTTAAGTAGAACTTTTGTAGTTCGAAGGTGATATTGTAGTTTAAATTTTGGGTTTTAATGATGATTTAAAATCTTAAAAATTTGAATTTGAGTTTTCTTAATTGGAAGTTGAGCTTTTTTGATTAGAGTTTAGCCTGTTTTAATTTTAAGCTGAGCTTTTGTAATTTTACGTTGAGTTTTTGTAGTTTTAATTTGAGCATTGTAATTTTAAACTGAGCTTTTTAAAAATTTAGAATTTATTTTTTTCTATTTTAAGTTTGTAATTTAAAATTGATTTGCTTTTAATTTAAAGTTGAACCTTTTATGCATTTACGTTGAGCTTTTCTAATTTAAACTTCCACATTTTTAATTTTACGGTAATGAGTTATGATACGCATTAAGTCAACGAAGTAACCCGTTCGTTCATTTTTTTAGAAATTGTTACTACGTCTGTTCATATGCATAACATTTTAATTTGAAATTCAACTTATGTCAGTTTCTAATTCAGTTGTAATTTAAGGTTGAGCATTCGCTATTTTTAGTGAAGCGTTTTTATTTGCAGTTAAACTTTTCTTGTTTCAATTTTAGCTTTTTTAGTTTGAAATTGAGTTGTTTTTTTCATTTGTAGATGAAGTTTTTTTAACTTTAAGTCGTGCTTTATTAATTTCAAGTTCGGCCTATTCAATTTTAAGCAGAACATTTTAATTTAAAATTGAGCTTTCATAAAAGGTGACGTTGATTTTTTGTTTAATTTGAATTTCCACTTTTTTAATTTGAACTTCCACTTGTTTTTATTTGAGTGTTATGTGATGTAGGACTTATGAAATAAACGGCATAACCCGTCGAGCGAAGTCTACGTTAATAGTATCAATGGTTAGAAAAATAATGTTTAGATGCTTTCGCTGTATGTTGGCATAACGGATAATGTTATTAGATAGTTGCAATAAGTCTGACCGTGATGATAAAGGTGGTTTTGACCTCTTTAGGGAATGATAATTTAAGTGAAAGTGATGTTTTGGATTGGCTGAAGGTTTGGCAGCTGATGATAAGGGATGGGTGCTGTCAGTTCCACATTGTTTGCTCTGGTATTGGCGTTTATAGATGTAATGGTCGAAGACTTATCTTCAGTGACAATTGTGTTCTCATGTGTAGCAATGGCCGCCATAGAGATGTTGGCGCATGACTACTTGATTCAGACGATTTAATAGTGTAATACTGAATGATTAATAAAACCCCAGGGAGTTGTGCAAACATGAGGACAGAAAAGAGAGAAAGAAGGTTAAAAAGAATGAGAGGAAGAGATTAAACAGTGGAAGAAAAGAAGAGGAAATAAAAGAAATGCAAAGAACAAAACGTAGAAAAGGTTAAGAAAGACCGCGAGTAAAAGAAAATAGAAAGAAAGAGAGAAAGAGAGAAAGAAAGAAAATGAAATTAAGAAAACGATACAAAAAGTATCGAAATAAGAAAGATATACAAAGTACAGAAAATAAAAATAAAAATAAATACAGAAAAGAGTAAGAAGAAAGGGAATAAACAGTGAAAAAAAGAAGAAGGATAGAAGAAAAAAACAAATAAAGAAAAGAAGTAAAAAGAGCGCGAGTGAACAATTGTAAGAATGATAAGAAAAAGAAAAAGAGAAAGAAAGAAAGAAAGTAAGAAAAAAAAAGGAACATAAATTGAGAAACCGATATAAATAATAGTAAAAAAAAGAAAAATATACATAAGGACAGAAAAGAGAGAAAAATGGATAGAAAGAGAGAGAGTGGAAAGGAAGAAAGCAGTGAAAGAAAGTAATAATGAGAAGAATAGAAGAAAGAAAGAAAAAAGAAAGCAAACAAGACTGCAAGAAAAAGCGCGAGTGAAAGATGGGAAAAAAGAAAATAGAAAGTAAGGAAGAAAAAGGTCAAATGAAGAAGAAGGGATGAAAGGAATAGTGACAGAAAGAATGCATAAAAAAACGAAAAAGGAAGAAAGAAAGATGAAGGAGGGAAAGAAAGAAGAAAATGAAAGCATAAGAAATATGGGAGGAAGGAAAAAAGAAAGAAAGAAAGACAATAAATCAAGAAAACGATATAAAAGGTAGTTAAGGAAGTAAGGACAATAGAAAAAGGAAAATAGAAAGTAAGGAAAGAAGAAAAAATCAAATGAAGAAGAGATGAAACG
>OY744550.1:49381934-49406934 GCA_963556195.1 Sepiola atlantica
AAGAAAACATCTCATTGTACAAACAGAGAAGCACTCTGGATTGCCACACCAATAAAAATTGCCTCAGTCTTGAAGGACATCTGCTCTACTGACCGAGGACAGAGCAGATTAATTGTGGTTTCAGAACATATATTACACTTTGATCCCAGCACAAAAGTCGAGAGAACCAGCTCCGCAAAAGTCTCACACTCGGAGAGTACAAAAATGGCCGTTAACGGACCCGTAAATAATTAATAATTTAATCTATTTGTTTAAAATCCTATTTAAAAATATACGAAATTAAATCCACTAGAACAGATTCTTTTTCGTAAACAAGTCAGCCATTTTAATCTTTTGTAAATAGTTTATACAAAAAATGATTAATTACTTCGTGAGAATTGAAAGGCATTTGGAAAACTATCAACTGTCGAATAGAGGTCAGTCAAATACTCATCTAGTTCGAAGATCTTAGGTTTGGGAAGATATTTACATTAAAAAAATATATAAAAAAAAAAAATTAAAACATTTAAAAGAAAAATAGTCATGATTTCATAACAATTTGTTTCACTTAATAATTTAATGACCAAACAATAAATCAAATGTAACTTTCCAAATCATTCAGTAATCCACCAAAATGCATTTCTTCAGAAAAATGTCAGCCATTTTAATAGTACTTTGATAGTTGAAAAAAAGATTAATTCGTGACTTGAAAAGAATTTAGAAACATTTAAACTGTCGAATTGAAAGTCATTTAAACTGGTGTGAAAATTCTTAGCAAATGCTCATGTATTAAAATATTTAAACTATGGGAACCTATTTTTATCCAAATATTTCATAAAAAAGATAAAAACATAACAGTAATTTGTTAGAGTTTCATAAATATTTTCTTTATTTATGATATTTTTTATGATAGCGTAAATTTAAATGTAACATTCAAAATACTATTAAAAAAAAATTAAATTACGAAACTAAATCCAATAAAATGCAGTTCGGCTGCTCTGTATACAAGTCAGCTATTTTAATCTTTTTTTTCAACAGTTGAAAAAAACAAACTAAATAAATAAGAATGAATTACCCGCGACCCTTCGAAATTTGAAAGAAATTTGGAAGCATTCAAACGGTCGAATAGAACGTCGTTTGAACTGGTTTTAAAATTCTTAGTCCTCATTGAATTAATTTCAAAATCTGTTCTTTTTTCTTCTTTTTTCTCTTTTAATAATTTAATGAAAAAAAAAGCGGCATAGTTTGGAAGTAAAAAGATGAAGCTAAAATAATGTGCAACCGGGAAAGGGAAGTAAATAGAAAAAGAGGAGAAAGGGGAGAAAGGGGGAGGAGGGGGAGGAGGAGGAGGGTGTGGGATGTGGAAGAAAGGCGATGAAACGCTAAACGATGCTATCAATGGCGGTGGTGACTGGCGCTTGAGGCGTTTCAATGGCTGTCGCCTTTGAGGCTTCCTGGCTCTACTAAACGCTGGAAAGCAGTCTCCTGGAGTCAGGGCTGGGCTATTATATTGCCTTTGAGGGGGGACGGGGAGGCGGTCTTGTTCACTGACCAATGATTTCGCTCAGATCGACTGAAGGATGTGAAATCAGGTTACGGTTGGTCTCTGCCTCGGATGTAAGGCTACAGAAAAGGAAAATAGAAATTCACAGAAGCGTTAAAACGAAAAACAGCCTTGATTTTTTTTTTGTGTGATTGTGTGTCTGAGTGCACATTTCTAGTCTATTTTATTTAAACACACACGCACATACACACGCATGAATGTTTGAATTACCTACGAGATACCGTCCTCGAGTGTATTCGGTCTCTCTATACAAGGGTGTGTCAGGACAACCTGGCATAGGGGTACTTCCTCCTACAAGTAAACCATGACCAAATATTACAAAATAATATAGTACAAATAAAATTACCTCCACTTGCTCATATGAGAAATGGTGCACCTTCTCCAAGTCATGTTAAATCAAGTAACAACACTCAGCTGGATACTCCACCAGACTAGATGAATTATATTCCTGGAATCAAAGAGACTGCAAGAAATATATATACTATAACATAGTAAACTGATCAATTGGGGAGAGGGAAATTAATGTAATTCACTTCTTTACTAACTCAACGTTTGACAGGTAAAACTTTAATAGAATATTCCAAAATCTATGCATCTCATATAGAGATTTAGTGTTAGCCCCAGGAAGGGACCCCTTGATTTCTGAGAACTTCGACTGAAGTAAAATGAAACAAAAAATAAATTCCTACTAGACACTGTCCTCGAATGACTAAGGTCTTTCTGTGCGGGGGGTTGTCACGAACACCGGACATGAGGATATTTAACTCTACAAGTAAACCCTGACTAAATATTTAAAATAACATAGTATTCGAAGCACAAATAATATCCGCTCGGTATGGCTACCCTACAATGGCGTATACGAGAAATGGCGCACCTTATCCAAGTGATGTTGCCTATAGTAACATCACTAAGCTGGATACTCTACCAGACCAGATAAATTATTGTGCTGGAATCCGATAAGACCAATACACCACAAGAGAGATATACTATAACATCGTTAACTGGTCAGTTGGGGAGAGGAAAATGAATGTTCTTAATTTATTTACTAACTCAACATTTGACAGGTAAAATGGAACTTTAATGGAATATGCGAATATCTATGTATCTCATATAGAGATTAAGTGTTAGCCTCAGGAAAGGATTCATTGATTTCTGAGAACTTAGACTGAAGTAAAATAAAACAAAACAGATATATTATTATCATTACTGCTCACTAGAAGTTATCACACAAGTCATCGCCAGTGATTGCTCACCGACAACAACCAGTGGTGTTCCCTTGAGTCTGAGTGACAACAAGCCTCCCCAGATTTCCAGTATTCTTCACCTTTTTCCATTGATTTATCGCTGGTAAGGACAATTGGTCTTCTCAGAGATTTGGGTGGCAATAAGCCTCCTCAAAGTCCCAGCATTCTCCGCACTTTTCCAGTGGAGGTCTGGTTTGTGCTGTTCCTTCCTCGGTCTCCCCTTGAGTCTGAGTAACAACAAGCCTCCCAAGATTTCCAGTACATTCCATCTTTTTTCGATCACCATCGGAAATGACTTTGCGTAGCGCAACAGTCGCCTACCATTGATTCCTCGCTGGTAAAGACCATTTATCCCAACTGGAATATGGGTGGCAATAAGCCTCCCCAAGGTCTTAGCACTCTCTGCACTCTTCCAGTGGAGGTCTGTTTAGTGCTGTCCCTCCTCGGTCATCCCATCATCCTTGACCATCTACGACTCTTTTGTGTGGGGTCAGCCGAGGCCGGCTCAAACATTATTTCTTGCAGTTGCTGTTCCTTAGTTCGTGTGGTAGTGTTCTTTCTGTGGTTTTGCTTTCTTCCTATTGTAACTTCCATGTGGCTGGTTACCATTCGTAGTTAAAGCGAGTTAGTTTCTGCATTTGAGAATTATTATTATTATTATTATTATTATTAGTAGTAGTAGTAGTAGTAGTAGTATTATTATTATTATTATTATTATTATAATACTAAAGCTGAGTTAATCAAAGTTTGTTTCCCTAATGCTTTTTCCCCGCATATTTTAATCACATAAAATGCTAAAATATTCCACATTTTGGGCATTGAGGAATGTTTTCAAAAGACTTTAATTTTTAAAGTTGTACTGATTAGTTGTAATTTGCAAATAATTCATCAGATATCCCATCTTTTACGAAATGTCTATCTATCACTTTCATCCTCTCTCACTATGTGTTGTCATTATGTACGTCTCAATTAACCTGATGATTTCCCTTAGAAATGAAGGGCAAAAGCTTCTGAGTCGCTTACTTGCCATAAGTATATTTGTTACTACTTTTAAGCTGCAATGTATTGAAGTAAATGCTGAAAATATATATATATATATATATATATATATATACATACTATATTATTTAATAATATAAGTTTATGTATATGAAATAAGAATAAATTATATATAATATGGGAGAATGTTACTCCTATAGCAATAATAAAGCTAATAGTTATATTGGTTTTACAACCACTACACTATCCCGCCGCCTCACCATGCATCTTTAAACCACTAGCTCAATTTATAAACTCTGATTTCAGACAAAGTTTAGTTAATAACACGGAATTAAAACATTCCAAAACACATTAATTTTAGTTAATATCTGCAGCAATCTTGATTAAAACCCAGCAACAAACAATTAATAAGATTACGCATGAAACCAGTACCAACATTTTAAAATGCTTAACGTAATACAATTGTATACTGTGACGCTAATACTGGTATCCAGGAAATTAAATTGTTAACATCTTTCCTGTGACAATGCGAGTTCGTTCTTTTGATGTCAAACTGATTCCCACACGCTCACGGCTGCTTTTTGAACTTCTCTTCTTTTCTCCGACTCATTTGTTTTTTGTCACATCTTGACTTGACGAAGAATCCAAAACGTTCTTGACACATATAGAGCACACATTAGTATTTTATTATTATAACGCAAAATGTTCATTAGTAAAATTGAAAGAATTATAAAAGGCATAATTAAGCAAAATATTTCTGTTATTTTTAATAATGTTTAGCACAGGTAAAGACAATTTTTTGTGTGTGTCTTAAATAACTAATATAAGTTAGCAAAACATTTATATGGAACAAAACGTAGATTTAGTATAAGGAACGTTTATGTGTTTGTCTTTTAAGGGAAGTGGGGTCTGATCAACTCTGCTGGGAAGCCATGAAATTAAATACTGTCTTGTTTTTAAATTCCCGAAACAGTTTTTCATCGTAAACAACTGATGATCCCTTAAAATAGTGTTAGAAATAAACTAATATAATAACTGTAAAAAATAAATTGACTTACATCAGTGATTTTCCACTGGAAGACTTGGGACTATAAGTTTTTTTTTGTTTTGTTTTTTTAATATAGTTTTAATGGTTGAGAAACTTCCGAGACTATATATCTATATATATATATATATATATATATATATATATATATATATATATATATATATATATATATATATATATAATATTAGAATATTGAATTAAATTAAAGATAATTGAATTATCGTTTAATAATAATCTATCGTAATAATATAAAGCTCAATATATTGAATAGAGCAATCAATTCAAGAGATGAAAGATGAGAATAAAAAATTGCAAAGAAACAATATTTAATAAATGTTGTATAGTTGCAATTTTTTATTCTCATCTTTCATCTCTTGAATATATATATATATATATATATATATATATATATTAATATTTTTTTACTTATACAGACGCAGCACTGTCGTGACGATGTTTCGATCTCTTTGGTTATTAAAACCAAGATCCCCTCAGGCGAAAAGTTGGTCTTTTCACTTAGTTGTTCATCTTGAAAAATAAAGAAGAGGCAGAAAATTGGAAAACATTCAATTAAAAACTAAAAGGTCACATGATAAAATTTAAAAAATAATATCTATGTAAACCGTTACTATGTTTCCAGTAAAATGGGTTAATCAAATAATCTATTTTTAGCATTAGATTCGTGAGTCGCCGGAGAGTATATCAAGAGAAAGCCGGATTTAACAGTTCATACGGTAGCCTTGTATATACTAAAGAAGAAAGGGGAAAGGATTTTTTTAGGAGTATATATATATATATATATGTGTGTGCGGGTGTGTGTGTGGTTCTGTGTGTGTCTGTGGGTGTGTGTAAAATATACACACATGCCTGCACGTATCTGTGTGTAGATTTATTTGTAAGACGCACATACACAAAACTATTAATTAAATTAATTTTGAATCTACTGATACTACTGGTCGGAAATTGTTACTTTCCTGCACTGATGAGAGCAATAAGCTCAAAATGCTAGCGTCTGTAGGTATGAATAATGTAATACTTATTTATAAATATTATACTAAGCCCCTTTAAGAAATTAAAGTTGAGCACTCTCGGGGATGTCAAAAATAGACTGTCAAAAAGCTCTAATGCAAAGTTCCGAATACGTTCGTCGAACACTCTCAACTAGTCTTCTATCTGTGCCAGCTTCCTGGTAAATAAAGATCTTAATTTTGTTTTTCTTACGTGACAGTTTCCGATGGCCGAGTAGATATGGCGACTGTTTGCAGATTCTTGGCTGATTCTGAAATTGTTACTTTCCTGCACTGATGAGAGCAATAACTTTGAAACGCTAGCGTCTGTATGTATTATTAATTTAATATATATATATATATATATATATATATATATATATATATATATATATATATATATATATATATATATATGTATATATATATATATACATGCATACATACATACATAAATACATACATACATACATACATACATGTATGTATGTATTACTGATACAGACGCAACACTGTCATGATGATGTTTCGATCTTTGGTTATTAAGATCCCCTCAAGCGAAAAGTTCGGCTTTTCACTTAGCTGTTTATTTTGAAAAATAAAAAAAGAGGAAGAAAAAAAGAAAAACTTAGGATCAAAAATTGAAAGGTTACATGATAAAATAAAAATATTTATGTAAACCGTTTGTATGTTTCCAGTTAACAGGGGTGATTAAATAACTTATGTTTAGCATTAGCTTCGTGAGTCGTCGGACAGTATGTCAAGAGAAAGCCTGATTTAACAATTCATATGAAGGGTGAGGTGGTGGTAGGTTAGTATATATTAAAGAAGAAAGAGGGAAATTTTTTTTAAAGGAATATATATATATATATATATATATATATATATATATATATATATATATATATATATATATATATATATATGCATACACATATATTTGTATATATATATATATATGTGTGTGGGTGTGTGTGTGTGTGTTTAAAATATACAGACGTACACACTCAAAACTATTAATTCAATTAATTTTGAATCTACCGATACTACGAAATTACATACTTTTCCCGCCATATGGACTCAAATAAATATTTAAATTTTTTACTTATATTTACAAAACACATAGCTCCCAAAAGATGGTCAGTAGTGAGACCACAAATACTTTGAATTATAGCCATGCCACATTTATTAGCCAGTCCCCACATTAAACGAATACTCTGACCAGGAAGCTTGAACACGTCTCTACTAAAATATGTAGGCATTATCCAATAACGAAACGTACCTGGATTAATGTTTATAAATACATACAATAAAAAATAATAAACAATAATAACAATAATCGGGTATCAATCATATTAATGTCAATAATAATACCAACTCATGTAACTGTAGCATAAAATATAATTGCCCACTAATAAATAATTAGTAAACAGTGAATGGCATAGACAAAACAACAGTGAATAATAGAAGCAACAAACGATAAAAAGTAAACATAGGTGCGATGTAAAATGATTAAAAGTGTAAATTTAATTACCATATATCATTCAGGAGTGCAAAATACAGAAATTGTACCAGACTCTCTAAATATATATAGAAACAAAATAATAAAAACACTTGTTCTCAACATTATGCATGGCATTTTGGTTTATATCAGAGTGTAGTATATGTTCCGATGGATGCTACACTGTACTAGTATTGTCCTGTACATTTCTAGGGGGGTCAACCCTCTAAGACTCTACATTCGCTTTGAGAAGGGGTTAGTTTATTTCTAATCTAATCTGAGGCACTCCTACTGGGGAATGCCGACATGGCTGTTCAGGCATTTTTGTATGGCAGAGCACGTTAATCCTTTTTATATACTCCTTATGCATATGCAGTCTAAGTTGTATGGTTAACTAATTCGCATATTGTTTTTTTAAAAAACACAAAACAAAAAAAACATTGCTTATTGTCCGTTCAAAACATTTAAAAAATAAATACTGGTCCCTTACCCTCCAAAAATAATAAATAAATGTTTTAACACTTTAAGAAGTGGTGCAAATAAAAAATAAATACTTAGTTCAAACTATCATTGAAAAAAAAAACATTGCTTAACGTCCGTTCAAAAAACGACAACAATAACAAAAAATAATAGACATGCCCTAAAAACGCCAAAATAAAAAATAAAAAATAGTTTTAAGTTTTAAGCAACACAAAAAAGTACTATTATTAAATAATTGTTGTTTGTTATTATTTTTAATTGAATGATAATTTTGATTTTAATATAACAAGAGTTTTGTTTATTGATACAGTTTTATTTCGTGAAAAAAGATATTTAGAAATTATGCCCAAATATTCCTTTTTTTTTATCGAGACTAACCTTAATTTCAACAAGTTACGTTCTAGATCAAAATGGAAAAATCTACCCCACACACGCGCGCTCACCCATTTGCCTCGCCAGATTGATTTAAAATATAAATACATTTGTATTAAAATTCCCCAAATGTTCATGTTTATTTATCTATGAGAATAAATAAGAAATGTTGTGTTTCATGTTTACAACAAACTTATGAATTAAATGTTTATTATTTTTTATTTAATGTTTCAAATATTCTAAGCAAATCCAGCTAGTTTAAATATAAATGTATTAGTAAGTTGTAGTAAGCTCTTATCTGTTCTGGTAATGTTATATTTCAAGCCTGTAATTTTAATTCATATTTTTGGCTTATACATCTTATGCAAAATTAATATATATATATATATATATATATACAAATATATATATATATATATTATAAAAAAAAAATTTAACACTAGCTACCATTTAAAAAAAATGAAATACAATTTTATTTAAAGAAATTGATAAGATGCCAAGATTTTATTTTTTTATAATAAATCAACTATTTCGAACGGGATCGTTCTTTTTAAATTTTAAAATTTTAATGTGAAAAAACATTTTATTATAGCGTATTAGCGTATCGACGCTTGCTTTGACTACTGCTATGTGTACTAACATCACACGATCTCGACACAACACTGTCTCCACATTACACCAAGGAGAGCGTCGCTGTTTGGGAGTTCTCTCCCGTACGGTCGTCAAAATAAAAAAATATATATAACAATGTCGGATTCGGTTTTTCATTGTAAAAGAACGGTCCCGTTCGAAATAGTTGATTTATTATATATAAAAAAATCTTAGCTTTAAAGAAAATTGTATTTTATATATATATATATATATATATATATATATATATATATATATATATATATATATATATATATAAGTATAAATTTTTATTTATACAAACATTATTGGTTACATATGTGCATACACGTTTCGGTTGCACTCTTCGCAGAAAGTCAACCTCGTCAGACCAAGGATTCAGAGGAATGGGCACATGAATCCTTGGTCTGACGAGGTTGACTTTCTACGAAGAGTGCCACCGAAAGAGTGTAACCAATAATGTTTGTATAAATAAAAATGTATACTTATAAACAGCTCTACTTGTTCTTGAGCACTTTTTATAAACACTTGAGTTTCAACGGATTTACATTTACAGAAACTAATACAATACATGTACTATATATATATATATATATATATATATATATATATATATATATATATATATATATATATATTTATATATATATATAATTAACTTGTTACAAATATCCAGGGGGTATAAATCCGAAGGAAGTTGAAACCGGGTTTATGAGAGTGCTCAATGAAAATTCAGAGCAAAATATATTTTCTGTTGGTGATTTTATTATTCCATTAATTGCGACAAAATATATGCTGTTTCATTAGCGCCCATAATGAACACCAACTTTTCAAGCGACAATGGAATCCATTGTCGCTTGAAAAGTTGGCGTTCAATATGAGCGGTAATGAAACAGCATATATTTTGTCGCAATTAATGGAATAATAAAATCACCAACAATATATATATATATATATATATATATATATATATATATATATATATATATATATATATATATATATATATATATATATATATATATATATACGTGACAGGTGAGACGGGTATTCTTCTGACATATATATATATATATATATATATATATATATATATATATATATATATATATATATACATATATATGTATATATATATATATATGTAAAATAAATATATATATTTCATATGCAAAAATAATATATATATATATATATATATATATATATATATCATATGCAAAAATATTAATTAAAATTATAGACTTATAAATACTCACTTACATTTGCAGTTGGATATGTGAATATGGATATTATTATTATTATTATTATTATTATTATTATTATTATTATTATTATTATTATTATTATTATTATTATTATTATTATTACGGAGTATTATTAGTATGGTTATTATTATTGTTATTATTATGATTATTACTGATTATTAATATTGATTATTATTATAATTGATTATTATCATTTACTATAATATTTTTTTAATTATTATTATTGATTATTATTATTATTGATTAATATTTGTAATAATAGTAGTAGTAGTTGTATTTGTTATTATTATTATTGATTATTATTATTATTATTGTTCATCATTATTATTATCATTTAGTATCATTATTATTAGTGGTACTATTGCTATTATTGATTATTATTATTGATTATTATTATTTATCATTTGTATTTTTTTCATTATTATTATTGTTATTATCATTATTTATAAGGAGTTTTCACACAAGCGAATATCAGTGATTAGAGTTCGCGTGCCAGTCTCCTCAGATTTTCAACATTCTCTGACTTTTTCGATAACCATTACAAATTATTTCGCGTTATTGCAACATCCATTTATCATTGTTATGTCGCTAGCAACGCCTGTTTGTATTCTCTTAAATTTGAGTGGCGATAAACTTCCCCAACGTTCCAGTTCTCTCGCACCTTTCAAGTGAACTGTTGGTTACTAAATATAATTCACCATTTAAGAATTTATAGAGAAAATTTACAAGGGGTGGTAGGGCGCATAGAGCCCAAAACGATACAATAAGATAAAACATTTCTCATGCGAAATAAAGCTACCAGATTTTACTAGTTTACTTCAGGCTAGGATCAAAGTGTAGTATCTGTCCTGCTCCCAGTCAAAGAATGATAATTTTTTCTCAACTGGGGTATTTTTTTATTTTGTCTTATTTAGAATACCCTTTTGGAGGAAGTTGTATGTCCCCAGGTTAAAAACGACCTAATGTCTAAGGTGTCTCTTGTGGAGAGGCAGGCAAATAAGGACTAGCAATAAAAATAAAACTTGACGATGAATGTTAACAACACTTCGCGACGACAGCACCCTTATGAACACCGTCCTCGGATATCTGCATTGATCTGGTTACTGTTAGACGGCTAAGGATCGAAATCGTTAACAAAAGAAAAATAATAAAAAGAAAAGAAAAAGGTAAATAAAAACGAAAAATGAAAGACGTAATGTAAGAAAAAAGAACAAAGGAATAAAAAAGAGTGAAGGAAAGAGACTAGAAACAAGAAATTAAATGAATGAAAAATTTGAAAATAAAGGAAAATACAAAAGAAATGAATAAACGAAAAAGAAAGAAATAATATAAGAAAGAAAACAAAAAAAAATTCTAAGACAGAAAGAAAGGAATGAAAAGAAAGGAAAAAAGTAGAAAGACACAAAAAGAATTAAAAAAAGAAAGAAATAATATAAGAAAGAAAACAAAAAAAATTTCTAAGACAGAAAGAAAGGAATGAAAAGAAAGGAAAAAAGTAGAAAGACACAAAAAGAATAAAAAAGAAATAATATAAGAAAGAAAACAAAAAAAAATTCTAAGACAGAAAGAAAGGAATTAAAAGAAAGGAAAAAAGTAGAAAGACACAAAAAGAATAAAAAAGAAATAATATAAGAAAGAAAACAAAAAAAAATTTCTAAGACAGAAAGAAAGGAATGAAAAGAAAGGAAAAAAGTAGAAAGACACAAAAAGAATAAAAAAAAGAAAGAGGATAAAGAAGGAGCAAAGTGTAGTCTCTGTTATGATGATGCACTTAATCTTTTTTGTCCTCAGAAAGTTAAGGAGATATATTACTAGATTGAGGCAATTTTTATTTTTGTTCCAATCGAGAGTACCACCTATTGAGGAGCTGATCCTCCCCACATAAAAACGATTTTGCGTCTAACTTTGCCCTCGTAGAGAGGAGTAATTACAAAGGTAAATGAAAAACGAAGAATGCCGAAAAAATTAATAAATAAATAAACAAATAATTACTAGTTTAGAAATGCCGTAAAAGGGAGAAAAATAGAGGAAAAATCATATATATATATATATATATATATATATATATATATATATATATATATATATATATATATTTAGTAAATATTACCGAATTAAAGTTTTTTAAACTGATCGCACTAATTCTTTTGGGAGATACTAGCTTTCAACGAAAAAAAAAATCAAAATGGCGGATTAGTTTGATCGCACACGTGTTAGTGTTTGCTCTAAGATTTTTTGTTTGTTCTTTTGTTTATTTTCACCTTAAAATGAAACTGATGTATGATGTGGGTGTTTTTCAAGACACTCTAATCTAAGAACTCTTATTATTTGTGAACTTTTTCTGATGATTTTGTAGTGTTGCAGAGACGATATTGACATACAAATGTTGTTTGGCACAAAACAAATGAAACGGACCGTTAAATATATCTCACAGAATGTTGGAATTTTTGGAAATGTGAAAAAATAAAAATAAAGTAATAAAACAAACCATGGTTATTGGAATATGATTTTTTTAAAACTGTTCTATATATATATATATATATATATATATATACATATATATATATATATATACATATATATATATATATATATATATATATATATATATATATATATATATATATATATATATAACCAGGTTCATATATTCCAATAACCATGTTTTTATTTTATTATTTTCATTTTCATTTTTTCACATTTCCAAAAAACATAACATTTCTGTGAGATATATTTTTTACGGTCCGTTTCATTTGTCTTGTGCCAAACAACATTTTTGTGTCAATATCGTCTCTGCAACATTACAAAATAATCAGAAAGATTCACAAAGAGTAAAAAGTTATTGGATTAAAGTGTCTTGAAAAAAACTGCACTATACAGTGGTTCATTTTTGGGTGAAACCAAACAAAAAACAAACATTTACATATATATATATATATATATATATATATATATATATATATATATATATATAAGAATTATCTTTGAAAACTCATGAGCTAAGGACTTAAGAATACTTTGCTTGAACTTTGAATTCTAATAAAATTTGATTGACACCTTATTTTATTACCTTATTTTATATTATAATATTAATGCTCTATCCAGTATATTGAGCTTCAGTTTTTATCCGGATGTTTCACTAATTATAAGATATTAGTTGACGCTTATATCTTTTGTTGGATTACTTATATATATATATATATATATATATATATATATATATATATATATATATATATATATATATATATATATATTTCGTCCCAAACACTTTCTCACACCTGAAGCTATTCTCTCTCTCCACAAATCTACAATCAGACAACGTATGAAGTAGTATTGTCATATTTGGGCTGGTGAATCTCTTTCTCATTTGAGGGTTCTTGATAAGGTGCAGAAAGGTATTTGATTGGCCACAGCATTTGTTCTTGTCTGCACCCTCTCTCTCTCACAGATGTGATGTTTCTAGTCTTTTCTATAAATACTATTATGGCATGTGTTCTTCAGAATTATGTGATGTATTCCCCGCTTCCTTTGTTCCGGCTCGTTTGACTGTTTGGTCTAGTGGTCTCCATCAATTCCCTGTTTTGATACCTCATTGTAATACAGCTTTCTATTCCAGTAGCGTCATTCCAAGAACCGCAGGCTTGTGGAACTCTCTTCCTGCTGACTGTTTCCCTCCTACCTATAACATTGGTCTTTTCAAGACAAAGCCAATAGGAATCTCCTGTCTTTGCGATAATCATATTTCGTTCTTGTTAGCTCCTTACATCAAGTGACTTCATGCCTTGTCTGGAGCGATTTTCACAAAAGAAATATGACAGAAAAAAAGGAATGAGAAAGAAAAAAAGAAAAGAAAAAGCAAAACAATAAAAAAGAAAGACAATAAGGAGGAAAAGAACAAAAAGAATGAACGAAAAAAAAGGGAAAGAATAATAAAAAGAATGTATAGCTAATAAATGGTGTAAGAGAAAGAGGAAGAAAGAAAGGATATAGTATTGAATGTTTACGAGATAATATTAAAATGCCTATTGGCGAGAAACATGGCGACATATATGATTGAAGTTGTCGGTAACGCATGTGAGGCTAAAAATCATTAATTAATATCCGTCAGTCATATATTAATGGTGTCGGCTGTCACCGTCGAAAGGACTTGTCGCCTTTCTTTGGATATTTGCATATATATATATATATATTTTTTAACAATAATTTATGCTCTGTCAATAATGGTGCAGAACGTTCGGTATCAAAGTTCAAAATGCAACACTAAGATAATGAACCCAACAAAGCCACGGTTTATAAAACCCAAGACACGATCACGACGGCAGATGATGATGATTATGATGACGATGATGATGATGATGATGATGATGCTTATGATGATGATGATGATGATGATGATGATGATGATGATGATGATGATGATGATGATGATGATGATGATGATGATGAAAGACAATGATGTTGACAACGCCGCTGACATCGATGCTGCTGCTGCTGCTGCTGCTGATGATGATGATGATGAATGGCAATGATGTTGAAACGCCGCTGACATCGATGGTGCTGCTGCTGATGGTGATGATGATGATGATGAGTATGATGCTGCTGCTGCTGCTGATGATGATGATGATGATGACGATGACGATGAATGACACTGATTTTGACAACGCCGCTGACATCGATGCTGCTGTTGCTGCTGCTGCTGCTGCTGCTGCTGCTGCTGATGATGATGATGATGATGATGATGACGATGACGACGACGACGACGACGACGACGACGACGACGACGACGACGACGACGACGACGATTTACAGGCGTCCAATTGCTGCAAGATGTGTCAGATTATCGAAAGCTTGCAAAATCCAACTGCCCCAAAGGGCTACCCGTCTGGTCTGGTCTGGTGCAAAAATAGAGAATGGGCCCGTCGTCATTCACTTTTAGAGATGTATTCATGCGATCGACAATAAACTAACTCCTTTGAATTGAATTGCGACCAGCAATCTGGAGGACAGGCAAAGTTTTGATGAATTTTATTTTTAATCATTAAATTAAATAGATTAAGATGGAAACAAAAGCAGATTAACAAGTTCTATTTCTGACTGATTTCTATTCCATTACATAAAAGCCAATACGAATGTTTTTTTTTATTGTTTTTGTTTTTATCGCACAAAAGCCAGCAATTAAATGTTATTTGGCAACGTTTCGATGTAGAAACATATCATAAAATGTGTCAAAATTTGTGAGGCAAAACTCATCATTTAAAACTTGAATTTACCCCAGACAATGCACATTGCCACTCAGACGTAAGGGGTTACTGTGGATTAGGGGCCAGAAATTAAAGGCGGCATCAACAGAGAGGGGTTATGCGGTGAGGTGTTTGTCTACATTACATTTACATGTATATTTCTGAATGTCCGTATGGTCAAGGAAACAGGGAGCAGGGAGGGAGTTCCAAAGGTTGGAAGCTCGAGGAAAGAAGATATTAGAGTAGAAAGCTCATTGAAAGATCATAAGACTCACCAAAATCTGAGCACTTGTTACCGTTGAGACACGTCCTCGACGATCAGTCCGACAGTGGTTTTGTTGCTGTCGGATTTAGGTATGGTTATGTTCAGTAATACAAGGTCCACCCTCCAAGGCTTTACCTTCTCTCTTTGAGAAGGGAATAGTTTATAGCTAATCGTTTGAGACGCCCATAACGGGGGATGCCGACGAAGCTACTCAGGTATTTCTTATGACCTTTCAAAACCATACCTGACCTTGTGTCTAACCTCTGTGGCCCTCATCAGCGTAGGGAAGTAAACATCTCATACGGTCATAGGACGTGAACCCGGTTCACAGAGACACCTTGAATCTGTAAGCGTTCACCTATTCTCATTAGGCCACGAAAGATTGTCACGTAATAACGGAGAAATTAAGTGATATTTACATTGAAAGCGGCGAGCATAGATATCTAAGCATTCTATAGTACTCAACGACAGAGTTGGAGCATTGCACTGAGGCTTTTAAGTGAATGTTTATTATTAATCGTTCGACAGTGCTCGACTTTCACTAGTGCTTGAAAGGGGCTTATGATAATATTAAATTATTTTTTTATACTTTACCTATATATATATATATATATATATATATATATATATATATATATATATATATATATATATATATATATATATATATGATGGACTCTCCCGTCGACTTCGACGTATGAGTGCCCCACCAGGGGCTGCCCGTGCGTGAATTTGTAATTGCAAGGGTTGCGCAATCTCCAACAACCGCTCTCCTGAGTAGGCATTGCTTGATTCCAATGGCAAGTAGTAATACAGGACGACTGGAAACAATGCCGAGATGAGCAGAGAGCATATACAGCACCTGGTATTCCCAAATGGTAACCCATTTAGTACTGGCCAGGCACGACGCCGCTTAACTTCGGTGATCTAACGGGAACCGGTGTGTCAACGTGATTGTGCCGTATATATATATATATATATATATTTCTATTCGTTATACATTTTTTTATTTCCCATTTCATCTTAAATCAATATTAAGAAGGAAACAGAAATAGCAAAGATAAAAGTGAAGAAGAAAAAATAAGTATAAAGAAAAAGTAAGGGGAAAGAAAATATGAATGAAAAAAAATGATATAAAAATGATAAACAATAACGGACAGCTTAATGTATATATATATATATATATATATATATATATATATATATATATATATATATATATATATATATATATATATATATATATATATTGTCCTTGTTTTACAAATACTTCAATGGATTATGCTCCGACGTAAATTCACTAGACCAACTCGACAATCAACTAAATTACATTCATTCATTGTGGCGGTCCTCAGATGCCGGAGAGCCTTCTACTCAAGTAGCTTCTTTCCTCGTGCTGCTGGCCTCTGGAACTCCCTCCCTGCCCCCTGTTTACCCGACAGTACTGACATGCAGAAGTTTTAAACTAATGTAAACAGACATCTGGCTGCGCAGATTACAATTTAGGTTAACCCCCCCCCCCCCAAACTTCTCCCTTTTCTTTTTTCTCAGTAGCCCCTTACGTCTACAGTGGCGGCCTGCCTTGTTTGGGGTGAACTATGTTAATATATATATATATATATATATATATATATATATATATATATATATATTGAGGTTGATCCCTCGTCTCCGACGTACTTCTAAAGATCGATAAGGTCCTGAAACTTTCAGTAGGGTTGAAAAACTCATGTGGTCAGCCAGAGTCATCAGCATCAAAACGAAGCTTAGTGCGTACAAACTGTAGATTAAAAATTGACATTTCTAACTCAAATGGGATTTAATTATTCCAGGTCAAAGGTTAAGTCCATCATCTGTTATTTCGGTTTCTACTGCAACGTTACCAGGACCGTCGAATGAACTAGTTGATTCGTTGTACCAAGATCTCAGAACGGTACTAACCTACATTCCGAGAAACCGATGCAATTCTTCTTCTAAACAACTTTCAACGCCGGAGCTAGGCACGATCACAGAACGCCGATCGCAAGAGGTATGTCATTGGGTGCATGAACAGCAATGGCCTCCGTATTTCGCAGCTTTGTACTGAATTGCTCTGGTCATTTGCAAAACTTTCTCGCTCCAGAAATCTGCCCATAAGGAAACTTGAATCTACTCACGATCTCACCACTTTCACATCCTTGACTACGTTATCACCCGGAAGCGACACCATAAAATTAAGTGCACAGTGAGAGTCAGGCGAGGTGCGGAACGTAGCTCGGACCACAACTTTATGCGTAGTAAACTAAATCTCTATATCATGCGACAGTCTCGTTTTCAAGGAATAAAAGTACCCAACTGTATTGATGTATCTAGCCGGCAGGACGTTAGTGCACGTAAGTAACTTTTTAGGGTGTTCAATAGCATGATGGCAATGGCGATGGGGTAAATTCAGGACTGGGTTCTACAAGGCAAGCCTTGAGATTCCTCGTCTTAAGAAGGGGAATCATCCCGATCGGTTCGATGAGAATGGTCACTGAAGCAAGTTTATGAAACGAATGCATAAAGCTGTGTCAATTGTATCTTGACACATTGGTAAAGACTGTGAATATTTAAATCGGGCTTTCGTTATGTCATTACAAACGAGGCAGTGTTTGAATGAACAAGTTTGAGTGGCACCTTATTAGTCTGAGGTGACAGCGGACGGAAGTCGCGAAACCGCGTGATTTCCGAGAGTTGATTTTCTGTCTCTTAGCTGCCGAAATTTTAAAGAAAGAAAATACGTGCCCAGAGTGCTGCCTTTAATCGGGCGCTGGTGTGTACGATATAACTAGATGTAGCGAAACGATCTATCCCTCTCTCTTTCTCTTTCTCTCTCTCTCTCTCTCTTTCTCTTTCTCTCTCTCTCTCACTCTCTCTCTTTCTCACGCGTACACAAATATGCTCTGATGTTTTCCGTGACTGTCTCTGTTTTTAAATAAACCATTTTTTTTATAAACATCGGCGTTCGAGTGGGTTAATCAGTAGACGAATAGAATATAGGTTCACGACGACGACGACACGGGGGTATAGTGGTTTCTACACCCATCCGTAAGATAACAAATATAACCGTGAGTGAAAAGCCATCAATCATGCAATACAAGAAAAATCAAGAACCAGTCGGTTACTAAATATCTCTGACAGAACGCAGAAAGGCTACGATATGATTAATTCCAAAAACGGTGTACCAATCGATAAGGCAGGTCTTCGGTCCTCAATCATAATCTACTGTACCACTGAGGTAGAGGGACAAGACCCTACTTCATAAAATCCATGAGAATCATGAAAATGACTGGCATTTTCATGATTTCTGCTCTAGCACGAAAAGATAAACATTTTAAAATATCAAGTTTTAACTCAATTTAGATTTAATGTAGACATGTAAAAAAGCTAACTTGTTACCATTTCCATATGTTAACATGCCCTCATCTCGACAACGGCTTGTGATATAAGCCTGCCATTTCCATTATTTATGTTTTAGCACGGAAAGATCAACATTTGCAAACATCACCTGTTAACTCAAATGAGAATTAATAGGAACATGTTAAAGTGTATTCATTTTCATTCCAATATGAGAGCATGCCCTCATCTCAACAACGGCTTATGTTATAAGACTGACATTTTCATTATATTATCATAGCACACCAAGATTATCATGTTAAAATATCAAATTCTAACTCAAATGAGATTTAATGGTGATATGTAAAGATTCATTTCTGTTTTACCCTCTTCCATAAGATTCCCGCTTTAAGTCAATATCATTTATCGTTATGATTCTTCCTGTTACATGAGAATAATTGTACATGGCGATAATTTTGCCTCATGTCTACAATAAACTGATTTTTTTAATGGAAATCGCTCCAGACAAGGCATAAAACAACTTGATGTAAGGAGCTAAAAAATACTACTTCAAGGTCAAAAACTAGCCAACGATGAGTGTCAGGTGGATAGACTCCGACCCAGAAAACTGCAATTCTTCCGCTATTGTCAGAAACATCGCTCATGGAATGTGATCACAAAATAAGGGAAAAGTTAGACTTACGAGGCTGCCGAAAGTAAACCCATACATTTAAAACAAGTTTTCATTCTGTACGAATACTTTTGTACGTTAATATTTTGTACTTTTGTACTTTAATATCTTGTACTTTTGTACTTGAATATTTTGTACTTTTGTACTTTAATATTTTGTACTTTTGTACTTTCATATGCTGTACTTTTGTACTTTAATATTTTGTACCTTTGTACTTTAATATTTTGTACTTTTGTACTTTAATATTTTGAACTTTAGTACTTTAATAGTTTGTACTTTTGTACTTTCATATGTTGTACTTTTGTACTTTAATATTTTGTACCTTTGTACTTTAATATTTTGTACTTTGTACTTTAATATGTTGTACTTTTGTACTTTAATATTTTGTACCTTTGTACTTTGATATTTAGTACTTTTGCACGTTAATATTTGTACCTTTGTACTTTGATGTTTTGTACTTTTGCACTTTAATATTTTGTACTTTTGCACTTTGATATTTTGTACTTTTGTACTTTAATATGTTATACTTTTGTACTTTAATATTTTGTACTTTTGTACTTTAATATTTTGTACTTTTGTACTTTAATATTTTGTACTTTTGTACTTTGATGTTTTGTACTTTTGCACTTTAATATTTTGTACTTTTGCACTTTAACATGTTGTACTTTTGCACTTTAACATTTTGTACTTTTGTACTTAATATTTTGTACTTTGGCACTTTAATATTTTGTACTTTTGTACTTTAATATTTTGTACTTTCGTACTTTAATATTTTGTACATTTGGTTTTGTTATATTTATTAAATTTAATCCATTTTACTTTAACTTGGAGTTTTATATTTCCGTTCCTACCGAGTAGGTAACATATAAAACGTTTTATTTGAATTATTCGAACTTATGTTCTTATCTTGGATGTTATTCTTACAACGTTTCGACCGATGTAACTTCTGAACTTCTTCAGGTGTGTCTTGTCAAACTCGGAAATCTTTCTGTCGAACTCGTGAATCCATACGGAATTTCAAACGGAACCCGTTATTTAATCCACGGGCGTAGCATGCTCTCGTCCCGTCAACCGTGACCGGCTAGAAGTCTTAAGTAATTCGTTAGTGTATTCTTAGTATCGCCCGTACTACGGATTGAACCTTCAACCCCAGAAGACTGTCACTTAGAACTCATTATTACTTTAGAACTTGAAGAAGGTCATAGGTTACATCGACCGAAACTTTGTGAGAGTAACATACAAAATGAGAACAGAAGTTCGAATAATCCAAATAAGGCAAATTAGCAATCCTCATCAAAAAGATTACGAAATATTTAAAAAGGTGACATTATGCAAGCATCACATTCTGAGAAATAAATAAAACTATGAAACGATGAATTGAATACTATTTTTATTGAAATTACCAGGCGCCTTTTGGCCAAGATCAAAGTGTAGTATCTGTTCCGATGGATATTGTATCCTGTGCAGTTCTAGGAGGTCCATCCTCCAAAGCTTTGCCTTCTCGCCCTTTCAGAAGGGGTTAGTTTATTGCTAATCGCCTGACGCGCCCCTACCGGGGAATGCCGATAGGGCTGCCCAGGCAATTTTTGTCGACCAGAGTGCTCTTTATTCTCGGGCGCTGGCTTTTCAAATCCCACTTTGCGACCTTGTGTCACATCTTACCGCTGTGGGAGGAAGATAGATACCAAGTACGAGGAAAACAGTCAGCAGGAAGAGGGTTACACAGGTCTGCAGTTCATGGAAATAAACTATTGGCATGTGAAGCTCTATTATAACGAGATACCTGAACATCCAATTAATAAAGACCACTAAGCCAACGAGTAAAACGAGCTGACACAAAGGAAGCAAGGAATAAATCATATAATTCTGAAGAACATATGTCATACCAGAATCCATAAAAGAAACTGAGATCAGCAACATCACGTTTGTGAGAGAAAGGAGATGCAGAAGAAAAGGAAAGGATCTTTTCTACAACCCATCAGTGGTTGATAAAGGTGTCAACAACATGGTCGGGAGAGTCTCAACCGTTACATGATGACTCATCCCACCATCTTGGACATCCACAGTACAAAAAAAGAAAAGGAACATCGGTAATGCATCTGACCTTCATAGTATCCCTGATCTGTGGGCGTCCAGCATCTGATATCTGGCGTCTAGATGGAACGGGTTCCTGCTCCCTAAAACTGGATAGACGCGATTCTGATCTCGTTAAGAGAAAGAAAGCATGATCGGCCTCTGGCAGCTATCTAGGTATAAGCCTAAAATTATATCCGGTTGCCGAGTGGATATTGCGACTGCTTGCAGATTTTAAGCTGACTCTGTGAACCGGGTTTGCGCCTCCTGAACATCTGAAATTGTTACTTTCCTGCACTAATGAGAGCAATAAGTTTGAAACGGCTAGCGTCTGTGGGTATTAATAATTTAATATTTATTTATAAATATTATAATAAGACCCTTTAAGAGTTGAACACATTCGGAAATGTTAAAAATAGACCGTCAGAAAGCTCTAATGCAAATTTCCCAATGCGTTCGTCGAACACCCTCGAATAGTCTTCTATCTGTGCCCGCTTCTAAGTACACATAGATCTAGATTTCCCTTGTAAATATATATATATATATATATATATATATATATATATATATATATATATATATATATATATATCACAGATATAGTGGGCGACACATACTGTAAGGGAAATAACTTTCCTTATAGCATCAATATAACCGTGATATATATATATATATATATATATATATATATATATATATATATATATATATATATATATATATCGTATTAATAAAAAAGAGAAAACGGTATAACTCATTTCACTATTATATGTCTTAATTTGCTCCAGTGTGTGTCTATCCGTTACACCTCTGCATTGTATTGGCTTTTACAAATTGTCTTTATATACACACTAAACAATGCTTCAAGCAAACTATATTTACGTCTTCACACAAAATATATATACAAAAAATATATTGTCATTTAAAGAAATTATTAAATAGATTAATATTGATGATTCAGCCACGATATAAATTATATATATATATATATATATATATATATATATATATATATATATATATATATATATATATTATTATTATTATTATTATTAGTATTTATTTATTTATGCATATATTAGTGAAATTTAAGCTGAATTATTTCTACACTTTATTATTGGGGAAATAGTCGGTTGATCAGTACCATTGAAGAGCCATGAATATTATAACGGTCCTGTGTTTAAATCTCCGAAACAGTTACATGGTAAACAGCTGATGATCCCCGTTTTAATATTTCACGCTTAAGTTAAGGTCACTTGTTTTTGTTTCACTGTTAGATGCTTGAATCTTCTTTTTTATTAATGAATTTTCCAACGAAATCTAAGTCTGCGATATCTTGGATTTAGTTAGTTTCTCTGGGAATTTAAACTGCATTTTCCTTTTTTTTTCTTTTTATTGTTTAACATGACTTAAAGCTTTTATATATATATATATATATATATATATATATATATATATATATATATATATATATATATATATATATATATATATATATAATATAGTGTTTCTATTTACTTGCCTCCCCACGATGGTAGAATTAGATACAATGTCGATTTTTAAGGTGGGAAACCTCCAGCTCCCCCACAAATTGTCAGAACAGATACTACACTTTTCTCCTAGCCAAAAGGTCAAGGGTGTGGGCGGAAGTGGTGCGTTAATGACAATCGACTAATGCCTGGAAATCGAAAATGATATCAGGTTTCCTGACATTTTACGATTGCAGCTAAGTACGTTGTCTGATCAGCGGCTAGCATGAATGTCACTAGATCACAACGGGTTTGTCCACGTGTAATGTAAGCCCTTCTTTATTTTTCAGGACACATCGCGATGGGACTACTTAGCGAGCGATTAAGAGTTCACGGACGGAAGCATGTTGCCGCGTTTTGGCGGCAACTTTTTCCGAGGAAATATCATTTTATAATTTATAAAGGTCCAAGTTCTTATTATCGTAGGAAATTTAATATATTTCCACATTGCTTTAGTCATTCCCCACCTACGAATTTGATATTTATATACTCGCATTTATACGGACATTGCAATATTTATTGTTAAACAAAAGAAGTTTCCACAAATAAAGGTTATGTATTTATTCATTTTTTTTTAATTAAAAATTAATTGTAAGATGAGACTAGGCGTATATATACCTCCGCACCGCTTTAAATAGAGAAGTTATAGACTGGTTGAAGGGTTTAGAAGGAAGGTAGAATTTCAGTAGCGCTCTGGATGCCACAGTTTTACGTTTTGTCCATCTATGATAAAAGGTCAATTGTCTGGATTTAAAAATTTTTTTTTCATCTAATTGTTTTTACTGAAGTAGGTGGATCCTACCGGATTCCATACACTCACACGCTATTTCAGAGACTCAAGCCGAGAGATCTTTTTAAAATTCTAACCGTACGTTTAAGCGCAATAGTTTGTATCTCCCTTGCACTTGGTTCACCGGATATATTCGCCAGGTAGCTTTTGAAATTCTTTTTCATTAGTCCTGTTGCTTCATAATTAGTGGTATAATGAAGATCTTCCTGAGATTCCAGTTTCTTTTCATGTCGTACATAAAACTATGGTATTTAGTTATCTTCTCCCTCTCAGTTCTGTTTAAGCCAGCATCATTAGGGACACTGACTTCAACTAGGGTTGCTACTTTCTCCCTTTTGTCCCATATCACTATGTCAGGTTTAACAGCTCCGTTTTCTAGATATGTAGCTCTAGGAATTGCATACTCATAGTGGATGGTGTATGACTTATCCCCAACTGTTCTTTCTAGTATGTGTTCCCATGGCTTGTTGCTATACTAGATATTCAACTTTTACATATGGTCCAGTGAAGATATTTGCACACTCCGTGTTGCCGCATTGTATAGTAGCCATACCCTAGCACAACCTTACAACTGAATGACAGGTGGCTCACACTCTCAACTTTTGTGTGACAGTACCTGCACTCGTCCTTGCTGAGACCACTCATATTCTTAAAGGCATTTGTAATCAAAACTTGATCTTGGGCAGCCATTATCATTCTCTCCTGATCATAGTGGAGCGATCCTCTTTTAAACCAGTCTACAGAGCTTTCCTTATCTATATATTCCTGGGATAGTCCACCCAGAAAACATTTGGCGCGTTGATGGTTGTCTCATTTTCCCAGTTTTTTGCAATGGAAGGTATTGCTGTATTTCTGCTGATTCTTCCGGGCTATTTCCATGGCAGGCTTGTTTACCGTTTCTGCCTCATTTGTAAGACAATGTCTGTGTGTGTATGTTTGCATGAGCGGCTAAAAGTTAAACAC
>OY744550.1:49411934-49419434 GCA_963556195.1 Sepiola atlantica
AAATACATTGTCTGTCTGTCTGTCTGTCTGTCTGTCTGCCTGCATGTCTCTCAGCCTGCACGTCTGTCAGTTTATTCACTTTGTAAACAGAAGCACTTGAAGTAAAAGCAAACATTGAAGTTGCGTATGTGGGATAGAGGGGGGGATGAAATGAGAGGAGGGGGTGGCGCCGATCATGTCGGTGGTGGTCGAAGGCTAACTTTTATATGTAGTGCCCAGAGAGTAAGTCGGTGTAATGGAGAGGGTGGGGGTAGGAGGCTGAAAAACACTATTCTGCTTTAGACAAAAAAGATAACGAAAGGATTTTGTTATCTTGTCAGATGATGAAGATTTTGGGAAACAAATTCGTCTTTGACTCTAACGAGCACAGCTCTTGTAATAAATACGGGAAATAAAAGTACCAGCATTTTGAAGACGGCATACAAAAAATATTCGGTACTCTGATAGCTGACGCACAATGTTTCCATGACTTCGCGTCATCAACGTTCGTGCAGGTTACGGAAGCGCCCGGGAGTTGACGAAACGAAAACTACCAAACGCTAAATTGAAGACTGGCTGCCGATAAATTCAGACGAAGAAAATGAAACTAAAATACATATATAAAAATAAAGAACGGACAAACCATAGCTAAACAACTGTTATTAATTAGATGTTTATTTTTGTTTATTTTTTTTTCAAATGGAACTGTTGTTAATCAAATGTTTTTGACTAAAATGTTCACCGAGAAGTTTCAAATAATGATTTTGTTTTATTTGTTAAGCAAATGTTATTGATTTTTAAAGTTTTTTTCAGTTTTTATTTTTTTTTTACATTTTTTAAACATTTTTTTTCCTGTTAATATAAACACCGCAACAACTGTTTTTAAGCATTTTTTTGTTTTGTTTTCTTATTTTAACGGCAACAAACTGTTTGTAAGCAAATGTTTCTCGGTTAATAGTTTCGTCAAATCTCGGGCGCTTCTGAGACCTGCCCGAACGTTGACGACGCGAAGTCACGGAAACATGGTCCGTCAGATATAAAGGTACGCAATATTCTTATTTACTTCGACGGCTCGCTACCACTTCGCAAAAGTCTATTCTTAGAATAGTTGAAAACAAAACTGTTAAATAATAAACATTTCATTCGTAACTATGTTGTAAACACGAAAGAAAAAAATTATTTATATAGATAGATCAAAATCACATTTTTTTTAAATTTTGATACAAATTTACGTATCTTTACACATGACCGGATAGAAAGGAAAAGAAAGAAGAAATCAATTTGCCTGAGAGATGGTGTGTGTGTGTGTGGGGGGGTAACTATAAATTCAGAAAAAGAACGTAACTTGTTGAAAATCAGGTTACTCTTCACCCCAAAAACGGCCAGAAAGGGGCATTTGAACGCAATTGCTAAATATTTGTCCACAGAATAAAATAATGTTTCTATTAAAATCAAAACAATCATTTAATAACAAAATAACAAAAAATAGTTCATTAATAAACTGCCCTTTTAAAAAACAATATGCAAATTAGTTAATCTCAGGTCTTAAAACGCATATACACAAGAAGAATATAAAAAATAGGGTGTTGCTATTGTGGAAACTTGAATTAAGTCGAATAATAGGATTTTGACTTCGAGTAATGGGCTCAACTCTCAGATTTATTCATTTAGATAACTAAATTACAGTAAAACTGATACGTTATGAACTTTTGATCTGTTCATAGCGTAGAATTGGCAAAGACGTAGGATCAATTAGACGATCGTGAAAAAGTGTTTCTTCATCAAATAATATAGAAAATGAGTATAAGTTTGGTCAACTATAGTAATATTTTATGAATATAATGAAAGAAACAATATGTAAACAAAGGAAAATGACTATTAATCAACGCAAATAGATATCAAATGCCTCAAAATGTTTTTTTAAGTGTTAATATGTATATCACTGCACTATTGAATATTCTCATTATCTTTAAAATCATCCCAGTTCAATGATTTTGTTGAGTCTTTTATGTTTTCTCGAAATTTGTATACTTTGTTCAGTTCCATTTTCTTAATGAACATTTTTCTTTGTAGAGCAAAAACCATCTCTATATCGTAGTCATTATTAAAACACCTCTTTTCTCCATAAACGTTAGAAGTGATTCTGTATTTCTACAGTGTACAATGATATTTTCTCTGTATTCTCGCTTGTTTCTGATTCTTCTGACACATTGCAATGATTAGGGTCAACAAATATACGACACTGGCTTTATACTTTTCTTTTTTCTTGTTGAGCTTAGTCATGGCCACCGAGAGTTGACAAGGCCAAGCAACTAACTTCCTGCCCCCCCCTCTGACGTCACTGCATTGTGTGTCAAAACAATGGTCGTAGTAATAACAATAAGAAGGCATTTCGACTTCTCCATTCACTAAATAATCCATCAAAATTCAGGAAATCAACCAATTTTAATGAAATTTTCAGTATTTATTAATTAATGATCGCGGAATATAATAAATTCATTATTTTATTATAAAGCTTGGTGCAAATGTATTATTTCTTGTAAACAAAAAACACCTTTACTAAAGTTATCCAAAATATCAAAACATGTTGACCATACGATATTGTAAATATTTAAAACAAAGCATTAGAAAACTTTAAAAATTGCATGTAAAAAAAGGAAAAAAAGAACACGATTCGATTCATCCTGAAACTGATCTTTATTCAATATAAATTTAAAGAAAATAATAATTCACGATCAAATACTGCAAAAAACTGAATTATGAATTACCATTATTGAAACTTCTAACCCAATCAACCGTAAGTAATTCAGACTTTGAAATTTGTTTAAAAATTATACAACAAAAAAGTTCAATGTTAACTGTCTGTTTAATAATGGAATCAAAATTCAGGAAATCAACCAATTTTAAAATAATTTCGCGCTTTTAAAAATTTCATTTCATAATTCACAAAGTTAAAATGCCTACTGCATATGTTTGGATTTCCAAAAGAGAAATAATTACTGCAAATATGGATACACGTAATAATGTTTACACCGACTAAATATAGTGTAGTAAGTTTGAATTTTTTTAATTATATAAAAAATCAAGTCTGAATTACTTATTATTTGATAAAAAAGTAGTGTTCCATTTTCTTTTCATTACTTTTTTTCGATGTCTTAAGTGTAGTATTGTTTATCTTTTCTCTGTACTTTTGTAGATTAAATAAATGAAATAATAACATCATATTTAATCAAAATTTTCACAAAAATATTCATTAAACAATGCTTTATTCAATGATAATATCGTTAATTCTTTCGAGTTATACTGATTTTATTAACAAGAGTGTAGGGGCATTTTTCGTAATATATACGAAATAGTTTTTTAAAAATAATATTTTAAACATATACAGATCTTATTTTCATTAAAAAAAAATCATGGATTATTTTTATATATATAAAAATATACGTTTAGTAAAGGTGTATTTTGTTTTAAAAAAAATAATACATTTTCACTAAGATTTAAAAAAATGTTTCACTATATCTCCTGTGCTTGTTTATTAAAAATATTGAAAATTTCATTAAAATTGGTTGATTTCCTGAATTTTGGTGAATTTTTAAGTGAAGGGAGGGTCAAAATGTTTTTACATTTTGGGGATCGGCCTTTGATTTTGCACGTACCTATCTCTTAATAGCAAGATAGGAGTTGGTGATTCCATTATTAAACAAACAGTTAACATTGAACTTTTTTTGTATAATTTTTAAACAAATTTCAAAGTCTGAATTACTTACGGTTGATTGGGTTAGAAGTTTCAATAATGGTAATTCATAATTCAGTTTTTTGCAGTATTTGATCATGAATTATTATTTTCTTTAAATTTATATTGAATAAAGATCAGTTTCAGGATAAATCGAATCGTGTTCCTTTCTTTTCTTTTTTTACATGCAATTTTTAAAGTTTTCTAATGCTTTGTTTTAAATATTTACAATATCGTATGGTCAACATGTTTTGATATTTTGGATAACTTTAGTAAAGGTGTTTTTTTGTTTACAAGAAATAATACATTTGCAGCAAGCTTTATAATAAAATAATGAATTTATTATATTCCGCGATCATTAATTAATAAATACTGAAAATTTCATTAAAATTGGTTGATTTCCTGAATTGTGATGGATTATTTAGTGAATAGAGAAGTCGAAATGCCTTCTTATTGTCATTACGACGGCCATTGTTTTGACACGCAATGCAGTGACGTCATTTTCTAGCCAACCGGCCTGTAATAACTCTCGGTGGCCACGGCTTAGTTCATAGCGTAGGAAGTTCATATTTAATTTTGTCCATAGCGTAGGAAGTTCATATTTATTTTGTTTATAGCGTAGAAAGTTCATATTTAATTTTGTTCATAGCGTAGGAAGTTCATAGCCTATGAAGTTCATAGAGTAAGAGTTTTACAGTGACTTAATACTCTCGATATTAATAAATTGTCTAACAACTTCTACCGTGTTTCTGTGTGTGTGTGTGTTTCTCGCCTCTACGTGATTTACATATTATCATTTTTCTTGACTATTAATCGATTATTTATTGAAATTCATGAATGCAATAGCGTAATGCACTAAAACGAACTTTAAAAAGATCTAATTTAAAAATTACGAAATTAAATCAACTATAATGCATTTCGGTTTCTTCCTAAACTATTTTACTCATCATCATCACCATCATTATCATCATCATCATCATCATCATTAGGGTTCTTGATAACACGTGGTTTCCTTCCACCTTGTGTTTTCCCTAGTTAGACGTTGCAACGTAGGACCTAGTTGGCTGTCGAGGTCGTCTCTCCAACGGGTTTTTGGACTTCATCTTGTTTTTTTTCCATTGCTTCGGGGTCCATTCTGTCACTCTAAGAGCCCAACTGTTGTTTATAGATCTCGAGAGGTGACCTGCCCCTCTATGTTTCGCCATTCGTATGGTTGTGATGATGTCGTTCACGCCATTTTGCTGTCTGATCCATGTGTTTCTTTTTATTACTCGTAGACTGATACCGAACATAATGCGTTCCATTTTGCATTGTGCCACTCTTAGCTTTTCTTTTGCTTCATTATTAAGCGCTCATGTTTAAATACCATATGGCATAACAGGCATAGTGTATTCATAAAACATTATGCCTTTAATATTCATAGTTTACTTTATATTTTTGTCGTTTTTAATAGTTGAAAAAAAGAATGGGGCATTTATAACGACAACTAACAGAACGAAAAAACAAAAATAAAACCAAATAGGCACCAAATAAATGTTACGAAAGGCAAGATAAGTTACTCTTCTACTAACCTGGATAAGTTTATTTGTGTTTTTACTTATTTTAAAGGTTTTTTTGTTCAAAACAAACCTGGTGTCACCTGTTCAGTTAGAACCAAAAAATATGGCTGTTCATGAGCCCAGCACGGGGATCCTTGATAATTAGTGAAAAATCAAAAAATAAACAACATAGTGTAAGAAACACATCCAATAAATGTCACCAATTGGGGAAAAATGTAATGTTCTACCAGTATTTTGCTTAATTTTCATTTTTTGAGCGATTATCGAAACATCGTAATTTTAGCCGTTTTTTTTTTCGTTCTAACTAGACAGGTGGACATCAGGTTTGTTTTGAACAAAAAAACTCTTTTAAATAAGCTAAAACCCAAATAAACTTATCCAGGCTAGTAGAAGATTACCGTATCTGGCATTCCGTAACATTTAGTGGTTGCCTATTTGTGTGTGTTGGGTCCAAGACAGGAAACATGCGAAAGTCGGATAACTAGAAATTCGAACAATTTTTTTTAAAGATCAAGTCACCCTAGAATCGACGATAAACAAAGTCAATCATACCTGACATGTATGATTATCCTCATTGGCCTTTTGGCTAGGAGCAAAATGTAGAATCTGTTCTGATACTACACTTCATATTTTCTGTCCTCGACCAGCGAAGGAGAAATCCTACTAGATTGTGACAAGTTTTGTTTTGTCCCAATCTTGAGTTCTCTTTTTGGGGAGCTGGATATTTTCCTCGTATTAAAAGCTCTCGCTGCGAGGCAAGTAAATAGAAACAGTCTCCATTATATTTTAAAGACTTATTTATTATTAAAAGAATTTGAAGTGTAAGTTCCTATCATTCTGTCTTATCTAGCTTCCATTATCACCCGCCTAACAATAAATACACTTAGAAAGAGTTTCATTTTATAACATTTATTTCCTTTCTACATTGTTTGTATTTAATATATAATTTCATAGCACTTTTATTCGCCCCCAAAAAGTCATATTTCCACTGAGACCTAAGAGGCTACTGTGGTTAAGACGCAAGATTTATAAGGGTATCCTAAATAGGGGGTTGTGCAGGAACATCTTTTGATCACATTACATTTGTTAATACAGTTTAGGAAACAGGCAGCAAGGAGGGAATTCCAAAGGCAAGCGATCTATAAAAAAATCTATTAGACTAGAAAATTTTCCGGCATCTGGGGACCTCACGTTTTATTATCTAATGCCGTATACGTATGGAATTGTCTGTTAAATTAGGCACGTTACGTGTTACTACTTACAAGTATCTGGTAACGGTGCAAATTACTTTACAATATTGCTTACTAGCAGGGATACCTGGTGTCGCCCGGGATCCTAATTTCCGTAAATTACATAGGTAACAGAACCAAACAGTAAAACTAAACAGCACTCTTGATTTTGTAATTTGAAATATCTAAGTTCATTTTTGAACAAAATCAGCGTAAAAATAATTAGGCCTCTGGTTAGGTTCGAACTCACAACACATAGGCACCTTTTATATTAATTTATGTATTACAGACGATCAGAACACCATTGGTACCGTCGGTTTCACATCCTAACAAAGGGGACTTATAATTATCCTCTTTAACGGATTCTATTTAGCCTCTGTTAAGTCCCCTTTGTTAGGATTTGAAACCGATGGTACCGAAGTTGTTTTGATCTTCTCTAATATATATACTAATAAATATTAGGCTCTTATATTTTATTTTTCTTAAGTATAGAGCACTTTTCTGAGGTTCAATCTCATTAACTTTACACATACATACATATATTTATATATATATATATACATATATATATATACATATATATATACATATATATATATATATACATGCATATATATACATGCATATATATATATATAAATATATATATATATATATATATATTTATAGTGTGTGTGTGTGTGTATGTGTGCCTTAAGAAGGAGGGAGTAACGCAGACGCAAATCTCATCAGAATCTTAAAATAAGCAAACATATCCTCGACAAAAAAGGCTTCACTGAAATGTTTTCACGAATGTAAATACTCTTGTAATTCTCACGAAATTCAGGAATGCAATTCTCATTCTCTCACAGATAAATATGCGTGTTTATATTCGCCAATGACACGCACACATAGAAAGAAAGAACACCAACACTATAAGGTTGTACTGAGAAAGGCATATTGTACCAAATAAACGGTATATTCTAGTTGAAGTTCGTTTCTACGCAGGGTGACACATTAC
>OY744550.1:49424434-49426934 GCA_963556195.1 Sepiola atlantica
TACACAAGTTTCCTAAAATTAAAAAAGTGAAGTTAATAAAAACGAAGCTCAACTTAAAATGTTCAAAAGCAATATTTTATTTTTTTTAAATGTTGAACCTCCCAATAAACGAAAGCGTAACTGCACAGTTTTAAAAAGTCCAACTCAAAGCTAAAAAAGATAAACTATGAACGAATAAATCTCAACATTAAATTTTAAACGATCAAATATAAATTTAAAAAACTCAAATTTCAAATAACAAAAGTTGAATTTCAATTAAAACTTAGCTTTATTTCAAATTCCAATAGCAAATATTAAAAAGGATGAAGATCAAATTCAAAACGATCAACTTTAAATTTTGATTTTTTGTGTGTACTGATGAGTGACTGCTTATCACGGCTCGAGGGGCACTCGATAATAAGGGTTAAAGAAATGGTCAGTTAGACGATGATCGCCGTCATCAAACGTCCGGAAACCATAGGTGTGAAGGACAGAAGATTTTCTAAATGGAGTTGATTATCCAAGAAGAACTACATGTTTACATAACTCTTGGAGACCACCACACTCGGTTAGGATGCACCTCGTGGTATCCTGTTCAAAAAAGGGGTGTTTTAGGAAAGAAACTTTGTTCATAAAAGTGCCATTTTTGCTTTGTATTTAAAACATTTGTAAATAAAAGTAAAAATGAATAATAATGATTGTGATAATAATAATAATAATAATAATAATAATAATAATAATAATAATAATAATAATAATACAAACAATAATAATAATAATAATAATAAAACAATAATAATAATAAAAAATAATGATAATAATAATAATCATAATAATAATAATGATGATGATAATAATAATAATAATAATAATAATAATAATAATAATAATAATAAATAATAATAATAATAAATAATAATAATAAAAAATTATATAAATTATAAAAATAATAATGATGATGATAATAATAATAATAATAATAATGATAACAATAATAATGATAATAATGATGATAATAATAATGATAATAATAATAATTATGATGATGATGCTGATGATAATAATTAACAATAATAATTATTATAATTAAAGTTACAATAAAGTATTGATAATAATAATTATGGAATACTTATAATAATTATGATAATGATAATAATAAATCGTATAACAATAGTGATAATAAAAATTATAAATACAATATATATATATATATATATATATATATATATATATATATATATATATATATATATACATACTGTATAGTGATAATATTCGGTACTACAATATCTTCGAGAAGCTCACGCAGTATCATCAGTGATCTCTATGGTAAGGAGATTCTCAAGTGCTCTTGATTTCGTGTTTTTTTGTAAATCTTTAAGTAAATCCGCTATTATGCCAGGATAGTATCACTTCCCTGTTCCACAGTATTCCCAGCTTTCAGGTAATAATACCAATAATGATAATAAAATAATAATAATATAATTAAAACATAATGATAAGGTAATAATAATAATAATAATAATAATAATAATAACAACAACAATAATAACAACAACAATAATAATAATAATAATAATAATAATAATAATAATAATAATAATGATAATAACAATAATAATGAAAAGATAACAAACAGTTTAATAATAAATATATATATATATATATATATATATATATATATATATATATATATATATATATTAGTACTTCATGTATCCACATAAAATATTATGAGGAGATATATTTTTTTATGTGTCAGTTTTCAGTATTTACTTCAACAGTGCTCGATACGTAAGTAGAGCTAGGTAGTAAGCAATGAAAATATATATGGCAATCAAGCTACACAGAGGCTCCCGTGTTTCATCCCCGGGGGGAATCGTCAGGCTAAATGCCCTGGATGAAACATATATATTTTCATTGCTTACTATATATATATATATATATATATATATATATATATATATATATATATATATATATATATATTGTCCACGAATTTATTAGCAATAGTGAAACAAATAATTTATTACATCATCGAACCAATATCAATTTCAAAGCTACGAATATCATATATTCTAGTTTTTACGTTTCTAGCAACCACATGTTCGGGTATACCTGTCCTGTACATGAGGTCGCTATTTTACGTGTTATGTTATCGTGGATAATACACACGTGAGTGTTGGAAAGAAGAGAAAAAGACAATAGTCGAGAAACTATTGGATTTACAATCATACGCAGTTATTCACAGGTAAACAGTTTGTTGAAGACAAACATAAAAGGGATTGCAAAAACATGTAAGGTGTTACACAATATAATATATAATATATAAAGGTAGAATAACAGACATAGTGTGAACAAAAAATAAGCCCTGACCCTAATACTAACACTAACCCAATTACAATGAGAAATACGCATTTTGTCGGTGTTGGTTTGAAAATAATATTTATTTATTAATTATTATATATATACACATATATATATATATATATATATATATATATATATATATATATATATA
>OY744550.1:49431934-49454434 GCA_963556195.1 Sepiola atlantica
TTTGGGCACTAATATCGCTTGAAAGCTGCATTTTACCAACAAATATGGATAAAAAAAGCAGCTTGTGTTCAATTAGTTGTATACAATGGATTTTTTATAATATGTGTTGCCCCTATTTACTTGCTTCGTCACGAGGGTAACGTTAAACACAAGGCCGTTCTTTTAATATGGAGAAAATCCAGCTACTAAAAAGGGGCACTCTGGATTGGAACAAAAATTCAAATTGGCTAAGTCTATGAGGATTTCTCCTTCACTGACCGAGAACACAAAAAATTAAGTCCAGTATCAGAACATATACTGAACTCTGCTCTTAATCCCAAAGGGCCAAGGAGTCACATGTGTTGTCGTTCGGCAGGAAGTACTCAAATATGTTGATATGCCATAAAACATACATTTCAGTAAAACAGCCACAGGTAAAAGTGCACGAGAAAAAATAGCTCGGTAAAAATGCCACATGTAAAAATGTCTCGGTAAAAATGGCTCGGTAAAAATGGCTCGGTAAAAATAGCACCGCTAAAAATTGCTCAGTAAAAATGGCACCGGTAAAAATGGCTCGGTAAAAATTGCTTCGTAAAAATAACACCGGTAAAAATGGCACCGGTAAAATGGCACATGTAATAATGTCACATGTGGATAAATAGGAAAAGTTAACACAAGGGAAAATTATAGATAAAAATCTAACAATGAGTTTATCAAAATATTGGATACAATACATAAAGAGAAAACATTTACAAGTTTGACAAATTAAAAAAGAAATTATATCTACATTTAAAAGTATACGACCCCGTACACAAAAAATGCATAGAATTCAACTTTTTTAGATGATTACGTGTGAATACCCACAAAAGAAAACAAGTATTTTAGAATTTATAGTGGGGGAGTAGTTGCGCATTTGAATTTAACGTCAAATGATCCCTTATTCCCGGACCATTCTTAGTTTTTTTTAGGAAAGTTAACTAAAAAAAAAAAGGTACATCTAACCCTAATTCTGATCGGCAATGTCGTAGAATGATACGCAATTGCTTAAAAAAGTCGAACCACCCTAACACAACGTACAGAATTTCTCTCCCATCGCAAAAAAAAAATTGTTAATGCCTTAAAAAGTTAGAATGGCGCCCGGAAATTTTGTATCAGTTTCCTTTAAATTTATATGAAAAACTGATGCTCAATCTGAAATAATTGCTTTCTTTTTGTTTTCTTTTCGCGAAAGATAAGTAATACAATACAATACAAGGATTTATTAATATAAATAGAATAAATATATAACACAACAACAAACAACGTAACTTAAATGTTAAATGTTGGGGGTGTATCCCTATTTAAAACTATAGAGGGTGGAGCTATAGGGAAGAGTTTGCACCCTCGTCCAAACTTAGAAACAGAGTGAATGGCAACAGTGCATAATAGTTAACAGTCGAGAAGTCGTAAAAAAAAGAAAAAATGCCTACCAAACGCAGTGGAATTTAATTATCTATCGACCTGTATACTTTTTAACGTGCTAAAACTAATTTTATTTCTTTCATTTCAATTGTTTTTCTCTGAAACTGTATTTACGACACACATGAAAAATGGTCGCTTGTCGCTTAAGGGAGCTTAATTCCTGAAAAGTTGTAAACAATATTGCTTACACCATCACTAACACTTAGTCGGGGGAGTGGGGCGTTCCACTCGGACTTTGGGTTAGTGGTAGGATTAGTCACTTTTCTTTTTACAACTTTTCAGGAATTAAGTATCGCCCACCACCTAACAGTTAAACGACACGTGCCCAATTATTTTTTTTCTCGTGTGTGTTTTTACTTTGGAGGAAATAAAATGTTGAAATAAAACAACTTCAAAAACAGTTTCAGCACATTAAAAGTATACGGGTCAATATATACAGAGAGAGATGATTAAATTCTACTGCGTTTTGTACACACATTTGTTGTTTTTCTTGTTTTGTTTTGTTTTTAAGATTCCTCGACTGTTAACTATTCTGCACTTTTACAGAGTGAGTACATAGTTATTTTATAATATGGAGGGGGGGGGGGCTTAGCCTCTATTTAAGACTACAAAAGCGAGAATTTAGCCCCCCCTAAAAATAATTAGAAAAGTGGATTTTATTTGTTTGAGAACAACAGAATACATTTTTAAAAATATTTATTTCAAAATATCAGAGGGGGCTTAGCCCTCATTTAAAACTAGAGGTAAAAGAATCTATCCTCCCAAAAGTTAGAATAGTCGATTTAATTTGCTTGAAAGCAACACAGTAAATACTTATTTCAAAATATTAGAGGGGGCTTAGCCCTCATTTAAAACTAGAGGTAAAAGAACCTATCCTCCCAAAAGTTAGAATAGTCGATTTAATTTGATTGAAAGCAACACAGTAAATACTTATTTCAAAATATTGATTTTAAAATAGGGGGGGATAGGGAGGGGGCTCAGCCCCTATTTACAACTTTGGGGGGAGGAGATTAGCCCCACCGCTCTTTAACGATCCTAATGTTATGTTACCGAATTGTTCGTGCTTCGTGCCATGTTTTCCAATTTTTTTTTAAAACAAGGCATGAACCCACTTGATGTAAGGAGCTAACAAGAACGAAAGATGATTATCGAAAAGACAGGAGATGCCTATTGGCCATAGTATTAAAAGACCAAGGCTATAGGTAGGAGGAAAAAAGTCAGCAGGAAGAGAGTCCCACAAGTCTATCGTTCTTGGGAGGAAGCTACTGGAATAAAAAGCTATATTACAATGAGTTATGAAAACGGAAAATTGATGGAGACCATTAGACCAACGAGTCAAACGAACTGGAACAAATGAAGCAGGGAATAGATCAGACAATTCTGAAGAACGCATGCCATTTACAGAAAAGACTGAGACTAGCAACATCACGTCTGTGTGAGAGAGAGAGAGAGAGAGAGGGGGTACAGAGAAGAAGAAAAGGTGGGGTCAATCAAATTACGGATACGTTTCTGCACTGTATCAAGAACCCTCAAATATTCACCAGCCCAAATAGGACAACAGTATTTATTCATTCGTGCCATTTTTACCGGTGCCATTTTTACCGGTGGTATTTTTACCGTGCAGCATAAAACATACAAACCAAACAAATTAAGACAAACTTTTACTTTAAATTATATTCAATGTTTTCGATCAATGTCTCTGAGATAATTTAATATGATTATTAAAATTGAAAAATTAAACATTTAACTTCTTTTTAAAATATCCATTAAATATATATATATATATTCCCTGCTGAGTTGATATTTTTTTTAAATTAACTAGGGTACTTAATCTGCGTTGCCCATTTAAATTTTGTTTCGCTCCTTCCCCCCCCTCTTTGATTTTCTTTAAACTATGCAGTTTGTTTTTCGTTTTGTTTGAACAAATGTTCAAAATAAGATTTTGCAAGTTAAATTTTGCAAGTTAAATTTTGTTTGAACAAATTTTCAAAATAAGATTTTGCAAGTTAAATTTTGCAAGTTAAATTTTGTTTGAACAAATTTTCAAAATAAGATTTTGCAAGTTAAATTTTGCAAGTTAAATTTTGCAAGTTAAATTTTGTTTGAACAAATGTTCAAAATAAGATTTTGCAAGTTAAATTTTGCAAGTAAAATTTTGTTTGAACAAATGTTCAAAATAAGATTTTGCAAGTTAAATTTAGTCATTACGGTGTCAGTTGCTCGGAAGTATTTCAATCTGAAGGCTGCAAACATGATTTTTTTTTAATATTGGGCTTATGCGGAAAAAGAATTATCAACGTCTCATGAGAATTTTGAGTAAGATTTTTGAAAAATCAAAATAAATAAATAAATAAAAACGGAGCGGTCATTTTAGCGGCCACATTTGTGTTATGTAATTGTTGTATTACCCGTTCTTTCGGGGTACCCGGTAAGTTCCAACAAGAATGACAAAGAACAGAACGTATATGGAAAAACTTTGTCTTTCTTTATTTCCCATCACCGGATGGTTTACGCCGGCTACGCATACACATATACAAACACAATCTTTTGACATACTTTCGTCTCATGAAAGTCTTTTTCTTATTGAGGTCACAGACTTGGTTTCTGCTAGAAACTCGTTCATATATACATCCGATTTGAAAGCAATTTGCTCTGCATTGTCTATCCGAGCGTGAACTGAAGCAATTGTTCCACAAGCACTTCCAATTGTCTGTTTGATGAAACACAAGTCAGGGGATTTCTTCACAGTACCAACTGGCTTATCAGTCGCATTTTTAGGCAGCGGACACGAAAGCCTAACAGCAAGACGTGCTTGGGTACCATAGTCAATAAAGCTTCATCGGTTCCATAAACATCGGTAAACTTCCATTCTTCCGGTACTTCGATACTCCGACCACCAAGCGCTGCGGCTCTTCGCGTTTCTGAAACCGCCACCTTTCAAGTCTCGCTTGCACTGCGGAACCTTCTCCTTTTTAACAGTTATCAAGTCGATGTTTTTCTTTCTCGACGTCCCACCCACAATGGACTCGTCCACGATTCATTTTTGCCACTCTTCATTATCTTACATAATTACATTGTACCTATTTACTTACCTCCCCATGAGGGCAGAGCTAGACACAAGGGTAGTTTTAAATCTAGGGAAAATCTATCTCCCTAAATAGGATCACTCTGAATTGGAACAAAAATTTAAAAAATGGCTCAAAACTGATAAACTATATTTAAACAATTTTTTTCTCTTTTATTTCTCGATCTGGAAGAGAGGTTTCAGAAACTAGATGTATTAACCAATTAATCTCTGTTTGCTCATAGATTAGTATAAAAGGGTGGTCAGAAGTAACAAAGTAGCCCCAATGCTTCTAGTGTATTGTATTACTTGAACCAAAATGTATTGCCTACCCGGTTACTTGTGACTCGTCCTGTACATTTAAGTTACCAGATCAGATTAAGATCAGAAATAGCGTAGATCAGTCTAAAGTGGAATTAGATGAATTTAGAAACAATGGAAACAAAAAATGATTTAAATGGCACTTTTGAAGACTATCAGATGAAATATTAAACGTAATTGTATCTGTATATTAACATCCGCATGAATCCAGCACTATGCGACGCGTCTGAAAGAAGTTTTGTGCATCTACAGTCTGTAGACAACCTCTGTATAGTGAATGGCAGTCCGTGCGCGGTGAAGAGTCGAACCTTTCAAGACTGTGCACGGGCATAGTCAGAACACGACGGATCTAGATGAATGTAACCTCGAAGAAAATAAATCCTTTTATTGTTTACGATTAGTTATAGTTAGCGAGTTGTAGGCAGTTGTAGTGAACATCGACAAAGAGATACTTCGACAGAAAGCATATGGAAGCATCAGGAAGGATCATCCAGCATGACAACCGGAAGTTATATTGTTCCAGTTAGCGGAGAACCGTAATACACCTATGATAGCGGCAGAAACAGATGTCAGCCATTGAAATATTCAAATGACACTTCTTTTCATACTAACAGCTTACACATATATACAAGTTTTTATAACGTACTCGTGCAAATACTTACGTGTTATCGCATTTTCGCCTAACCTCTGTCTATTGTGACGATTGGTAAAGCGCACATGATTATTAAACAAATAAAAATAACAAACACGCCAGGTCTTTTGGTACTATGTCGTTATTTAAATGTATTCGTAAATTTTATTTAGGTTTATTTAAATGTTACTTTAAGTTTCTATATCGATCGCTGTGAATATATATGGCTTACTTATCTCACTTAATCGATACGTATATGAGTGACGATTTGTAGCTATGGCAGAATAAGATCGATCGTTGTGAACTATCGTTTAAGTATGTTATGTTTATCGCAAAATGGCAGGATCGTTAACTTTTGATGGACGCATAAGATATATGGATCTTTCAGTGACCTGTAAATATTACCTTTTCTTCGGAATTTTCGACTTGACAACCGGTTCTCACTGTTTATTTTCGACAAGTAATCCGATATAGAAGCGTAGCTATTAACTGTGATTTCTAGTCTAGGTTTAAAGGGTGCTTTTCTGCGTGTGTGTCTGTGTGTATGTGTGTGTGTGTGCGTGTGTGTGCGTCTTACGTATGTTTTTGATGTGTAAGGTTGATCAATACTACGATGGTTTAGCTTGATAGAGAATGTTTTTGCTTGGGCATTTTCTTTTTTTTTAATTTAAAATGCATTTATCCGGGTTTCGGCAATTGCGTGTTCTTTGTTGCGATGCTGTTGCGTTCTTACAGTTAATGCTTAAGCAGCCCTGTCGGCATTGCGATTGATAATAAACTAGCCCCTTCTCAGAGAGAATATAAAGCAATTGAAATGAAATCTCTCCGAACTAAACAGAACCATGCCTCAGTCCGACAGCAATTAAGCCACCCTCGGACTTACTGTCAATGACGTATCAATGACTAGTACGAACGCATATTCAATATATGCCAGTTCTTACACTTATTATATTACTACTGTCTTTTATATTTATTTCTAGTTTTAGCATACATGAATAACTACTTTTAAGTGTATTTTTGTTAAATATCGTGTGTAGTGAGTTATTCGGTGTGAAATATTTGTGAAGTAGCTCCAACAAGGTCCTATTCTATTTTCCTCCTAGCCGTTGTAAGGTGATACAAACCAGATAACTTTTCTGTCTATATTTTCTGCTCTCACTATCGTTCGGAATATCGTAATAGATGTCTAATGTTTAAATAACTGTAGTCGTTTAGAGCTTTTTAATATGAAGTCGTTACAAAAAATAATGGCCACCTGAATCGCTGAGTTTTAAAATCTAATTTTGACACAAAATCTGTAGCTTATTTCTGCTAAATTTTAACATATACAATTAGTAATGTGTTCTCAATAATACTTTGTAAGGTTGTTTTTTTTCAGATAGAAAGTATTTTTTAAGCATAGAAGACCCTCAATGATGAACATGCCAAAACATGACCTTTACTTTCTTATGTTGCATGAGTTAAAACTTGGGCACAATGCCTCTGAAACTACTAATAATATAAATAGAGCATGGGGAGATCGATCCACAAGCGATCGAACAGTACGAAGGTAGTTTCAGGAGTTACGTAGTGGAGATGCGAGCTTTGAAGGTTAAGAAGGTAGAGGACGGCCGTGTAATTTTGACAATGAACAATTGCAAGCGCTTGTTGAGCAAAATCTTTGAATATTTAATCAAGCAAGCGATAGTCCGCCATCTCGTTTATGCTAAAGTTTCTGACCATCAGTATGGATTGAAGCAAGCACGTGCTACAGCAGATATACTAATGGTTATCTCTAGACGCATATATCATACACTGGACACGGCAGGTGAAGCTAGAGCGGTAGCCCTCGATATGTCTAAAGCCTTTGACCAAGTCTGGTGTGAAGGTCTACTCATGAAAATGAATTCGTATAGTATTTCTGGACGAATACTTTAGATTCTTTCCTATCTAAAAGAAAGATTCGGGTGGTCCTCGATCGCCGTACATCTGGGCAGCATGACATAAATGCGGATGTACCTCGGGGATCGATCCTTGGACATCTATTGTTCATGATTTTCATAAACGATCTCCCTGATGAAATTGAGTCTGAAATGGATATATTTGTTTATGACACCACGCTAGACTCTCGACATGTGGGAAAAGCAGGCATGCACACACCCAAGACTAAATCCTTACAAAATGACCTTCAGTATGTAGTCGAATGGGAACGTACATTGATGGTAATATTTAATGCTACTAAGACAAAGCTCATTTCCTTTAACAATTATAAGAAACCTTTTCAACCATCGATTGCCGTGGCTAATAACACCCTACCTGTGAGTCTACTGTTCAAACTCCTCGGTCTAAAATTCACAGGTAAGATGAATTGGAACAAATACATAGAATACATTGCTAAGGTAGTTGCAAGAAAAGTGGGATCCCTCTACCATGCTAGAAAACTTCTCACACCTTCCAGTATTCAATATATCTACAAAGCCACCATCCGCCCATGCATGGAGTATTGTTGTCACATCTAGGCTGGTGCACCATCTACTAGTCTCTCCCTCTTAAACAGGGTCCAAAAAAGAGTCTCTAATCTAATAATTCCTTCATATCCACTAAGCTCCAGCGCCTGTTTCATCGCCGCAATGTTGCATACCTGTGCTTGTTTAACAAGTACTTCAATCGAATGTGCTCCGATGAACTTGCTGCTCTGGTCCCCCTCTCGACAATCAGTTAAATCTCATCCATTCACTGTGAAGATCACCAGATGCCGGGGCGCTTTCTATTCGAATAGCTCATTTCGTTAAGCTGCAAGCCTTTGGAAATCCCTCACTGCTCCCTGTTTCTCCGAGTGTACTGACATGCCGAAATGTAAGTGTAATGTGAACAAACAGCTCCCTTCAAAACTTCTCACTTAGGATGCCCCCTATAATTTCTGGACCTTTATTCACAGTATCCCCTTGCGTATCTATGGCAACGTATCTTGTCTGCGGTGAATTCAAGTTTTAAAAAATGCACGTTAAAGTGTGAAAGAAATGCTGTGATACGGCGACACAGTCTGTCTGTGGATGACAATATATATGCATGTATGCATACAATTATATTTAAATTTTAAATGACAAAAATGTCTTTTAATAGTTCGATAGTGTACGGCGAGAACTGTAATAAAATAGTGTTTTGAATATTATAGAAACCACATCAAATGTAGGTAACAAATTAACCAAAAAAATCAGTTTTTATTCACATACAATCGTTTCAGCCTTCCACCAAGATAGATATGAAGTTCGTATAAGGTATTTATTTTTTCACAGCTTCCCCAAAAATACTTCGAAAATAAGTTAGTTACAAAAAATAGAAAAAAATAGCTCTACATAAAATGTTGAGTTATATTAAGTAATACATTTTGAAATGGATAGTTGCGCGAATGTGAGCATCAATAATATGTATGCGTTTTGTAAAATGTAAAGTTCTAATGAACTGATCATTATCAATTATGGAATATATATTTTAGGTAAGAGGGCACAGTATTTACTTTTGTGTGAACTTTACCATTTAGGGGGTTCCACCGAAACTGTGCCCTTCCCTGCAAAAAAAAATTAAAATGTAGAATTAATGCAACAGTTATTGCATATACTTGTCCTGGTACGAGTATTGTTTCTAGTATAAATAAATAAATATATAGTTACCTAAACACCAGTCATCTAGTATTTCAGGTATATGCACATATAATATTAAAAGGTGATATAATATATTGTGCATATATTTTCAGTATTTACTTCAACATTGCCTAGTAATGTATGTCTGAAGATTTCCTGCCGGAATGAAACATGAACGACTCTGTGTAGCTTACTTGCCATATATATATATATATATATATATATATATATATATATATATATATATATATATATATATATAAATTCAGGTTCACATTATATTCCAATAACCATGTTTTTATTTTATTTTTATTATTTTTATTTTTTCACATTTCCAAAAAAAACATAACATCTCACAGAAATGTTATGTTTTTTGGAAATGTGAAAAAATTAGAATAATAAAATAAAAACATGGTTATTGTAATATAATATGAACCTGACTTATATTTGCTCTGTTGTCACTAATTGACAATCATCGAGCTGAATCTTTTAAGGAGCCTGCAAAGTAAAAGGGAATATATTGCCATTAATAATCATATATATATATATATATATATATATATATATATATATATATATATATATATATATATATATATATATATATATATATATATATAGTAGCAGGTTTGCCCGGCGTTACCCGGGCTAAACGTGTAACACACTTCTTTCTCTATATCCGTCTTCTTATCGTTCTCTTTTTCCCGTCCCCCCTTCTCCCTTCCTCTCCCCAACCCCTCTTTTTGATCTGCCCAGGAGGAATGAGTCGGTATAAGGGATGTCACTCCTTAATTAAAAAATCAGAGTTACTGCCCTTTAGTTAGTATATAAACTGACTGGAATACGGACCTCCCCGAAAAGCATCTGCGCTAGTTTAGGGTAAAAATGAATACTTTTTCTACATTTTATATATTAGATAGCGGAACCCATCGCCCGGCGTTGCACGGGAGAAAGTACTACCTATTGCATGACGTCGAATAAAAAAAGATACGGCCTATTGTTTTTTCTCCCCCGTCTACCGTGTTGGCGAATGTTTTAAATTTAAAAAAAAAAGAAAAAAGTGGTAGAGTAGAATGGGATCGAACGCTAAAACTTGCGATCATGAAATCTGCTTTCTAACCGCCTGCGCAACGCTTCCGGGTTAAAAATACATGTGAAAATAGGTCTATTAACCTAAGCTTGATTATTGCCATGCGTGTTAAATTAATACCAGGCAAATAATAAATAAGAACCGGTGTTTTGTGAAAATTAAACTGTGTGTATTAGTTCCCGGTGTCGATGAGTAGAGTGACAGTACAGAATTGTTAGGGAGGAAAGTTTTTGCTACCACCTATATGGAGTTGGTTTTTCGGAGAGACGTTGATAGTGGGTCAAATGTAATGTTTAGTGTTAGGTAGAAGAAAATAATAACACATTTACTAAAACACGCTCGAGTGAATAAGTGTAGTATAGTGGTGAGTTCAGTAGCCTGTGGTTATTTTCCTATACTCCGAGAAGGTACAGGGGAAAAATCGTCTCTACTTTATACAAGGCCGATCAAGAAAATAGAAAATTTGTAGGTGTTTTTGCGTTGTTTCTTACTTTTAGCCGGACATACATACATACATACATACATACATACATACATACATACATACATACATACATACATACACACATACATACATACATACATACATACATACATATATAAACGCATGCAACTGCTCTTTATATAATATATTCATTTATTTATTCATAAGATATGTGATAAGTAAGAATGATTATATACCTATTAGATAATACATTTTCAAAAATATGTAAATGGTTATTGTAATAATTAAAATACCATATGTGTATAAAAGATAAAAATAACGTATTTTCGTTTACTGTGAAAATCGAATATTCTAACAACTGAATACCTATTAAATATACCTTGACTGTGTAAACGCAGTATCTAGAGCAACAAAATTCCAATAATATAAATCAATAGTTTATTTTTTGTTGTAAATGCCACGCATAAGCTAAACGCGGATAATAAATAATCTATATATATATAAACATACGTTGAATAAATACGATAAAACAAATATGTACAAATAATTATGATTAATAAATAAATATGGACCGATGATGAACAAATAACATTTCCTTCCTGGTGTGACTGTAAATGTTAATACTGAATAAATATACAGCATATATGCCTTAAAGCTAATGGCAGTTAGCGATATTATCACATATACGCTCTACCCAAGTAAAGGAGCTTTGTATAGTCATCCACATACGAACTATTCGCTGTATCACAGCTCTTCAGTCTTTGTAAAATTAGTGGAAGAGAACAACCGCAGAGTGTTCGATTATTAAAAAAAACTTTAACATAAAAGCGTAATATTTATTTATGAATGTATTACATGAGTTAAGAACAACATCTGTACCGTCGGTTTCAAATCTAACAAGGAGAAGGGTTCGTGCTGGTCTGTTGCTTTGGAAAATGACCCCTTTTCCAAAGCAGCAGACCACAACGGAGGCTGAAGACAGTCCATAGAAGGCTGATCGGTACCGTCTGTTTCAAATCAAACAAAAGGGGAACGGTGCGTGGCTGCCCTCTATGATATCTCCTCATCCTCTCTTGTTGTCTTTAGAAAATGGGTCCTATTCCAAAGCAACATACCACAACTGAGGCGGAGAAAAGTCCAGACAGGATAGATACGAACCGTTCCCTTTATTTGATTTCAAACCGACATTACCGATGTTGTATATATATATATATATATATATATATATATATATATATATATATATATATATGTGTGTGTGTGTGTGTATGTGTGTGTGTGGGTGGGTGTGTGTATATATATATATACATATATAAATATATATATATGAAACAATTCTTTATATAGTTCAGATCGATTCGCATAGAAGAAATTTCCAAATCAAAATAAAGCTAAATATTCAAGATATATGTCGATAAGGCACTACTGGCTTTTATGGGTTCTATTTAACGCTTGTTTGATAATTTCTAAAATTTACTTTTGACGGAGTTAGCCTTTGATTTCTTACAAGCATTTAAAATAAAATTTTAAAAAATTGATGTGCATCTGGTTTTTTCTGGACATTTAACACTTTTGACTTTTTGAGTACCAAGTTTTGACTTGTATTTCCTGTACTGAAGATTCGCACACTTATTTACTTAGATTTTTTACTTCGATAGTGTGAAGTTTTATCCGGTCATATTATAACTTAGATGTTGTTCAAGTATGCTGTGAATTTTCTACGGTAATTATAACTTTCACGCGATATAATTTCTCCCAACAGCAGTGAATTTGTCGTTGGTAGGATCATCGAACGCCAAATAATAGCGTCCTGGCTTCGAATCTAGCTGCGTTTAGCCGCACTGATGAATCTTGAAAAGACGAAACAGTACTATATTTGGTAGGTTTTTTCCTTTTCTTTCTATTATAACATCCTATTTTCTTACTTTGATATATTTGTTGGTTCATATTTTAATGTTCAAGAGGGTATGTGCTCTTCGTTTTCTAATGCATCTTCAAATGGCAGCCATTTGCACAGTTCTGAGTAGACTATTACAACCAAGCCGTGTCTATCTTAGTATTTTTTTTTGGGGGGGGGGGTATTTTGATGCATTCACTTATGCAGTTGTTTACTGTTTCGTGGCTTTGTCAACAGAGTCTACACTTACTGTTTTCCTGGGTTGTATCTATCTATTTAGTTAGTTCTGATCGCGATGTGGCGTGCGGCTGTCAGTAGATATTCCGTTTCTCTATTCAAGTGTCCTTCCCGTAGTTATGTCCATGTGCTTTCGTGCGCTAATTCTTTGGTCAGTCTGATAAATAGTCCATGTAGCTGCGTCACTTCCATTTTTACATTTCTCGTCATCTTGTTTCCCCTTTTCCTGCTCCCCATATTACTTCTTGGTGCTGTTTTTAGCGGCATAATCAGCCTCTCTGTATTTCATGTTAGGTATTTTTTAGTCCTATAATTGAATATTTGCCAGGTCTGATTACTCCTTTTTTTCTTATTTTACATGAAGTCAATAAGTCTCATCCTTCAGTGCAGTGCAGGTTGCTAGGCTACCTCGTTTTTTATCAATGTTCCTGCGTTCTTCATTTGTCCAAATTATGAAAGACCCAAAACATCTTACCAGGAATACTGTTTAAGTATTATTATTATTATTATTATTATTATTATTATTATTATTATTATTATTATTATTATTATTATTATTATTATTATTATTATTATTATTATTATTAACTAGGAGTTCTCACACGAATTTTTACCAATGATCGCTCATGTGTAAAAACAGGTGGAGTCTCCACACATTTCCAGGTACTACCTGCTTCTTTCAGTCACCGTTGCAAATCACTGGGCGTTCTCGCAACAACCGTTTACCATTGGGTTATCATTGGTAACGGCCGTTATTATTATTATTGCTGCTGCTGTTGCTGCTGTTGTTGCTGCTGCTACTTCTGCTAATGATGATGATCATCATCATTATCATGACGGTGACGACGACGACGACCCGCTTCTCCTCAATCATATTTTGAAATTGATGTTCGCTAGGGTCGAAGACGAAATTTTTGCCCCGAATTCTCCATCATTTGACCAGATCGCTACGTCCTGTCGTGTTTTTTTTCTTCTTTTTTTTTTGTATCGTAAAGCCGAATACTATTTTCCTTCCCCCTACATCCTGTCCAAGCGGTATCCCTCTTCCCAACCACGCGCCCACTCACACCTCCTAACCCGGGCTCCACATATAAAGGTCCGCCTTCCATCCCCATCGGCACCACCGCGATCGACGACGCCCCCCCCCCCACTCCGCCCTCCTCTAATCTCAGTCCTCCCCTCCCCCTATCTCCAACTGCCCCACACACCCAACTTCTCCTTGGCCTCTCTTCAATGTTTGCGTTTACTCCAAATGCTTCTGTTTACAAAGTGAAATAGCGGACAGACCGTCGGGCGGGAGAAAGTCCTGGTTGACACCGACTCACACCCGAGGATACTAAATTCGGGAAAAACTTCGCATTTATATGAGAATCTCATTCGTCTGTTATTTGTTTCGTCATCAACCCCGTCACCTTAACGCACATGTTGTAAAATTTCACATGAACAATGCAAAGCAGATATCAAACTCGCAAACGCTTTCTACGCGAATCATGGTGGACATATTTCTCATCAGCTATGACAACATTTGAGAAAATTTATGCGGTGAGTGAAGGAGAACTCCTGCTAGACTGAGGCAATTTTTTAAATTTTTGTCCCAATCCAGAGTGCCGCTTTCTGGGGGCCTGGATTTTCGCCACATTAAAAACCGACCTTCTGTCTAACTCTTCCCTCGTGGAAAGGCAAGTAAATGGGAACTTTGAATCCTTGACATTTTTTCGGTAGGAGGAAAGTGTAATACCTGTTCTGATACTTCACTTTATCTTTTCTGTCATCGGTTAGTAAAGGAGAAATTCTGCTAGATTGGGGCAATTCTTATTTTTGTCCCAATCCAGAGTGTCCCACATTATAAGCAGGTTTTGCGTTTAACTCTGTCCTCGTGGGGAGGCAAGTAAATAGGGATTGCACATATATTCTCTCTTGTATTATTTGAATTATTCGGACTACTATCCTCATCTATATTTATCCTTTAAGGAATGTGCACACAATCAAATTAAGTGCGGAAGACGATAAATACAACATTTTTTACATTTTTGATAAAAGAATAATTTTCAACCTTTTATTATGATAAATAATTTAGGAATATCATATTTTCATCTATAAACATTTATAAAGCTTAATCAAGGGAGACTCATCCCAAGAGTAAAATGTAGTATCTGTTCTGATACTACACATCATCTTTTCTGTCCTCGTTCATTAAAGGAGAAATCCTTCTAGACTAATACAATTCTTATTTTTGTCCCAATCTAGAGTGTCCATTTATGGGGAGTTAGATATTCCCCACCTTCGAAACCCTGTCCTCGTAGGGGGGGGGGGAGTAAATTAGGACCACATAGCTACAAGCTATTTCAATTTAACCCATGTGCATATTTGATAGTTCGTCTTTATTTATTGTGAGACTTCTTCAGAATGAGATTGAATTCTAATTACAAATCATAATAAAATATAAGCCGTAGACATGAGAAAGTAAGGAGGGGAAAGGGTATAAAAACAGATACACAAATAAGCCAGGCAGGAAGAACCAAGGATTAAGGAGAAAACAATGAAATATGTATAGTTATATATATTTGCTTCCTTATACAGTAAAACTCCCATGCTATGAACTCTTGATCCGTTCATAGCGTAGGATTGGCCATAGTGTAGGATAAATTAGATTACCTTGAAAAATTTTCTTTATTAAAAAATTAAGAATATGAGTATGGGTTTGTCTAACTATTGTAATATTTTATGGGGATAATTAAAGAAACCATATGTAAATAAAATGGATTTATTAAGAAAATTACTATTGATCAACGCAAATTAATAATAAATGCCTAAATATTAAAAGAACAAAACAATGTTTAATAGATACTGTATGTATATCCTTGCACTCAATTTATTGAATAACCTCATTATTTTTTAAAATCATTCCAATGTAATGATTTCATTGAGGTTTTTGTCGCAATTTGGATAATTTGTTCAGTTCCATTTTCTTAATAAACATTTTCTTTGTAGAGCACAACCCATCTCTATATCGTAGTTATTAAAGCAACTGTGTTCTTCCAAGAATATTAGAAGTAGTTCTGTATTTCTTTCTACAGTTTCCCATGATATTTTCTCTGCATTCTCGCTTGTTTCTGATTCTTATGACTCACTGCAATTATTAGTTTATAGAAATATATTAATTAACTTCATAATTTCCTCTTTTTAATTGCTAAGCTTAGTTCATAGCATAGGAAGTTCATATTTAATGTTGTTCATAGCGTAGGAAGTTCATATTTAATTTTGTTCATAGCGTAGGAAGTTTATATTTAATTTTGTTCATAGCGTAGGAAGTTCATATTTAATTTTGTTCAAAGCGTAGGAAGTGCATATTTAATTTTGTTCATAGCATAGGAAGTTCATATTTAATTTTGTTCATAGCATAAGAAGTTCATATTTAATTTTGTTCATAGCATAGGAAGTTCATATTTAATTTTGTTCAAAGCGTAGGAAGTGCATATTTAATTTTGTTCAAAGCGTAGGAAGTGCATATTTAATTTTGTTCATAGCATAGGAAGTTCATATTTAATTTTGTTCATAGCATAAGAAGTTCATATTTAATTTTGTTCATAGCATAGGAAGTTCATATTTAATTTTGTTCAAAGCGTAGGAAGTGCATATTTAATTTTGTTCAAAGCGTAGGAAGTTCATATTTAATTTTGTTCATAGCATAGGAAGTTCATATTTAATGTTGTTCATAGCGTAGGAAGTGCATATTTAATTTTGTTCATAGCATAGGAAGTTCATATTTAATTTTGTTCATAGCATAGGAAGTTCATATTTAATTTTGTTCATAGCGTAGGAAGTGCATATTTAATTTTGTTCATAGCATAGGAAGTTCATATTTAATTTTGTTCATAGCATAGGAAGTTCATATTTAATTTTGTTCATAGCGTAGGAAGTTCATATTTAATTTTGTTCAAAGCGTAGGAAGTGCATATCTAATTTTGTTCAAAGCGTAGGAAGTTCATATTTAATTTTGTTCATAGCATAGGAAGTTCATATTTAATTTTGTTCATAGCGTAGTAAGTTCATAATTAAATTTGTTCATAGCATAGGAAGTTCATATTTAATTTTGTTTATAGCGTAGGAAGTCCATATTTAATTTTGTTCATAGCGTAGGAAGTTCATATCTAATTTTGTTCATAGCATAGGAAGTTCATATTTAATTTTGTTCATAGCGTAGAAAGTTCATATTTAATTTTGTTCATAGCGTAGAAGGTCATATTTAATTTTGTTCATAGCATAGGAAGTTCATATTTAATTTTGTTCATAGCGTAGGAAGTTCATATTTAATTTTGTTCATAACATAAGAAGTTCATATTTAATTTTGTTCATAGCATAGGAAGTTCATATTTAATTTTGTTCATAGCATAGGAAGTTCATATTTTATTTTTTTCATAGCGTAGGAAGTTCATATTTAATTTTGTTCATAGTGTAGGAAGTTCATATTTTATTTTGTTCATAGCGTAGGAAGTTCATATTTCATTTTTTTGTAGCGTAGGAAGTTCATAGTTAATTTTGTTCATAGCATAGGAAGTTCATATTTAATTTTGTTCAAAGCGTAGGAAGTTCATATTTAATTTTGTTCATAGCGTAGGAAGTTCATATTTAATTTTGTTCATAGCATAGGAAGTTCATATTCAATTTTGTTCATAGCGTAGGAGTTTCACTGTACTTATAAAGTTGCAACATTCCTCGTTCTAACAGTCAGATTAAATTACTACATAGTTCTATTTACAAATATATATTTTTTACATCGAGGACAGAGGGTACGCATTTTCGTTCAAAGAAATTCCGTCACAATAAATAAGTACATTAAACTACTTATTAATCAAATGCTAGGAGTTTACCTCAAAATATATCATGAAACGCGGTTACAGAAACTAGATCTTTGTGTATAAGTTTTGAGTAAGTCACGTATGATATTCTAAAATATATTTTTTTAAAATCATTTCGGTGTTGTCTTCCTTCTCAACAGCAGCATATTTTTACTTCTCGCATTTTTTATTGCTTTCTACGGCCCTTCTATCTAATTATATGGTTATATTATCATATGTCTTCTGTTTTTTAATAACTTTAAATCATCAAGTGTAATTTACTCCTCTCCAGGAGTTAGGCACAAGGCCAGTTTTTATCCTACTCCCACAAGTAAGATGTGACCCAAGCTCGGGTCGGAAAGTGGGGGTTGAAAAGCCAGCGCCCGAGAGGTGAGCACTCTGACCATAAAAAATTGCCTGGGAAGCCCCGTCGGCATTCCCCGGTAGGGGCGCCTCAAGCAGTAAGCAATTAACTTACTCCTCCCCAAAGAGGGGAGGCAAAGCCTGGGAGGGTGGACCTCCTAGAACTGCACAGGACAATCCCATAGACCGGCGTAAATCAAGCCCCGAAGGCCAAGACAATATCAGTCTATAGGGTGCAGTATCCATCGGAAGTAAAAAAAATCGTATGTGCTGTCTGATGTCCGGCACAAACATGGGGCCCAATATATTATTGTAAAAAATAAAAATAAATAAATTAATAAGGTTTTCACCGTAAAGAGATGACATTAACATATCATTATATTAAAAGAAACACGCCTGAGATTGAATGAAGATGTCTGTTCATTCCTGTTGTTCGCGCCGAATCTCATATTATTATAAGATGATGTATTTTGCTTGAACCATTGTGTGCATTATGAATATAGAGGGGTCATATAAGGCTATCACAATGCAAGAAGTGCAATATGTCGGTTTTAAGAAGGAAGACAAAACCGAAGTGATTAAAAAATATTTATTTTTAGTAAATCTTATAGATCTAGTGTGTAAAACCGTGTTCCATAATATATTTCGAGGTAAGACCTCTTTATCAAATGCTAGCTGTTTCAAATAACCTAACACCTAATGAAGAGGTAATCCCTCTTTCTCTCTCTCTATCTCTCTCTCTTTCACAAACATTTTATCTCTTCCTTTGTCTTTGTTCCTTCTCTTTCCTCCTCTCTTCTTCCCAATGTCTCTCTCATTTCCCCTCTATCTTCTCTTTCTTTTCCTATATCTACCTTTTAATTCTTTCCATCATCTCATTTCCTTCATCATTTGTGCTTTACTAACCCTCCTCCCATATCTACAGCATTCATAGAGATAAAGTGTGCACGATAACAAACAATCAACCACTATGATATCATTAAAGTTATAGTAGTATACTATACCAACCGTTATTCCTTAGCCCAGTACTATTAAACATTTGAAAGCTCTAAAATGTTTCTTTGATACATGTAATTAAAAAATATGGCTGCTGTTGCTTTTAGAAAAACATACACGTTGGCAGTTTTACTAATATATAAACAGATCAGCAAAAGCTAGCAGTTCCGGCAGCTGCTACAGCTTTCAAACAAATGGACGCATTGAGTTTGTTGCTGATGCGGTTACTTTCAAATAAACATAAACAAATATTTATTAAACTGGTGCCATCCATTTTCAAGTATTTTTTCGTGATAATAGTCAATAGTTTTTTTATCTGTACTTCTACTCTCTATATGTCTCTCTTCCTATCCTCCCCTTTCACCCACCCGTCCCTCAAGTCTATTCGCTCTCTCATTTTTCCTCTCTCTCTCTCTCTCTCTCTCTCTCTCTCTCTCTCTCTCTCTCTCTCTCTCTCTCTCTCTCTCTCTCAATTATGTATACAATTTTCCTCCCACCGCTTCCTTTCTAATAATTCGGCCTTTATTTACGTCACTCGACCATTCTGACGTCATCCACTGTGCCCGGTGACAAGCTAGGAAGCAAATAAACATACAAACATCATCCACATACTTTTCGTAGTATACTTGGTAGTATATAGATAGAAAGGTATATTATTATCTCCCCTCCCCCGCGGCGGAGAGAATTTACACACGGTCAGGTAAGCGGGATTTGAAAAGCCACCGCCCTAGATGAAGTGCACTCTAGTCGAAGAAAAATTGGTATCTCTTCCTTGGAAGTGGAATTAAGTCATAAATGAATGGTAGCATTTAATGCTCCTAAGACAAAGCTCCTTTCCTTAAACAACTACAAGACATCTCTTTAACACCCCTTTTGCCATTGCAAATAGCACCCTACCTGAGAGTCCAACGTCCAAACTCCTCGTCTTTAGATTCACAGGTGATGTGAATTAGAACAAATACATAGAAGACATTGCCAATACTGCTGCAAATAAAGTGGGGTTCCTCTACCGTGCCAGTAAACTTCTCACACCTGACATTATCCTATATCTCTACAAAGCAACCATCCGCCCATGCATGGAGTATTGTTGTCACATCTGGGCTGGTGCACCGTCTACTAGTCTCTCCCTCCTTGAAAAGGTCCACAAAAGAGTCGGTAATCAAGTGTGTGCATCACTATTCACCCATCGCCGCAATGTTGCATCGCCGCAATGTTGTTTTACAAGTACTTCAATAGAATGTGCTCCGATAGAACTTGCTGCTCGACGGAAATACACTCGACTAACCCGACAATCAGCTAAGTCTCATCCATTCACTGTGGAGGTCTAAAAATGCTGGAGAGACTTCAACTCCAATAGCTTGTTTCCTTGTGGTTTCGTTTTTTGGAACTCCCTCTCTGCTCCCTGTTTCTCCGACTGTATCGACATGCAAAAATTTAAAACCAATGGGAACAAGCATCTCGCTGTACAACTTCTAATTTAGGATGCCCCCCCCCAACACTTTCCTCCTAATTCTCAGTAACCTCTTACATCTTCAGTGGCAACTTGCTTTGTTTGGAGTGAACTATGTTCAAAGAAAAATTGTCTGGGACAGCTCCGTCGGCATTCCATGTCTGGGATACCTCAGCAATAAATAAACTAACCCCTTCTCAAAGAGGGAGAAAGTAAAGCCTGGGAAGGTGGACCTCCTAAAACTGCACAGGACCATACTTCACAACGACTGCGAGCCAGGCACACCAAAAATGCCCAAGACGCTGCCAGTCTGATTTTGGTACGAACCCCCCCCCCCCGGGTGGTGGCGAGACGTATGTATGTACAACAGTGTACCACTAAATATGGACATAATAAAATGACCTATTTCTCCTACAGTGAATTTATTACATCGGTCTTGGTTCATTTTTTTCTTTTCATACGTTTAGTAAATAATTCTTTGCCTTGTACTCCTAATCGTGTAAACATATGGAATTGATTATACACGACTTTTGCTTCGACTCCGCCTTGTACAATAAAACAAAATGGCTACTCTGAAATCGTTGCAAAATTGTGCGAGTGTTTATTTGTTTGTTTGTTGTTTTTATTTTTAAGAGTAATTTTTTTTCTCTTTCGTATCAATCTAGTAGCCGGTCCTTATGGGTAACAGTATTAGGTGGGGTTTTACCTGGGCTATGAGCAATAAAGGATCTCGAATTCCATCGATAAAAAGGCATACTTATATGACGGACACCTGTTACCAACTGTGTTGGATTCATACAGCAGGCCCCACTGCATTACCTTGACAGCTTGCCCGTGTTTATCGCCCCAACCAATACGTAAATGTACACGTCTACTCATGGACATTGGTGCATGTATATCGACGTGTATTACATAGTGTATGCATATGAAAAAGGTGTGGAATACGGGTATTACACAATAAGCGTATGCATAAAGATATTAAACCCAAGCCGTACCTAGCCGTCATTGCTCGGAATTTCTTTTACTTTAATTTTTAATTAGCTTTTTTTCTTTCTTTTTTTCTTTCTTTTCTTATTTCTTTTTTTCTTTCTTTTTTCTTTTTTTCTTTCTTTTTTATTTATTTCTTAATTTCGTTTTTTCTTTCTTTTTTTCTTTCTTTTCATTTTATTTTTTTAATTTCTTTTTTATTCTTTTTATTTCTTTCATTTTTCTTTCTTTTTCCTTTCTTTTTTCTTTCTTTTTTATTACTTTTTTTACATTTTTACTATGACGTTTATATTTTTACCAAATTATTTTGTATTTCTTTTAAATAGGATATTAAAAGATAAATGTATTTAACATGGTATCGTTTGATGCTATTAGTATTAATTTAAACATATTACTTTAAAATTATAACTACTTGATGTCAAGTTATGTTTTAATCTCTATTTATACAATCAGTGGATTCCAATTTTTTTATTTTTTTTTAGTTAAATGAGGATTTGTTACGAATTTTACAGCCATTTTAAATAACTTTTTATCCGTCAGAACAGACTCTTCCGAGTTATTTTCAGATTTCGAAGAGTCAAGAGGTCATTCTTTTCTGTTAGCAGAAGATTAAAATGACTGACCTCTTTCACAGAAAAAAACACGAAATGCATTCTGGTGAATATATTTCGTAATTAAATTTTAAAAAAAAATATAACTTTTAAATTTTTTTTAGCATTTTACGCTTTTGAGCTTTAGCTTTCAATAAACAATCGATTAAAAGTAATATTAATAATAAAATGTAAGTAACTTAGACACAAGAAACAAAGACACACGAGAAGTGGGAAGACGATTTCATTAATATAGAAATAGCCACTCTGAGGTACATCAATATAATTTCTTTTCGCGTACGGTCTACCCCTCTAATATGATGAATAACCATATTATTATTATTATTTGTACTTATAAGATATGAGATAAAGTCCTGTATAACTGCAGTTATTATTTTTCTATTACATTATTTTGCTGTTTCATCCTTTATAAAACATCAAACATCTCAATAAATTACATTTCATTCTATTTCAGACCTTATTTAAAAGGTTTTCTGTCATTCGGGTTTCGTATCCTTCAAGATGAAGAAA
>OY744550.1:49461934-49486934 GCA_963556195.1 Sepiola atlantica
ATTACAATTTCAAAGCCCAGATTACAACATTCATTTTACTACCACGACGAAGAAACACTTTCTTTTTACTTTTTCAGTGTACCTAGTATCTATCAAAATTTCGATGAACGGGGCTTTTTCCTCTGTGGTACATTGGCAATAGCTGTTTTGCAGCAGAATACAACGTCAAAGCCCAGATTACAACGTCAAAGTCCAGATTACAACGTCAAAGCTCAGAATAAACGTCAAAGCCCAAATTACAACGTTAAAGCCCAGAATACAACGTCAAAGCCCAGATTACAACGTGAAAACCCAGATTAACCCGTCAAAGCCCAGAATACAATATCAAAGCCCAGATTATAACGTCAAAGCCCATATTACAATGTCAAAGCCCATATTACAACGTCAAACCCCATATTACAATGTCAAAGCCCAGATTACAACATCAAAGCCAAGAATACAATGTCAAAGCCCAGATTACAACGTCAACGCCCAGATTACAACATCAAAACCCAGAATACAATGTCAAAGCCCAGATTACAACGTCAAATCCCAGAATACAACGTCCCAGCCCAGATTGCAACGTCAAATCCCAGCTTGCGACGTCAAAACCCAGATTACAACGTCAACGCCCAGAATACAACGTCAAAGCCCAGATTACAACGTGAAAACACAGATTAACCCGTCAAAGCCCAGAATACAATATCAAAGCCCAGATTATAACGTCAAAGCCCATATTACAATGTCAAAGCCCATATTACAACGTCAAACCCCATATTACAATGTCAAAGTCCAGATTACAACATCAAAGCCAAGAATACAATGTCAAAGCCCAGATTACAACGTCAACGCCCAGATTACAACATCAAAACCCAGAATACAATGTCAAAGCCCAGATTACAACGTCAAAACCCAGAATACAACGTCAAAGCCCAGATTACAATGTCAAAGCCCAGATTGCAACGTCAAAACCCAGATTACAACGTCAAAGCCCAGATTGCAACGTCAAATCCCAGCTTGCAACGTCAAAACCCAGATTACAACGTCAACGCCCAGAATACAACGTCAAAGCCCAGATTACAACGTCAAACCCCAGAATACAATGTCAAAGCCTAGAATACAACGTCAACGCCCAGATTACAACCTCAAAGCCAATGTCAACAGATTTCTATCTAGAACAGCCCCAACAAATATTCGAACTTAGTCTTGGCAATTATTCCATCTTATTAACTGGTGTCGTCGAGTGGCATCTGACCTTCATAAGTGGTGACTATTTAGTAAAAACTGAAAATAAAAAATAACGTTGTCATCTTTTTTATCATAAAAACAATTTTCAAAACGCCAACGATAACTGTGTTAGACAGAGTGACATCCTTACACTAACGTTGTTATTGATATAATTTGTGATAATCCTCTGCTATGCTTTTTAGGATCGTTAACCTCACTCGATTTAATGCGAGGCCCAAGGCTTTTTAAACTGTCGTACGGAAACTCTTGTATGTTGACTATATTGTCCACACGTAGGTTAATATTACTGAGATAATATGCCTCTTCTCTCGAGCGTGCACTTCATTCTGACTCATCATTCATGTGGAGAAAACAGGTAATGTTACCAGGACTCAAGTATCTTTAAGCAAGCATTTACATCAATCAAGGGACGCGGGTTGAGTGCAGTTGACCCCTTTGTATATCTTGGCAGCACTCTCCCCATCATGAACCCTCTTTCCCTGAAACACTTCTAATGACTGAACAGGTCAGCAAAGCCTTTGGTAAGCTTGAAAAACGAACGTGCTCAGACAGAGGAATATCAGTCTCGAAACGAAGCCTGGTAAAGTAGAAAATATCCATTTACTCAGAGCCGCCATTTCTGAAGTCGAAAATTGCGAACTGGTGTTAATCCAAAATATCCCACATTGTACATATTTTAGGCCGGTTTTTTTGGCAAATATCTATTTGTTTTCAACAATTTGTTTGATTATTAACAAATAGAAAAGACGAACTATTTTAATAATTTTAATATTTTGTTTTTTATTTTGATAAATATTTTTTAATTCATATAACAATGTATTCCTACGATTATAATATGTATTCAATAAGAGTCTTGAAAATCATATTAGAAGTATTTCTTGTAATTCATTTTATTTTAAAAGGCAAAAGAAATAAAATTAATTAAATGGATTGTCATCTGAGAGAATAAGAATATTATGAGATGATTGAACATTATGAATGAAATGCACAACATATTGCTTATGTGGACGAATTATGAAAACTATTTATTTACATTGGATTTGAAGATGACTATGTTGTAGTGTGCGGGAAAGCAGTCATGTGCTAATGTGCTCCGAAGACCGGTTGGGGTTGGTCAGCCACTATTTTGATGAAAATTCGATTTGATGTTAGGCACACGGGATGAAGACAGACATCTATTTCCGATTGCGGTAGCTATATATTTCGTTACACTTAAAAACTGGCAACAGACAAACGCATAAACTTTTATACAATTATATTTAATAAAATATTTACCATAAAGTGGTTTTAGGAGCGTAATTTTATTTGTTTAAATTCCCAAATGAGAAATTTGCGTTTTCCCCGGTAAGCGAACATCTTGTGTAATTGTATCTGTTCCGAAGTGGTCAGCGATCTTTCCGATGTTTCTATTCATTTTTCCTGATCGCGCGTGAACCGTGGTATTCATTGTTTATATATGGTATGCAACTAAACCGCCACGCGTACTGAGCATGGCTGAATTGTTAATAGCGACCGCCTAACACGACCTGTAACGCTGCAGTCAAGGCCGGAAGAATAGAGATCGTTAGGTTGATTAAGTTCTCGCACCTGACGTCACAACAGCGCGTGACCCCCTCCTCCATCAAGTCTCGAACTTGATTAATTACTTAATTACGACATGAATATATATATATATATATATATATATATATATATATATATATATATATATATATATATATACGACGCATAGAAATATGTACGGTTTTTATCACCTATATATATATATACATATACATCATATATATATATATATATATATATATATATATATATATATATATATATATATATATATATATATATATATTGAGATGTTACAGAAAAAGAGGTATGCTCCTTGTGTTTACAATTATATAGCTACTTAGAGTTAATTACGACATGAATATATATATATATGTATATATATATATATATATATATATATATATATATATATATATATATATATATATATATATATGTATATATATATATATACGACGCATAGAAATATGTACGATTTTTATCACCTATATATATATAAAGGTGATTAAAATGGTACATATGTCTATGCGTCATAGTCCAATGGTAAGACGCTGGACTATAAATATCAATATCGAAGGTTCGATCCTTGTCTAAGTTAGACATGCTGATGACGACTGTGAGTCAGAAACACGTGCCCATAGATTACTTTTATGTACGTATAAATTTAATAAAAATATATATATATTAACGAACAATACGTTCAATAAAGTTAATGTCGACTAATAATGCAATTTTCTTCACCTTAATCCCTTAAGAAGTGAGACAATCGAAATAGTAGAAAGAAAACAAAAAAAATCAACGAACACTGCAATCACCAATAAAAACAATTACATAAAAATACATTAAATATTTAGGTGATAAAAATCGTACACATTTCTAGGCAGGGCGTCGTATTCTACTGGTAAGACGCTGGACTATAGACATCAATATCGAAGGTTCGATCCTCGTCTAAGTTAGCCATGTTGATGACGATTCTGAGTCAGAAACACGTGTCCATGGATTACTTTCATGTTCGTATAAAATTAATAAAACAACTATATATGTAAGTAATTTATTAATATTATTTATAATTGTTTACTTATTTATTTTGCTTTTTTTAATTTAAAATGTCATGTTAAAAATTACATGGTAATAAAGACGCGAGATTATATATAGATGCAATTTGTTTATTTTTATAATTTATGAATTTATCATTATTTAAGTTATGTGTTTTATATCACCGAGTGGAATTTTCTTCTCATGTATTTGACGAAGCCTTCTGGGGGTATGCACATTGATTCGATTGGGACATTTTATAAGTATAATTTTATTATTACTTCCATGTGATGCCTTTTTGGCTTCTCCTTATTCTACCCGTAAAACACATTATACAGCAATACCAATATTGAGATCAACGTATGTTAAATACACCTTATAATAATAATAATAATAATAATAATAATAATAATAATAATAATAATAATGATAATAATAATAATAATAATAATAATAATAATGATAATAATACTACTACTACTACTACTACTACTACTACTACTACTAATAATAATAATAATGATAATAATAATAATAATGATAATAATAATAATAATGATAATGATAATAATAATAATAATAATAATAATAATGATGACGATAACAATGATAATAGTAATAATGTTAATAATAATAATAATAATAATAATAATAATAATAATAAATAATACGAATACTACTAGAATAATAATAATGATGATAACAGTAATAATAATAATAATAATAATAATAATAATGATGACGATAACAATGATAATAGTAATAATGTTAATAATAATAATAATAATAATAATAATAATAATAATAATAATAATAATAATAATAATAAATAATACGAATACTACTAGAATAATAATAATGATGATAACAGTAATAATAATAATAATAATAATAATAATAATAATAATAATAATAATAATAATAATAATAATAATAATAATAATAATAATAATAATAGCGTCAGGCCCTATTTTGTCGGAATGAAGTATTGCTCGGTTTCATCGTAGTAAGTGCACTCTCTCAGAAATTATTTCCACTTTTTGAGGAATTTATTGGTCCATAGTCATCATCATCATCATCATCATCATCATCATCATCATCATCATCATCATCATCATCATCATCATCATCATCATCATCATGAGTCGCGCCTACCGGGAAATATCAACGGGTCGGTTCACGGCTATTTTTGGATACAGACAAATTAAATCTGGACATTATAGAGAGATGTGTGCAGAATGAGTAGACTTCGATGGGTTAGGGTTAGGGTTAGGGTTCATTCAAATCCATTTCACTTTGACCAATTTTGAGTAGACTTCGATGGGATGGCCACGTCGAAAGAAGAGATAAGAGTTCTTGAGTTCGTAGATGTAGAACAGTTGAAGTAGCAGATTCAGTCTACAGAGCAAGGCACAGGAACCCATGGGAAAGAGTGATAAAGACCTAGCTAGGGATAGGGTTAGTTTTTAAATCAATTTCTTAAAGCCATTCAACGCATGCCAGCATGTAAAACGGACGTTAAACCGAATCCTCCTGCTGCTGCTGCTGTTGCTGCTGCTGCTGCTGCTGCTGCTGCTGCTGATGATGATGATGATGATGATGATGATGATGAGGATGATGATGACGACGACGACGACGACGACGATGACGATGATGATGATGATGATGATGATGATGATGATGATGATGATGATGATGATGATGATGAGGAGGAGGAGGAGGAGGAGGAGTATGAGGAGGAGGAGGAGGAGGAGGAGGAGGAGGAGAAAGAGATCCTCTTCGGGAGTGTTGGCTTTCCTCACCTTCCTGCCTTGTGTCACATCTTGCTATAGTGGGAAGCAAGTAAAGGTTAACCAGTTGACATGATGGTAAGCATATTCGCTAATGGAGGACCGGGTTTCAATCCTCGCTCTAGTCACACCAAGGACTCTAAAGATGGTACTTGATGCTAAACATTCAGCATTATAATATGAGAATCAAGGGTAAGTGGAGTAATCCTGAGAAAAGTGTGGCGCCCTCCCCAACATCTCTATGTAGTATCCAATCAAAAGGGGAGCCTTCGAGTCGCTCTTGACTATGTTCGACCACTTTACTTTTACTTACTTACACCGACGAGTATACTATTGGCTAAACTGACTCTTAAAAGTGAAGACTACGGCTATACACCCGTGTCGTCGCCATCATCGTCGGGAACCCGGGTTATTTTCGTCTGCTGATAAACCCACTTGGATTAGTAAAAAAAAAACATACCTTAGTCTAGAATGGGTTCTCCTTCACTGACCGAGCACAGAAAAAATAAAGTGTGGTATCAGAACAGATACTACACTTTGCTCCCAGCCAAAAGGCTAATAATAAGGCAGTTGTACCAGATGATCAGCCTATATTATGAAGGAACCAGTCCTGCTAGTTAACAGAACCAATCAGATTTGAGGTAATGAAATTTGATAACAAATCCTGCTATTCTATGGATGGAAGCAACTCTGGAAACATATGTATGTTATAAAAGCAGTATTAGTGTCAAATTTTCACTTACGGGTACGTGTATACACCATTATACACCGTGTCGTCGTGAATCGTCGGGTGTTTGTTGGTCTGTGGATACAATCACTCGGACGCCGATGTTTAGTTGTTCATAAAGGTGTATTACAGAGAAGAACAGTTACAGAAAACAGAGACACGCTTCGTACGCTGTGCGTGTGTGTGAGAGAGAAAAATATATCTATATATATATATATATATATATATATATATATATATATATACAGAGAGAGAGAGAGAGAGAGAGAGAGAGAGAGAGAAGACTGGCAGATAAATAGACGTATAGCTAGTCTCGTTAAAGTTACTTACAAGTCTCATTTGGTGAAACGCTCGAGACCGTCTTTTTAGCTTGACGTCTCAGCAGCCAAAGAGACTCTTCGCCCGGAAATCACGTGGTTTCGCAACTTCCATCTGGGGTCACCTCTGACCCTTAAATGTGTGATTTAGAGGTTCATATCTTATAGCATTTGTTTTGTATTTTGAATGTTGCTTAAACAAAACAAAATAAGTAAAATAAATAAAATAAGCGCATAATAAACCAAATAAATAATTATGAATAATATATACATATATATATATATATATATGCATATGTATTCTGACGCCCGATTTCAATCTGAATTGCCATTTTCGATAGGGGCTTGAATGTTCTCTCAACTGACGTCACAGCAACGCGTGACCTATATCACGTTTCGTACTCTCTCCATCTATGGCTATCTAAGTTTATTTCTATTCGATAGTTTTAATGCTTCAAAATTACGTTCAAATTTCGAAGGTAAACGAAGTAAGACATTCTTTTTTTGTCAACTATTAAAAAAGTCGTAAATAGCAGACCTGTTTATGAATAAACCGAAATACATGCAGGCTGAATTGAATTCGGGATTATATTATCTTTAAATGCGACTTTTTTTAAAGTTCGTTTTAGTTCTTTGCAGTATTGTTTTTTTTTATTGAAATAAATGAAGAAAAAATGTTGATTTCAATTTTAAAAAAATAATGTGTAAGTCTCATAGAGGCAATAAATATACACATATACACATACAAACGAGATGCTATTTAAGTAAGGAAAAAAAGATAGAAAAACTTAACGCAATTTAAATATAAATAAATATGAGATTTTATTCGTAGCGTTCAGGAAAATTGGGGAGGAGGAAGAGTGAAAGATAGAGAGAGTCATAGAGAAAAAACAGAGAGAGAGAGAGAGAGAGAGAGAGAGAGAGAGAGAGAGAGAGAGAGCGGTAAACAGATAGAAGTTTTAATAGAAATATGTTATACTTTTGCCTCGGACAACGCCGGGTAGCCATGCTAGTTTAAAGTAACAGCCAGTTTAAGAATAATCTTAGAGAGAAATCAATTGCAACAATTTTTGCATATTTTTTCTTTTTATTTTATTATTTTTATTAGAGAAGATTTTACAAATTAAAACGCAATTTAAAAGTTTAAAACTTGAAAGTTTCAATTAACTATCGCCCAAGATGCATTATTTAATAAGATGTCCTCCAACAAGTATTTTTAAAGGAATTCCCGTCAACAAGCATTGTTTAATTGAATGCCCCTCAACAGAATAATCGAATGGACTTCAACAAGCATGATTTAAATGAATATCCCCAACATGCATTATTTGAATGAATGTTCTCCAACAAGCATTATTTAATATTGAATGCCTAACAACAAGTATTATCTAATTGAATAGATTTCAACTTGCATTATTTCAATGAATATCCACCAATAAACATTGTTTAATTGAATCGATTCCAACGAGCATTATTTAATTGAAAATCAATAGAAAATTATTGTTTAATTAAATGTCCTATAACTAGTATTACTTTATTGAATGTCCTCTCCAATAAGCATAAATTAATTTAATGTCTTCCAAAAAGCATAAGTTAATTGAATGCCCTTCAATAAGCATTGTGTTATAAAATGTCATACAACAAGCATTATTTAATTGAAAACCAATCCAAAAGTATTGTTTAATTGAATGTCTTCCAATAAGCATTAATTAATTGAATGTCCTGAAAAAGCATGAATTAATTGAATGTCCTCCAATAAAGCATTGATTAATTGAATGCCCTCCAACAAGTATTATTTGATTGAAAATCTGGCAAAAAGCATTATTTAATTGAATGTCGTCAAGCAAGCATCATTTAATTGAAAATCAGTTAAAAAGCATTGCTTATTTGAATGTCTTCCAATAAACATTAATTAATTGAATGCCCTCCAACAAGCATTATTTGATTGAAAAGCAGCAAAAAGCATTATTTAATTAAATGTCGTCAAGCAAGCATTATTTAATTGAAAATCAGTTAAAAAGTATTGTTTGATTGAATGTCCTTAAACAAGCATTATTCAATTAAACATCTGTAAAAAAGCATTGTTTAATTGAATATCAGTCAAAAAGCATTATTTAATTGAAAATTAGTAAAAAAGCATTGTTTAATTAAAAATCAGCGAAAAAGCATTGTTTGATTGAATGTCTAAAAACAAGCATTATTCAATTCAAAATCTGTAAAAAGCATTGTTTAATTGAAAATCAGTCAAAACGCATTATTTAATTGAAAATTAGTAAAAAAAGCATTGTTTAATTAAAAATCAGCGAAAAAGCATTGTTTGATTGAATGTCCTTAAACAAGCATTATTCAATTGAAAATCTGTAAAAAAGCATTATTTAATTGAAAATTAGTAAAAAAGCATTGTTTAATTAAAAATCAGCGAAAAAGCATTGTTTGATTGAATGTACTTAAACAAGCATTATCCAGTTGAAAATCAGTCAAAAAGCATTGTTTTATGTAAAATCAGTCAAAACGCATTATTTAATTGAAAATTAGTAAAAAAAGCATTGTTTAATTAAAAATCAGCGAAAAAGCATTGTTTGATTGAATGTACTTAAACAAGCATCATCCAGTTGAAAATCAGTCAAAAAGTATTATTTAATTGAAAATCAGTCAAAAAGCATTGTTTTATTGAATGTCTTCCAACAAGTATTAATTGATTGAATGCCCTCCAATAAACATTAATTAATTAATTGAATGTCATCCAATAAACATTAATTAATTAATTGAATGTCATCCAATAAGCATTGTTTTCTTTAATGTCATCGAACAATTATTAATTAACTGAATCCCTTCAAACAAGCACGATTTAAATGAGTACCAGTCAACATCAAATTTTTAATTAAATGTAAGTTAAAAATTAAAATTTCGCTAATTATACCGCACAACTCTGTGAATAACTTATGTTAATTACCAGTTACACACATAAATATGTCGTTCACATTTTTGTTTTCACCAAAAGAGCATAAAACTATCTACGATAGGATTATAGGCATATAGGTTATAAGTAAGTAGGTTATTAGCAAGTACCTATTTAGATAAGGAGTGGGGAATTCCGCGATAAATATCATTAAGACGTGTCCAAGTACCTCAAGGGTTATCCATACACGAACAGGAATTTTTATTTCATTGAAGTAAAGTAAGAAACTATTACTCCTTTTAGTTGAGGGTTTCACTTAAGTGGCGCAAAATAAGATGGGCACGTCGGACACAATTTGTTCGGTTGTTTTGTCTTACAGCATATCAACCTTTTTTCTGGGTTATTTAATGCCGAATTCTGTCGTATTGGTCAACGTGTTTATGCGCAAGTTCTATATATCTTCAAATATATATTCATGGTGTTTCGTTTGGTTGTTTTGTTTCACAGCATATCAACCCTTTTCGGGTTATTTTATGCTGAATACGGTCATATTGGTAAAAGTTTTATGCTTCAAGGTCTATATATCTTCAAATATTTACTCATAGTGTTTGGTTTGGTCGTTTTGTTTTACGGTATATCAACCCTTTTCTGGATGATTTAATGCCGAATACGGTCATATTGGTAAACAATTGTATCCTTCAAGTTTTATATATCTACAAATATGTTTTCTGTTTTATTTTGCAAAAAACAAAAAAAACGATAAAACATCAATATTTGGTGCATTTTGAGTCACAAAGTCAATAACTTCAGACAGTCTGATCTGGTAGCGCCAGTAGGTTCTATTTGACCCATAGATGGAGCCGTTACAGGTACTACCACTCCGGGTCAGAGTGGACCTGGGAGCAATTGCAACGTAGGGGCAACTACACATTCCACACAGCTCCAAAATGGAAGCCTCAACACTGGATGACTTTTACGGTCATACCTAGAAACACACAATTTGTAATGCGTAAGATCAGCATATATAGCAGAACTTCCCAACGTTGGAGTCACGGCGTTTTGAGATGTCACTAGTGTAGTTTAGAGATTTTAAAAGTCCGTTCGGATTATTCGGACCACTATTCTCATACTTGCTGTTACTGTTTAACACGTTTCGGCTTACGTAACCTTTTTCCTTCTTCATGCGTTAGCTTTTCAAACTTGGGGATCTCTATGTAAAACTCGGGGTTGAATACGGAATTTCGAACTGAACCTGTTATTGAATCCACGGGGGTAGATCGTTCTCGTTTCGTCAGACATGACCAAGTAGAAGGGTAAATTATTAGGTAAATTTTTGATTATCGCCTCTAGTTAGGATTGAACTTTTAACCCCGAGAAGACTGTCACTTAGAACTGATGGCGCAACGTGTCCATCTGAAATTCAAGTTCAAGATTTGAGATCGTCATTTATTGGTTATTCTTATTTCCCCCACAATAAATAAAATAAAAAAACAAATTGGATTACTTTTTTGTTGTTGTTGTTGCTTACATATGTATGTAATCTATCTATCTATCTATCTATTTATCTATCTATCTATCTATCTATCTATCTATCTATCTCTCTCTTTCTCTCTCTCTCTCTCTCTCTCTCTCTCTCTCTCTATATATATATATATATATATATATATATATATATATATATATATATATATATATATATATATATGCAAACATTGTTGAAAATAACAGAATTCGTCTGTTTAATTCCCTGGCCGCCCCATATCACCTATCCGTCTCCCCGTTGCCACCTCCCTATTGCCTAAGTCTGACATATTTCTATTAAAAGTACCACCTCTGTTTTCGCCTTCTAGATACGTAGTTATCTCCGCCCCGGTGTGCATACTATATACGTACCTATCTCCGCCCCAGTTCGCATACTATATACGTACCTATCTCTACCCCGCTGCGCATACTATATAGTACCTATCGCCGCCCCGGGGCGCATACTATATATATATAACTATCTCTGTCCCGGTGCAGATACTATATACATACCTATCGCATCCTCGCTGTACATACTATTTACGTATCTATCACCGCCCCGGTCGCATACTATACACGTATCTATCTCCGCCCGGGTGCGAATACTAAATACGTATCCATCTCTGCCCAGGTGCGAATACTAAATACGTACGTATCACCGCCCCGGTGTACATACTATATACGTACATATCTCTGCCCCGGTGCGCAGACTATATACGTACCTATCACCACCCCGGTGTGCATACATAAGAACTCATATTAATGCGCCCCTGTCGTATCAAAGAACAAAAATTATGTTCGTTGATGAAGCGTCACTATCATAAAAATAACTATCATAAAAAATAACTCATATGGTATCTTTCTGCCCCTGTTCAAGAAGAAGAAGCAGAAGAAGAAGGAGAAGAAGAAGAAGAAGAAGAAGAAGAAGAAGTACGCGTATTCTATAGAGGAGCAATATTGCACAAGCCCCCCCCCCCTCTAAAAACGTATTCTATAGTGCGGTATACTGCACAAGCCCCCGGTCGCATATTTTTGCTAGTTGGAAGCAGAACAGATACTACATCACCTCCACACCTCTCAAAAAGGAGAAGGTAACGCAAACCTTCCTAAAAATATTTATTTTTTGTAAGTAAAAATTTTTTTACCCACCCCACCAATTTTTTCTTTTACCCTCCCCCACCCAAATAAATATTTTTAGTTAAAAAAAATAATAAAATCCCCCACCCCCTAATTTTTTCTTTTACCCTCCCTCACCCAAATAAATATTTTTAGTTAAAAAAAAGAATAAAATCCCCCACCCCCTAATTTTGTTTTACTCTCCCCCACCCAAAGAAATATGTTTAGTTAAAAAAAGATTCCCCCCTCCAATCTTTTTTTACTCTTTACACCCAAAGAAATATTTATAGTTAAAAAAAATGTTTCCCACCTCCACAAATTTTTTTTTACTCTCGCCCACCCAAAGAAATATTTTTTTATTAAAAAAAAATCCATACCCCCCAACATTTTTGCTATCCCCCACCCAAAGAAATATTTTTAGTTAAAGAAACAAAAAATCCCAACACCCATTCAAAAAATATTTTACTCTCCCCCACCTAAAGAAATAGTTTTAGTTAAAAAATATTTGCCGCCCCCCCCCCCGAGAAAAAATAACTAAAACATATTTCTTGTTTTACCCTATATTGCAGAAGCACTGGCATTTCATATGTACCCTATACTGCAGAAGCACCGGTATTTCCTGTGTACCCTATACTGCAGAAGCACCGATATTTACTATGTACCCAAATACTGCAGAAGAACCGCTATTTCCTATGTACCCCATACTGCAGAAACACCGATATTTTCTATGGACATTATACTGCAGAAGCACCGATATTTCCTATGGACATTATACTGCAGAAGCACCGATATTTCCTATGTACACTATACTGCAGAAGCACCGATATTTCCTATGTACACTATACGGCAGAAGCACCGATATTTCCTATGTACCCTATACTGCAGAAGCACCGATATTTTCTAGGTACGCTATACTGCAGAAACACCGATATTTTCTGGGTACGCTATACTGTGTCTAATGATTGAGCAACCCTTGCTTCACTACACACTTTTGTTAAGAAAAGTTGCAGCTTCTGATTAGACAACACTGGCTTCACTACACACTTTTGTTAATAAAACGTTCGGTTACTAGGTTCGGATGCTTATTCAGCAACCCTTGCTTCACTACATACTCTTAGCTTCTATTAATTTTACCCCCCCCCCCTTCAGCAGCCTCCCTCTGTTATAATTTCCGATCCAAGAATGACTTGCAATTTATTTACAAATTACTAAATAATATAATTGTTTTCTAGTTAAATTAATACATTATTACATTTTTAGAAGTGTGCGGCTATTGATTGAGCAACCCTTGCTTAAGTACATACTTTTGTTAAGAAAATGTGCGGCTTGTGATTAGACAACCCTTGCTTCACTACACACTTTTGTTAAGAAAAGGTTCGGTTGCTAGGTGGGAGGGAAAGAAGACAGGAAGGTAGAAAGGGTGGTAGTGAGAGGGAAAGAAGAAAGGAAGGAAAAAAGGGGTGTTATGGGAGTGAATTTCTTCTTACCACGCTCTTTTTCTAATGTCATTTCCGATTGTATGACTTGCAATTTTTCTCAAATTATACATAATATCATTGTTTTGTTCCCAAATTAGTAAATAAAAACGTTGGAAAATGTAGGAAAAAAGCTACCCCCATTGGAAAAAATGGGTCCATTGATCCCAAAAGGGTCATTTTTTCTGATTCTGAGATGTCATTGGTCCGAGTTGACGCTGTTTCAGAAAATATCAACTTAATGGTTGCCTGTCGCGTGTGACGGAAGCCCTTTGCGGACATACAAACATACACGCACACAGACAACTGCCCTTTATATAATAGATATGTTATATTTGGTTCATTTTATTTCAGTCGAAGTTCTCAGAAATCAAGGTTCCCCTTCGTGGGGTTAACACTTGATCTCTATATGAGATACATAGATATTCGAATATTCCATTAAAGACATTGAGTCCATTAAAAACATTGAGTTAGTAAAGAATTTAAGAACATTGATGCTATAGTATATCTTTCTTGTGGTCTTTTAGACTTACCGAATTACAGGACAATAATTCATCTAGTCTGGTGGAGTATCCATACTAGATGCAACATCAGTTGAGAAGGTGCCCCATTCCTTGCATTAGCCAGTGTTGGTAGCCATACAGAGAGGAGCATATTTGAGCTTCGAATACAAGTTTAGTTTGAATATTTGGTCAGGGTTTACTTGTTGGGGGTATATTCTCATGCAAGTATGTCCTGACAAACTATTGTACATAAAAATCTTAGAGAGTCAAACACGGCGTATAGTAAGCATTCGAGTTCTCTCTTGTTATATTCATTTTGGTTCATGTTGCTTCAGTCGAACTTTTCAGAAATCAGGGAGCCCCTTCCTAGGGCTAACACTTAATCTCTATATGAGATACATAGATATTCGAATATTCTATTAAAGTTCGCCTTTATTTCTCAAACGTTGAGTTAGTAAAGAAGTTAAGAACAGTAATTCTTCTCTCCCTAATTGTCCAGTTACCTATGTTGTAGTATATCTTTCTTGTGGTCTTTTAGTCGTAACGAATTCCAGGACAAGAATTCATCTAGTCTGGTGAAGTATCCAGGTAAGTGTTGTTACTTGAGGTTACATCACTAGACGAAAGGGACACTATTTCTCGTATGAGCCAATGCATAGCCGTGTTGAGAGGATCTAATTTGTGCTTCGAATACTATGTTATTTTGAATATTTTGTCATGGTTTACTTGTAGGGTGAAGTATCATCATGTCAGGTTGTCCTGAAAAACCCTTGTACATAGAGAGTATTGATTTACTCCTCTCCAGGAGTTAGGCACAAGGCCAGTTTTTATCTTACTATCACAAGTAAGATGTGACCCAAGGTCGGGTCGGGAAACTAGGGTTTAAAAATTGCTTGGGCAATCCGGTCGGCATTCCCCGGTAGAGGCGCCTCAGACAGTAAGCAATAAACTTACTCCTCCCCAAAGAGGGGAGGCAAAGCCTGGGAAGGTGGACCTCCCAGAACTGCAAAGAACAGACCCATAGACCGACGTAAATGAAGCCCCGAAGGCCAAGACAACATCAGTATCCATCGGAACAGATACTACACTTTGATCTTAGCCAAAAGGCCAAAGAGTAGAGACACTCGAGGATAGTGTCTAGTAGGTAATTCAAACTCCCCATATATATATATATATATATATATATATATATATATATATATATATATATAGTCTCGGAAGTTTCTCAACCATTAAAACTATATAAAAAACAAAATTATATAAAAAAAACTAAAAAAAAAAACAAACTTATAGTCTCAAGTCTTCCAGTAGAAAAATCACTCATGTAAGTCAATTTATTTTTTACAGTTATTATATTAGTTAGTTTCTAACACTATTTTAAGGGATCATCAGTTGTTTACTATGAAAAACTGTTTCGGGAATTTAAAAACAAGACAGTATTTAATTTCATGGCTTCCCAGCAGAGTTGATCAGACCCCACTTCCCTTAAAAGACAAAAACATAAACGTTCCTTATACTAAATCTACGTTTTGTTCCATATAAATGCTTTGCTAACTTATATTAGTTATTTAAGACACACACACAAAAAAAATTCTTTATCTGTGCTGTTCGTCTGTCTAATAAAATTTATCCGTTACTTACAAAAATGTTGCTGCATTTTAAAGTGTTTGGACGAATCCATGACACTATTATTTATATATATATATATATGTAGATACGCCTGTGACACTGAAGTTTGTTGTTATCGCTTGACGCGCAGATTGAATGAATAAAGTAAAGAGTAGGGGGGGGGCGAACGTGAGTAGTTTATTATATGTGTCTATCACGACTCTCGGCCTTTTGGCTAAGATCAAAGTGTAGTATCTGTTCCGATATATATATAGATACGCCTGTGACACTGAAGTTGTAAATAATAGTGTTGTTATCGCTTGACGCGCAGATTGAATGAATAAAGTAAAGAGTAGGGGGCGAACGTGAGTAGTTTATTATATGTGTCTATCACGCGTCCGGTTGTCAAATGTTTTGTGGAAGTTTAAGTTTAAGTTTTTGTTTTGCAGTTGCACATTTCTTCTATGTCATATTTACTACGTTGAATAAAATGTTATAATTACTTATGACGTACCTTCGCATTAATTTATACACACATATATATATATATATATATATATACATAAATTAATTAATGCGAAAGTATTTTTATTTATAACTTCTAGATTACTATCAAAATGGGGTTATATTATTTAAATCAATAATACAATACTATACTTTCAAATGCGGTGTATATTGTACTAAAGAAACTGATATAGACATTCAACTATCTCTCTAATTTGTATAACTTCGTTTTTAACCATCTATAAGTAGTGAATCTTTGCTGTTATTCATTTATGATTTTATTGTATTATTTATCTACTGCATCTGCAATCGTTTCGTCGATTAATTAATTGAAGTAATTTAATTTTAAAAATGAATAACTTATGAAAAACTTTCTTAAGATATCATGGGAGATAATTTAGATGAAACTAATATCTTAACTAGATAGAAAGATATACCGATGGGGTAATAATAACCCCGCCATCCCCAAAATAAAAAAAATTGGGGCTGTAGCAAAAACAATGCATGTATATATATATATATATATATATATATATATATATATATATATATATATATATATATATATATATTACATTCTACAGAGAGTAAGAATCCATTCATCACATTTAGTTTATTTATCTCCTTTCTCCCACGACTGAAAGATTTGACACAAGGTCGGGAAAGTGGGATTTGAAAAGCCAGCATCCTAGAGAAAGAGCACCCTTGCCGAACAAAAAAAAAAGACTTGATAGCCCCAAATATTCAATATAACAGATTAGCATACTTCAAATAACATTCATGAAAATATAGATCACTGATTCTTTTTGTTTTTTTCGCACAGCATTATTGACAAAGTTAGAATTTTGCTGGCGACGAATTATGTTTAATTTCTGTTCTTTTTATTTTACAAATAACATTTTGCTATAAACTAACTATTGCACCTAAAACAAAATCTTAAACAAATTGAATTAGGTATTGCTAAAAAATCTAAAGGAAACAGATGAACCTAAAGTTTAATCAGATCTTTTGTAAAATAACCGCGCCGAAAAAATAGCCCCAAATCAGTCAAAATGCGTACTGTAGTTTAAAAAAAAATGTATTACTTACTCAAGACGATGGGATCCATTTATCTCATTGAGTTTATTCATCTCCATCCCACGGCGGGAAAGTGTGACACAAGGTTGGGATAGTGGGATTAGAAAAGCCAACGCTCTAGAGGTAAAGCACTCTGGTTGAACAAAAAATTGCATTGGCTGCCCCGTCGGCATTCCTAGGTAGCGGCGCCTTAACAATAAACTAACCCTTTCTCAAAGGGCAAGAAAGTAAAGTCTGAAAGGATGTACTTTATAGAACTACATAGGACTATTTTTCAAACTGACAGAGAACAAGTCACCTTAAAGTTGAATTCACTTCAACAAAAAATCCTCCTTGGCCTTTTGGCTAAGATCAGAGTGTAGTATCTGTTCCGATGGATGCTCACTCTGTAGACCGGTATTGTCTTGGCCTTCGGGTCTTGATTCCGTCGGTCTGAGGTACTGTCCTGTGCAGTTCTAGGAGGTCCACCCTCCCGGGCTTCGCCTCCCCTCTTTGGGGAGGAGTAAGTTTATTGCTTACTGCCTGAGGCGCCCCTGCCGGGGGAATGCCGACGGGGCTGCCCAGGCAACTTTTAAACCCCATTTTCCCGACCCGACCTTGGGTCACATCTTACTTGTGGGAGTAAGATAAAAACTGGCCTTGTGCCTAACTCCTGGAGAGGAGTAAATCAATACTCTTCTTCCTCCACATAAACTCACACAGATAGCTGTCCATGATGCCGCAATGCGTTCCACAGTGGCATTTATTCTGTATTATTACAGCCTATTCTTTACACTAACCTATGTCTAATACTAACCTAGCCTTAACCTAGCCCGAACTCAACCTCTAACTCGACGCATTTCTCCGTAAAGTTGACCGAGGGCGTGTGCGCTCACTGCGCAGGAATTACGAGGCTATTTTGTTTTTGAAAAAAAAAAATTAATTGTAGGACTCTTCTATAAAAGAGCCTAGCATTTTCTCACCCTGTTTGTCAGTCTGTCACGCTTTATTTAAAATTAAAAATGTAGTTCGATTGAGCGTGCACACACTGCGCACAAATGATGGAGCTATTTTGTTTTTGAAAAACAAAAGTGTTTTCATTAATGGCGTGGCTCTTCTAACATTTTCTTAGTCCGTCAGTCAGTCAGTCTGTCCCACTTAATTTGTAACAAAATTATGTCGATCCGTCGGCCATTCTATCGCGCGTACGTTTGAAATATAATTTTAACGGCTAAATACGTTTCATTTATAGTTTTATTGCAGATGGCCCAGAGAGTGTTGTGGTTTCGCCGACTACCAATGGAAAGGCAAGTTTTGCGACAGTAGCGTTGTTGCCCTCAGCACATGTCCAAACCATCTGAGTCGCCATTCTCCCATCTTGCTCTCAATCGGTGTGATGCCGTGGAGGCTTCGGATATCCTTATTGAAGACGTGATCGAGAAGTGTAATTCCAGACATCCAGCAAAGCATTTTGGTTTCTATAATGGTGAATCTTCGTGTTGCCTTGTTCGTTGTTGATAAGCATTCGGAGCTGTACAAGGCGACGGGTCCCACAATAGTCCGTTAATCTTCGACTTGAGAGGGTCGCTGATCTTGCGGTCACATGCAACTTAACTTTTGTACGCGTTTCTAAATAAAGTGGGATTTAACTGATTGTCGGGTTGGTCGAATATATTTACGTCGAGAAGGCAAAAGAGAATCAACTTCATCGGAGCACATTCCATTGAAGTAATTGTAAAACAAGCACAAGGAGGCAACATTGCGGCGATGGGACAGGGGCTGGAGCTCGGTCGATATTGAGGGACCTATTAGATTAGCGACTCTTTTTTTGGACCTTGTCAAAGAGGGAGAGACTAGTGGATGGTGCACCAGATGTGGTAACAATACTCCAAGCATGGGCGGAAAGTGGCTTTGTAGAGATATGTGTACTTAAGTATTTTTGTTGTTTATGTCCTCTAATAATTCCTAACCAAAGGAGAATACGCTAACATGCATTATAACACGTAGTTTCATATTCACATGGCAAAATAATCTAATTGAGTCCAATTTTTAAAAGAATGCAACTTAACTCTTGTATGCGTTTTTAAATAACGGTGACAACTCCACTGTATTTTTGCATTTCGTCTTTGATTGATAAAGAAGATAGGGTCTTTGAAATTTTTCAAAAATAGGCAGAGTGTCAAACAAAATATTTTAGATACTTTCATCAAAAGGAAGTCCGATGGAGTTAGGTTTGGTGAACATGTATGAAATTCAAAACTGCCTCGGCGACAAATCTATTCTTTTCGGAAAGCTTGAATAAAAATTGGTTCTAACTCGTGTGGGAAAGATTTATCGGAATCGGGAATCGGAAAAATCTTAACTTTTTGGCTTATCAGAATCGGAATTGAAATCGGAAAAAATTGACCTTAATTTTAGATTTCAAAAACGATTCTTTTAATTTTTTTAAATGTTTTTGTTTAAAAATTAATTTAAAAAACGATTCTTTGAATTTTTAAAAATGATTTTGTTTAAAACTTAATTTTCTATTGCTGGTAGTAATAATATTTTTTTTATTGATTTCAAACTATCAGTCAAACTAAAATGTATAGATCATAATAACGAATTTCGATAAAAATGTCACTGAAGAAAATGTCAGAAGTAAAAATGGTACAAGTCGATGAACAAAATGGCACAAGTATAAAATATAGATGAAAAATTTCTCAATGAGTTTATCAAAATCTTTGATGCAATACATAAAGAGAAAGCATACAGAAGTTTGTCAAACTAAAAAAAAAATTATATCTCCATTTTAAATGAGATGAGGACACTTAGCTTAATACTTTCCTCATCCCACTCCCTGCACCCCATTCTTTGCACACCCAAAATGAAATTCTACTTTTTAGGCGATTATACGATTTTAGAAACAGAAACGACATCAGTAATTGTATCGGAATCGGGAATTTAAAACAGAATCGGTAATTATATCGAAATCGACAATTTAGAAAAGAATCTGTAATTGTATCGGAATCGGGAATTTAACATCGCATGGGTAATTGTATCGGAATCGAGAATTTAGGACAGAAGTGGTAATTATAACGGAATCGAAAATTTCAAACAGAATCTGTAATTGTATCGGTACGGGAATTTAGAAAAGAATCGGTAATTGTATCGGAATCGGGAAAAATATTGGAATCGTCCCATATCTAGTGTTTGCATTATGATGGTAGTTTAAAAGTGCTTCATTCTCTAACATCAGCAGACAGATCTTCGGCACGTAGTACAATGGAATCCGAAAGCATGTTTAAATAAACATTTCCAGTAAGAGTTATATATATATATATATATATACATATATATATATATATATATATATATATATATATATATATATATATATATGATAAAAATTGGAACTAACATTCCAACGTAATGCAAAATTTAAAAAAGGAAAACCAAAAATATTATTTATGTATTCATGAACGTTTCGTCTTTATTTCAAGATTTCCTCAGGTTGATTGGTCTGAAGAAATCATATATATATATATATATATATATATATATATATATATATATATATATATATATATATATATATATATAAACAAATACCGACTCCAGGATACGCAATATTGATATCCCACACCGTACTGTAACGCCTGGTTAGTTCACATGGTGTTCGAGAGAGAGAAAGAGAGAGAGAGAGAGGGGGAGAGAGAAAGAGAAAGAGAGAGAGAGAGAGCCCTTCAGGAGACCAGTAAATGCAATTAAGCCGCGATCCTATGTCATCTAACTTAAAGCAGGATTATTCACTCTTAAACAATTTTGTATACAAATGCTGTATCCCCTTTGCTGTTATTCACGCAATCCATTTATAAGGTTAGCATCGTTCTTATTTAGAACGTGAATTAATGTTGAAATGTAACATGTCCAACAAATTCCCTGGCCAGGAACAAAGTGTAGTATCTGACCTGTCCTCGGTCAGTGAAGAATAAATCCTTCTAGATTAGGGCAATTTTTATTTTTGACCCAATGCAGAGTGGCTCTTTTGCGGGAGCTAGATTTTCTCACCGTTAAAAACGACCTTGTTTCTAACTCTGTTCTCGTGGCAGTTAGGTGGGAAGTAAATAAGATCATGGCCAACATACTCGTCTTAAAATGAGATTGAAGTTTTACATTTAAGCTGGTCTCGGCCTTTTGGCTAAGATCAAAGTGTAGTATCTGTTCCGATGGATACTGCACGCCTGTTCTGTGCAGTTCTAGGAGGTCCACCCTCCCAGGCTTCGCCTCCCCTCTTTGGGGAGGAGTAAGTTTATTGCTTACTGTCTGAGGCGCCCCTACCGGGGAATGCCGACGGGGCTGCCCAGGCAATTTTTAAATGGCCAGAGTGCTCACCTCTCGAGCGCTGGCTTTTAACCCCACTTGCTCGACCCGATCTTGGGTCACATCTTACTTGTGGGAGTAAGATAAAACTGGCCTTGTGCCTAACTCCGCGAGGAGTAAATAAACATTTCTGTTTCCTGGGTTATTTGTCTTACAGGTTTCTGTAGGGATTGCGGGATGGTTTCCAACCACTTTCTTGCATTTTCGAAGCTGACAGATGACCGTGATCATCCTGTAGATTTCTTGTGAACATTCTGAACAATGCATCTGATTCAAAAATATTTTTTCTACCATTGTTAAGATCTAAATGATCAGAAAGAGATATCAAATTCAGTGATTTCATTAAAATCAAAATATAAGCATTTTTTTTTTTGGGGGGGGGGGGGGGTCTGTATGTATCCAGGCAGTATCCGACCGTTTTTATTTTATGGAAGCCGCTTCAGACTAGTCATTAAGCCATTTCACGAAAGGAGCTAATAACATAAAAACGAAAGATGATCATTGCAAAGACAGGAAATGCCTACTGACCTTATGTTTGAAAAGACCAAGGCTATAGGTCAGCAGGAAAAGAGTTTTACAAGTCTGCAATTCTTATCAAACAAGTTACTGAAATATGACAGATGTATCATAACGAGGTACCTGAGCAGCGAAAGGATGAAGACAACTAGACCAACAAGTCAACCGAGCTGGAACAAAAGAAAACAAGAGATAAATCAGAAAATTCTGAAAAACACATGCCATGATAGTAGACTTGCGTAGGAGCTGCGTTCCTACGATACGTCGTAAGTCGATTTTTTTAATGTATGTTGGACCGCCTATTCTACGTAAGTAACTACGTTCCTCAGCTATTATAGACAGTTTAAATAATAAGTAAATTGGGCGACCATAGTCGAGGGCGACCCGAATGCTCCCCTTTCACTAGCTACTACACTGTAACACTCTTTTCCCAGGATTACTCCACTTACACTTGATTCCCACCTTATTATACTGAGTGTTAAGCAAGGAGGCATCAAGTACCACCTTTTGAGTATTTGGTATGACTCGACCGAAGATTGAACCCCGGTCTCCCGGTCCATTAGCGAACGCCTTAACCATTATGCAAATGGTCGGTCATCCTTCATATGCACTAGCAACGGGTGTAATGTGTATTTACATACCTTATAGCTACTACATTTAATTTTACTTCAGGTTGCAAAACGTCACTTGAAAGTCAAGTACAAGTTATGGCAGACGATACGATAGGATTTACGAAAGGGTTGTATTTCTATTTAAATCGTTGGTACGTGTGCAGTTTACGGACCGTGCTATTTTTTTTAGATAGGATTTTCAAGTTAAATCCAATTTTTACGGTACCTTTTGTTTATGAAAATAGTAAATACGTACGAATCAGAATGGTAAATCTTTGTTGACCGGTTTGATTCTGTTGTCGGCATTCTTGTAGGAGAGATCGCGTGATTGTTGCCAACATCCCTAAGTAAAAGTGGTATTATGGAATCGATTGGACTCGAACTTGGAACACCCAGGTAGGCAGACCGTGTCGTCATCCACTTAACCACCGTCACCTCCCGTTAGTTAGGTGGGAGTACAGAATAGTTAACAAAGCGACCACCACTCCCCCATGTTGAAGATAGGTTTCTAAATAATAACTATATTAATTCAGCATCGCTCTTCTTTTATGTACGTAGCAGAGCGGCATTGCCATCTTTATGGTATTTATGTATTTTTTCGATAAAATTGTACGTACTTGACATTCCGGAGTGAACTAAAAATCAATGATTATTAACGTATATTAATGTAATCAATTATAATTTTTTAAAAACTTTGTGTTACGTTTAATCTTAATGAGATATACACGCCACCATAAATCGTTTTCTCTCGGTGAACACCTTAAAGTTTCCTCGTAGTACGGGTAAGTACGACTAGTTGCCGGCACCGTAGCCATAATATTTACGTCCTATCCAGGGAAGGTTGGACACAAGGTCAGATGTAATTTTATAGAAGCCAGCCCACTGGGATAAGCGCACTCCGACCTACAAAAAAAATACTTGAGCAGCCCCGTCGATATTCCCCGGTAGAGGCGACCCACGTGATTAGTAATAAACTAACCCCTTTTTCAGAGATAAGGCAAAGCCTGGGAGGGTGGATATCATAGAACTACACAGAATGATGTCGCAACCCAACAGCAACAAAGCCACTGTCAAAATTATTTGTATCGGAATTCTATGATGCAACATATTATGTACCTCCTCTACACGAGAGGTAAGACACACGGTCAGATGTGGTTTTGAAAAACCAACGAACTAGGATAAGAGCACCCTGTCCTACAAAAATGCCTGAGCAGCTCTGCCAGTATTCCCTGGTAGGTGCGCCTCAAATGATTAGCATTAAACAAACCCTTTTCTCAGAAAGAAGATAAAGCCTGGGAAGATAAATCCTAGGACTGAACAGAACCATACCTCAGTCCGAGAGCAACAAAGCCGCTGTCGGACTGATTTGTATGAGATATGGTAGCCCTAAATATATTGAAAAGAATTGTTGTTATACAGATCTTTAAAGGCATGTCTATAATATGTTGCCCCCATCCCCCGCTCTCTCTCTCTCTCTCTCTCTCTATCTCTCATTTTCTCTCTCTCATAAATAATACTCTTCATCATAAAGAGCCCCTCGACCTTTCATTATCCCTTTCTTTCTTGCCTCCGCCTTCTGTGTCATGTTCTCGTTTTGTTATTCCATATCTGTTACTTTCCTTTCCGTAACCTTTCTTGTCTTAAATCCAGTAATTTCTCTTCCTAAACTTTTACTCTCGCCTTTAACTTTACCCCCTCCCCCCTCTCCCCGAACTCAACAGCAGACTGCAGGAGAAAGAATTTTTTTTTTTAAAGGAAGAAAGAACAAAAAAGGCTTAATAATGGAAAGTGGCTAGCAACACAAAAGACATTCGCCTCTCTTTAACTCAGAAACCGTTCACCCCTTCAACAAAAGTCGACAGTTGCGTGAATGGTCTGGTTTCTATGACGACCAGGCTATAACAAAATCTTAACTGGTCCCAAACACTCACCGGCTTTTCCATTTTATACACTTTTATATGGCTTTTCTTGCTAGCGCTAGTTTATTTATTTATTTTTTTTTTTTGCCGTGTTACATACATATATATATATATATATATATATATATATATATATATATATATATATATATATATATATATATATATATATATATATATATATATATATATATATGTATGTATATATATATATGTGTATGTATATGTGTATGTATATATATATATATATA
>OY744550.1:49494434-49496934 GCA_963556195.1 Sepiola atlantica
TAAGTCTCAACTAACGTCAGCAGATACATCCACGTCAAGGCTCTGTCCGTCCCTCTGTACGGTCTCTCAAGATTGATTTGTGTCTGAAATAGCATTTTTTATCTCGGCCTTTTGGCCAAGATCAAAGTGTAGCATCTGTTCCGATGGATACTGCACCCCATAGACTGGTATTGTCTTGGCCTTCGGGGCTTGGTTTACGCCGGTCTATTGGTTTGTCCTGTGCAGTTCTAGGAGGTTTACCCTCCCAGGCTTTGCCTCCCCTCTTTGGGGAGGAGTAAGTTTATTGTTTACTGCCTGAAGCGCCGCTACCGGGAAATGCTGACGGGGCTACCCAGGCATTTTTTGGGGGCCAGACTGCTCAACTTCTCGGGCGCTGGCTTTTCAAATCCCACTTTCCCGACCTTGTGTCACATCTTACCACTGTGGGAGGTAGATTAATATCTACTGTTATTAGTGGACAGGTTTTTAGGGAGTATCCTAATTGGGGTGTTTTGTAGCAAGATGTTGTTCACATTACATTTAGATTTCTGTTTGTTAATACAGCCAGGAAAACAGAGAGCAGGAAGGGAATGCCTAAGGTAAGTGGTCCGTAGAAAGAAGCTATTTGAGTAGAAGGCTTTCCAGTATCTGGGGACCTCCAAGTTGAAGGGGTTGGATTTTGCTGCTAGTCGCGAAGATGGGACAGGAGTAAGAGCTTGGTAGACAGTGCGGGACTTATTATGTTATAGACTCATTTTGGCACCCTGTCCAAGAGAGAGAGAGAGAGAGAGAGAGAGAGAGAGAGAGAGAGAGAGAGAGAGAAAGAGAGAGACTCGGGGTTGGAGCACCAACATAAATGTGGCAACAATACTCCATGCATGGGCGAATGGTGGCTTTGTAGAAACATAGGATACTGGCATGTGTGAGAAGTTTTCTAACACAGTAGAGGGAGCCCACCTTTTTTTGCAGCAGACTTGGCAGGTTGTATAGACGTATCTTACTGATATATTTTCCTGTTGTATATTGACGTCATACTGAACTTTTTGTTTATCATTTCTCTTAATATTCCATGATCGTTTTCGTTATTTCTGTATATCCGCCATTTTGTTTTGTTTTAATTTTTCCCGCGCAAAATCTAGACGCTCCTTCTCTCTCTTTATTATACGTTCGCTTATCAACTCCCAATTTGTAGCAATTTTTTCTCTCTCTTTGTTCCCGCTCTCTCTCTCTCTCTCTTTAGTTCTCTACGTGCTTGTCTGTATCCAATTCGATTTTTCTTCGGCCTATATTTACTCTTCCTTGTATATTTTTCTCTTGTTTATTCTCTCAAATTCTCCCCCTCCCCCCTCTCTCTCTCTCTCTTTCTCTCTTTCTCTCTTTCTCCCGCTCACTTATTGGCAGGATCTCATTTCTTCTACATGGTTGCCTCTTTTTTCCTTTTGGCTTCTCAATGTGTTATCTCTCGCTCCTTTTCCCATTGTTACCCTCTTCAGAGCTTTCTCTTCTCTATATATACAAACCGACGGTCAAACAGGCCGACAGACATACAGGCTGGTGGGCGCTTGCTCGCGCGCGCGCGAAGAGCAAACTCTGATCTTTGCCTTCGCCCTCGTCGTCGTCATGGTGGTATAAGACATATTTGATCTGGCTTGTGTTGACGAACCAAACACTTGCTAAATCGCTGTTATCTGGCAGCTGTTTAATTATATCTTACAATGACTCCTATCAAACAAGCGCACTTTTAATACACACAACACACAATATATTTCTACATTTATCGTCGGTTTTAACAGTAGGTCTCTTTTCCACCTCCACGGCAGTTTCTCGGCTAAGACCGCGCGTTCTGTGGCCTGCGCATTACACCCGTGAGTATCCGTGAGTGTCTTAGTCTTAGTTTTAGAACAGACCAATAGTGCGCGAGACTATATTTTGCACAGAGCGCAAAAAGGGAGACAGACGATATCCAACATCGTTTCATTTGGACTAAGCTAAAGTCAGTCTTTTGATTTTTTAGAGCGTCCAATCACAAAACAATTCCTGTAACACTTCCCGGCTTACGATATATGAAAAGACGGTGGCATTCAATAATATATATATATATATATATATATATATATATATATATATATATATATATATATATATCTCCATTCACACACATATGTACATATTTTTTATTCATACATGTACATAATTTTACACACACACAAGTAGATTACTTTAATACACACATAAACACAGCTGTATATATAAATATATATATATATATATATTATATATATATATTATATATATATTATATATATTATATATATATATATATATATATATATATATACATATATATATATATATTATGATCTCTTATTGCAGTGAAATACGCAAATTTTCAATATATATATATATATATATATATATATATATATATATATATATATATATATACATGTGCATATCTTGGTGTATGCTTATTATTAAAGATTAATTAATCCCCCTCCACACACACACCCACATACACAAA
>OY744550.1:49501934-49504434 GCA_963556195.1 Sepiola atlantica
AGAGCCTTGTACAGAGAGACCGAAGACACCCGAGGACGGTGTCAAGTGTGTGTGTGTATGTATGTGTGCCTAAATGGAAAGAGTCTATTTGGTGATGACTTCCGGTGTTGAAATCGGAAATTGACAAGCGGTGTTTATCAAAAAAATACATTGATATCTATTTATATCTATTATAGTTGAGGTAAGATTTTTTTTTGGGGGGGGGAATTAATGATTTGTTTTCACGAACATTTTTAATGGTTAACATGTAAGAAAATAAATCTGAGTTTAATAATGGGAAATTTATTTTTATTTGATTACAAATAATAAACCAAACTTTTTGCTGAAGAAGTGTTTTTTTTCTACTTTTTAGGCGATTACTTGTGGTTTTACAACCTGCAACCCGGACTTAGTGTTTGTGGTTAAAGAAATGTGGTTAACTCTCTTTAAACCAAAATTTAAATAAATAAATCTCTTTTGTTTTGAACAGCTCTCTCTCTCTCTGTATATATATATATATATATATATATATATATATATATATATATATATAGTCTCGGAAGTTTCCTAAACATTAAAACTATATAAAGAAACAACAACAAGAAAAACAAAAATATTTTAGTCCCAAGTCATTCGGTGGAAAATTACTTTTATAAGTCAATTTACTTTTAGCAGGTACTATATTAGTTTGCCTATATATATATATATATATATATATATATATATATATATATATATATATATATATATATATATATATATATATATGTATATATATATGTATATATATACATATATATATATATATGTATATATATATATTTATATATATGTATATATATATATGTATCTCTCTCTCTCTCTCTCTCTCTCTCTCTCTATATATATATATATATATATATATATATATATATATATATATATATATATAGTTCTTGCGTCTGTCATGCATTGGATGTAACTCTCTATTGTATGTATATAATAATTCTTAATACACAAATACGAATATCTAAAAAAAAAAGCAAACAAACAAAACAAACAAACAATATAACCGAGTTATGTTTTACTCTTTTTCTTTTCACAAATACAAATTCACGTAACACCAACATTAATAGTTGTATACGTAAATGCACGTAACACCACGTCGGGCCCACGTATGGTTCTGTGCAGTTCTAGGAATTCCACTCTCACAGGCTTTACCTTCTAAAATAAAAAAAAGTAATAATAATTGCTAAATAAAATCGACCAGAATGCATTTCGATTTTTTCGTAAACAAGTCAGCCATTTCAGTATTTCGTTATGAGTACAAAAAAAAAAACAATAAATTATTTTACGATTCTTCAACATTTTTACTGGAAGTTAGAAACATCTAGACTGCCGAATAGAAAAATCATTTCTGACTCTTTCAGAAAGGGGTCAGTTTATTACTAATCGACTGAGGAACAGCTAACGGGGAGTGACGATGGGGATGCTTGAATAATTTTTATGCAGACCAGAGTTCAATTTTTTCTAGTACCCTTGCTTTTCAATCTCCACCTGACCTTGTGTATAACATCCTTAGGAGGTAAATAACTTCAAAAGTTAACTTTAAATATGGAAACATTTTTTACAAGTGCACTGCCTACTGATTTTATGAATGTATATTAAACTAACTGTAATTACTCAATGTTGTTCAAAAGTCTTTCTACTTTGAGTTACGGATAGCTTTTTTAAAATATTTTTTTTAATATGCTTTTGGTTAATTTTTACTAAATTATTTCTTACTAATTAGGATGTTGAAAGTTAAATTAAATAATTACGTTACCGTTTGGACATTCAATTATTAATTCAATCAAATTGTTATTATAAACTAAAAATAATTGTTGTTAAGGTAATTTTGTTTTAATCAGTTTTTATTAAATAATCCAATGCCAATAGTTTCCAAAATGGTTCAATCTTTTAATAAATGAGGATCTGTTAAAAATGTTGAATGGAGAAATGTTTTCAATTCGGCAGTCAAAATGATTACAAATTCCTTTAAAATTTTGAAAGAATCACAGAATGTGTCATTGATTTTTTTTGTACCTTTAACTAAAGTCTAAAACGGCTGACTTGTTTCAGAAAAAAAAAAAAACGATCGCAGTGCATTCTGGTCGTAATTAATTTTTTCTTTTTTGAAATAGGATTTTATAAAATTTTCGCTTTAGTTATTTATGCTAATGCTTCTGTATTTCAATAAATGTTCGCTTGATAGTAGACACAAAATTGTAAGGTATAAGTCACGTAATGACGAAATAAACGTACACGTACGACAAAAATTATCACACAATATTCTGTACCAAATAATGTATATATATATATATATATATATATATATATATATATATATATATATATATATATATATATATATATATATAACTTGGTACAGAAAATTAGTACATCATCAGTACCATCGGTTTCAAAATAAGAAGTTGTAAACTCCCTGCTATCTTCAACTTTAATGTTACTTGGTAAATAAAATGGAGGGTCGCGTATTATT
>OY744550.1:49516934-49519434 GCA_963556195.1 Sepiola atlantica
AGTTGAGGTTAGGTTAGTACTCTAACTCCTCGGTTTTCCCATCCTCTTTGACCTTTCACACTTATTTTGTGTGTTATTAGCCGAGGCTGATGCCTTTTTAGGGGGGGGGGGCAAATTTTATAAGATTTTTTGCAGTTTTAGTTCCCATTGTTTCTATAGTGTTTCCTTCCCTGGGTTTATTTCACTTCTGTTGCAGTTTATATGTGGCTGGCTATTGTTTGCAAAAGGGAACAAAAATGAAAAAGGTTGGCAATGTCAACTGGCCTTCACGTTCCTCAGACTTGACGTTCCCCAGACTTGACTAGCACTGACGTTTTTCTTGTGGGGGTATCTCAATAAAAAAGTTTACATCATCAAACCTGAAACTCTACAGGAAGTTAAGCAGAACATTAGGAATGGAGACGGAGAATTAAACCGTGATCGAGTGATCCTGCAATCCGCCATTGGTAATGTTTTGGAAAGGGAACAAATGTGTGAAGCTTACAATGAAAGCTATTTAAGCGATGTTAGTTTACATGATTCATTTTTTGTCCTTTGTATATCATGTTAAAATTCCATTAAGGTACTATAACATATAAATAATCTATTCCAGTTAAAACTCCTTCCTGGTGATACCAGATCAGGCTGCCCTGTACCTCCCTGAGACGAAATTCACCTACATTGACGTTTTTTTTTTTTTTTTTTTTTTTTTTTTTGTAAAACATAATTATGTTCTACAGAACCAAAAACAAAAACAACAGACCCTCTCCCTTTCTCCCTCCCCCTTTTTTTTTATTTTTCCTACCCTACTCCCGGTCCTGGATATGACCTTAAACTACATCCGATGGTGAGATCCGGCTTACGGACTTTGGGGAATGTGGAGCCTCCTCTTAATTACCATTGCTCCCAGGTCCACCCTGACCCGGAGTGGTAGTACCTGTTAGGGTCCCAACTATGGGTTAAATAGAAACAGATATTAAAAGGGGAAAGAAACAAAAAAGAGTAGAAAACAAATATACTTTAACAACCAAACCAAACACCATCAATAAATATTTGAAGATATAAAGAACTTGAAGCATAAACACTTTCACCAAAATGACTGCATTCGGCATTAAATAACCTGAAAAGGGTTGATATGCCGTAAAACAAAACAACCAAAACTCCTTCAGTGACTTCATGGGCACCTTCTCTACATTATTATCATTTCTGATGACCCAAAGAAAGAAAAGAACAGCTTGTCTTGACCTTTTATTTGTGCGGATTTATTTCCAAATTCATTTCAGATGACGGGGGTTGTCTGACTTGCTATTTTCTTTTCATCATAGTCTTCTTAATGTCGTTATTTTTAATTTTTATTTTAATAGGATATCAAACTGAATTTAAAAAAAAACGCGAGGCATTTCTGATAACTTAAAAAATCATCACTTTTTTAATTTCTCTTATTTTTATTTTAATTATTTGATTATTGCGAGGTAAGGGGGGGTCTAGGAATAAAAGAAATGACGTCGTTCTTTTTAACATCAAAGACATTAGCGGAAATGGAACGCAAACTAGAAAGTGTAACCAAAGAAAAAAGAAAATAAATGTATGAATTGGTATAGAAAGCAGAAAATAAATAAAGAAAGAAAACGTTTAATCATGGAAGTATACTTGCGTTCCCCCTTCCATTATTCCTCTAACAGAATTTAGTGTGACGGGACGGATATATATTTATAACCAAGCACACATTGATCTTTATTATATAGTGGGCGATATAAAGAAAAAGGGGTACTTATAAAGATTAGGACACAAGTTAAAATCAAATTGGCGTTGGTTAGAGTTATAATTGGGGTTAGGATTAGCGTTAGGGTTAGCGTTAGGGTAAAGGTTAGAATTAGGGTAAGGGTTAGGGAATAGGGTTGGAGTTAGGGTTAGTGTAAAGGTTATGGTGAAGGTTAGGGTTAGGGTTAGGGTTAAGGTTAGGGGTTAAGGTTAGGGTTAGGGTTAAGGTTAGGGTTAAGGTTAGGGTTAAGGTTAGGGTTAGGGTAAGGGTTAGGGATTAGGTTATGGTTAGGGTTAGTGTTAAGGTTAGGGTTAAGGTTAGGGGTAGGGTTAGGGTTAGGGTTAAGGTTAGGGTTAGGGTTAGGGTTAGGGTAAGGGATTAGGTTAGGGTTAAGGTTAGGGTTAAGGTTAGGGGTTACAAATCGCCACCATCTATATTGTGTCTCATATTTTGATTTCTTATGCCCAAAACGGCCGTAGTTTCGAACCAGCTGCCAAAACATTCTGTACCTGTTATGATGTTTTCTTCAAAGTAATCATCCTGTGGGAAGTCTTACAATAAAGACGAAACGTTGATGAATACATGAATAATATTCTTTGGTTTTACTCTTTCAATTTCCATTACGTCGGAACACTTCTCCCCATATCGTATATATATATATATATATATATATATATATATATATATATATATATATATATATATAAATATATATATATATATATATATATATATATATATATATATATATATATATAT
>OY744550.1:49521934-49544434 GCA_963556195.1 Sepiola atlantica
TAGTAGTAGTAGTAGTAGTAGTAGCAGCAGTAGTTTTCTGCGATACCTAAAATTAAGAGCAATAGCGCACTATCCTTCTTAATAGTCCTTTAGTAAACTTAGTAACTGAACGGACTTATTATTTACTCACTGGAAGCTTTCACACGAGTACTTATCAGTGATCGGTCACTGGCAACAACACGTGGTGTGTCCCTGTAGTCTGAGTGATAACAAGTCTCCCCAGATGCCTAGAACCGCGCCTCTTTCAATAACCGTCACAGATCATTTTACCTTCCCGCAACAGCCGTTTACCATTGATTACTTGATGCCAACGACTGCTGACCTTCTCCGGAATTTGAGTGCCAAGAATCCTCACCAAGCTTCAAAAACTTTCTAGTGCAAGTCTTGTTGGTGCCCTCCCTCCTTGGATTTAGACATCTTCCTTGACCAGTCATGATCACGGCTAGTACTACGTGCTAGTGATACGTGCTAGTCCAATGTGTGTGTGTTTCTGGGGTCATAGTATACGATTTCTGTCAGTTTCAGTTTCCTTGTGATCATGCAAAGTTATTTCTTTTTTTTCTTTCTATTTCTATTTTAACTTACCTATGGTTGGTGAAGGCTACTTGGTTATATGTGTTGGTTTCCACACCCAAGAACTTTGATTAATATATATATATATATATATATATATATATATATATATATATATATATATGTGTGTGTGTGTGTGTGTGTGTTTGTGTGTGTGTGAAAGGAAGGATGAGGGTAATCCGACGTAATGGGAAATGAAAAAGGAAAAACCAAAAGATGTTTGTTTGTTTTTTGTTTTTTTATGTATTCATCAACGTTTCGTCTTTATTTGTAAGACTTCCTCATGATACGAAACGTTGATGTATACATAAAAGAAAACATCTTTTGGTTTTTCCTTTTTTATTTCCCATATATATATATATATATATATATATATATATATATATATATATATATATATATATATATATATATAATTTAGTCAACACATCCGGGTTAGCAATTTCTTACCATCTTATAAATAACGCCGAATGTGCGTCGGCTTACACTAGTGACAGTTTCTCCGTCATAAGTAGATCACATTCGCTATTCCATCTTAAAGTCCTGGAAACACTATATTAAGTCATTAAAGCCCTCCCTATGTAAACAAAAGGAGTGGATTTTAGGACTTAATGTGATCTACTTGTGACCTGCCCGCGCTCCCAATATTTTTTTCGCCTTAAACTGCCCCTGGTCTTCATTTCACTCACTATTTTAAGTTTTAATCGTACTGCATGCATTTTACTTTCACGTATTTACTCTGATGAGTGTGGACGGACACCGGCTCAGTAGATTTATGTAATTACACTTTTTGTCTCGTTTTTAACACTTTTTAATCCCCGCCCCCCCCCCCAAACAAATGTCACAAATGTGTGTATTCTTTGCCTTTATAAAATGTTATATCACTAAAAATGTATTTATTTAATATATATATAATATATATATATATATATATATATTTATACATATTACTTTCTGTCTTTTCATATACATATACATATATATGTATACAGCAGTTGATGTTTTGTTCTTAAATTGACTCATTTAAATGACCGTATTTCGACATTACCTATATTTACTAGAGGTGAGTTATTCTATTGAATTCTACTTAAGTCAAAATAGTTTGACTATAAATTTTAATTATATATACATGACGATAAAGAAAACATAAAATGCATTCGCTTTTCGATCTCAGATCTCGTCAGACTTTTCTACTTTTGTTACTGATGTTCGGGCTTGTATATCCTCTAAGTGTACTTTCTATCCTTATTTGATGATTTTATCTGGACTTATCAATTTCTTATCAATTTCTTTATCTATCGCGATAAGTTAATTGGCGCACCCACCACACACAGATGAACGTGGAAGAAAAATGTTCTGGGTTGACCTAGCCATTAATTCGTATACTCTACAAAAAAGGGTATCTAATCTAATAGGTCCCTCACTATCCACCAAGCTCCAACCGCTTTCCCCTCGCCACAATGTTTTATCCTTGTGCTTGTTTTACAAGTACTTCAATCGAATGTGCTCCGATGAACTTGCTGCCCCCCCCGATGTAAATACACTTGACTAACCCGACCATCAGCTAAACCCCGTCCATTCACTGCAGAGGTTCCCAGATGCCGGAGAGCTTTCTTCTTTTCGAATAGCTTTATTCCTCGTGCTACCGGTCTTTGGAACTCCCTTTCTGCTCCCTGTTTCCCGACTGTACCGACATGCAGAAATTTAAAACTAATGTGAAAAAGCATCTCCCGCACAGCTCCCAATTTAGGATAACCCCCCTAAAAATGGTCTCCCTTATTCTCAGTAGCTCCTTACGTCTACAGTGGCAACTTGCCTGGTTTGGGGGTGAACTAAGTTTAAAAAAAAAAAAAGAAAGAAAGTAAGACGGACATACCTATATTGATCGAATTCATGTTTTATATATAAACGATAAATCAGCATATTAATATTTGTTGAAACACGAATTTGAGGTCATTAAACTTATGTTTCAGAACTGCTAGACATAACGAGGTTGTTCCTCATTTGGTGCAAAATTATGTAATCTTAAACCAAACAAGCTATATACATCTCGTTTACATGATAATCGGGATTGTGTTTTATTTTGGAATTATACAAATAAATTCTCAAAAATAAAATCATTTTCATCAGGCGGAATAGTACTACTGAGAGCAACTGACAATGGTGTGTATACAGGGTTAGGGTTAGGGTTGTACAGGGTCGGTAAGCAAAATTCACACTATTTTGAGGCAGGGATTGAAAGACAGTGCATGACCAATTAGTTCATAAAAAAATAAGAAACAAATATATTACACTGATCCATTCGGTGAAAAAAAACTATAAGATTAATAATTCAATAATTAATAAATCCCTTATTCGTTACTTGGGCATTGTTTAGTTCAATTTCAAGAAATCCCGATTTCTTATATATAATCGTATCACAGTCAATAGTTTTCTTCGAATGTCCGGCTGGTTAGCAGACTGAGAGCACATTGCACAAATGTTCCTCAAATATTCGGGAGACGACCTCTCCCATTCTTCTTTAATAGTTTATTGAAGACAGTCGACATTGATGTGTGATGTTTTATTTGTAGCATGTTCTAAAACGTCCTAAATAGCAGAATCCTCCACTTCAAGATATCCTCGTAATAGTTCTGTTCATAGTCATTTACGTTGTAAACAAGTCTTTATGGACCCCCAACTCTTCTTGAAATATCTTTTTGTGTGACCAGTGCATTCAGCAAAGCACAACCCTTTGACGTTTGCTTTTCTGATAATTCATATGGGCAACATATATATATGATGATGATTGGCGGTTGGACTTTTGATATGTAAATTTGTCTGTTCCAATCTGCCAAGAAACACGTGTCAGGATAAAATATAGAAACATTGTTTTCTTTTGCATGTAATATGAAAATTAAAATGATAAATATCTACCGGAGTATGGAAATAATAAATTAAAAGAACTAATGAAGGATCACATAACTGAAAATTTGTTGATACTGTAATGGGTATAAAATTGAAAATATACATTCTTTATAAAACACACACACATACACACACACACATACACACATACGTATATATATATATATATATATATATATATATATATATATATATATGTATATATATGTATATATATATATATATATATATATATATATATAGTTGAAATAAATATTTTTAAAAAATTTAAGGTACTTATGAAAATTATGATTTTGGATTGCTTTTTGGATGGTCATTGGAATGAATCAATATGCTATATATGATCTGAATGTGTTAATACAATTTCATTAAGCTAGTATTTGAATAGTTTTGGATATTGCAAGGAGTATCAAATTAAAAACATACATTCTTATAATAGAGTATGGCGAAAGTCATGGAACGCGCGTAACAAGTAAGATTAATGAATATGAATTTGTGATAACATTTGTATATTCGTATATATATATATATATATATATATATATATATAAATATATATATATACATATATATATATATATATATATATATATATATATATATATATATATATATATATATATATATTGTATATATATATATAATTACTTTTCTGGTACCAAAGGTACTTAAGCTTTATTTTTATTTATTTTTTAATGCAACTTTGATTCCTATATAATTTTATTGCTAGCTACCATATTGCAGAATGGTTCTTGGATATAGTGTTTAGATAGTATTATTATTATTTTTATTTTTTATTATTGTTATAATTAATGTTATTTGATATGCAAATTACTATATCATACGGTAGTCTTAAGTATAATATATTATTATTATTATTTTATCATTATTATTATTTATTTATGTATATATTAGTGATATTTTAAGCTGAATTATTTCGACACTTGATTATTGGGGAAATGGTCGTATAATCAGTACCATTGGAGAGCCATGAATATTATAACTGTCCTGTTTTTAAATCTCCGAAACAGTTACATGGTAAACAGCTGATGATCCCCGTGTTAATATTAGACGCTTAAGTTCTCCTGTTTTTGTTTCACTCTTAGATAATTACCCCCCCCTTTTTTATTTTTATTTTTTTAATTTTTTTTATTTTACTTATATTTTTTCATTTATTAATTTTCCAACGAATGTTAAGTCTGCAATATCTTGGATTTAGTTAGTTTGTCTGGGAATTTAAACTGCATTTTACATTTTTTTATTTATTTTTTTATTTTTCATTTTTTTTATTTATGACTTAAAGCTTCTTTAGACTATATATATATATATATATATATATATATAAATATATATATATATATATATATATATATATATATATATATATATATATATATATATATATATATACATTTTATACGTACATAAAAGTAATCCATGGACACGTGTTTCTGGTTATCAGCAGTCAACAGCAAAAATTATATATATATATATATATATATATATATATATATATATATATATTAATTAAATAAATTCAAATATATTGCTTACATGAAATTAAAAGCAATACTTTTTTTTAAAGTGCTCAATACACATTTGAGTTTTTGAAAATAAAATTAAGTAAACATTAGAAACAGTCATCGCGGATCAACTAACGTTTCGACGTTTACGTCTTTTCAGGATTCAGAGTCCTGACAAGACGTAAACGTCAAAACGTTAGTTTATCCACCATGCCTGTTACTATATATATATATATATATATATATATATTGTATTCATTGAGACTAAGACAAATTAAGATCACTTGTTCATCCGCTACAATGAAATAAAATTAACTGTGAGAATTATTTCTCTTCCATGTCCAACCCGAGGTCAAGTTTTATTTTTCGGTAGTTAGTCGCATTGTTTGCTCGATTTAGAGGATAACGGATAATCCCTTAAGTGGACGTCAAAAAAGGATTTCAGAACGACATTATTGTCAGTTCTATAAAAAGGCGGGAATACTTGTATAATTCTAACGTTTGTCAGAGTCAAACGAACTCTCTGAGATCGCTCAGATGCATTTTCGAATAATATACAATATCATGAGAGAGCTGTACTTATCTTCCTCCCACAGCGGTAAGATGTGACACAAGGTCGGAAAGTGGGATTGAACAGCCAACGAACCTAGAGGAATGGCACTCTGACCTACAAAAAATGCATGGGCAGCCCTGCGGCATTCCCCGGCAGGGCGCCCCGGGCGATTAGCAATACACTAACCCATTTCTCAAAGGGAGAGAAGGCAAGGCTTGGTAGGTTGGAGCTCATAGAACTGCACAGGAGAAACCCTAAGGCCGGCGGAATCAAGCCCCGAAGGTCAAGACAATACCGGTCTACAGAGTGAGCATCCATCGGAACAGATACTACACTCTGATCTTAGCCAAAAGGCCAATGCCGTCGATATTTAATTCCTTCCCACAGCAGAAATATGTGACACAAGGTCAGGAAAGTGGGATTTGAAAAGCCAGCGCCCGAGAAGGTGAGCACTCTGGCCTACAAAAAATGCCTGAGCAGCCCCGTCGGCATTCCCCAGTAAAGGTGCCTCATGCAGTAAGCGATAAACTTACTCCACCCCAAAGAGGGGAGACAAAGCCTGAGAGGGTGGATCTCCTAGAACTGCACAGGAGAAACCCTAACACCGGCGGAATCAAGGCTCGAAGGCCAAGACGGTACCGGTCTGATGAGAGAGTTTAATTGTCTGTACTGTCGGAATACTACACACATTTCTTTCATATACGTTACTGTTATTTTTACGGATAGTTCAAATAACCGATAATTGTTCTCCATTTCTCATGAACATTAACCTAGTCTAAACCAGCAGTGACAGTACTCGTATAGTTATAGAATATTTAAAACGAAGATACAGATTAGTCTAAATTAAATGCCACCTATCAATGAAATCATTATTAAAATTCACAATTCTTTCTGCAATCTTACCATATATTGTACAAATTAACTTCAGTCTGCGCATGACTTGCCCATCAAGTTTCAGTCATGAATCTCCAACAGTCTATTGAGGAATAATTTAAAGATTGTTTGGATATACATTACAGTGTAGATAATCTTACAGATAAAACAAATATGGGGGTTAAAGACTGGTCAGTGTACAACACATCCTACTGATTATACGATCACCAAAGTGTCCTCGCATATCATTAAATGGCGTAAAATATGACTGAAACTTGCTGGACAAGTTAGACATAGAATGAAGGTTATTTGCATTTGAATAGGGTTTACACTCACCGGACATTAACCCCTCAAAAATATATCTATAAAAACAATTCTGAACAAAGCCATCAGGGCAGTGTCAAGATAAGAGTGGGTCAGGGTCAAGGTTAAGGGTTGACAATTTATCATGTTGTATCCATGTGTGTTTATCTTTGAATGGTAATAAAACAAAGACTGTTGGATATTCCTGACTGAAACTTGATGGACAAATCAAGCATAGACTGAAGTTTATTTGTACAAAATAGGGTTAGGGTTTGGGTTAGGGTTAGGGTTAGGGTTGGCAATTTATTATGTATCCATGTGTGTTTATCTTTGGATGGTAATAAAACAAAGACTGTTGGATATTCATGATTGAAACTTGGTGGACAAGTCAAGCATAGACTGAAGTTTATTTGTATCAAATATGTTTGGATTGCAGAAAGGAGTGTGAAGATTATTAACGATTCCATTGGTTGCATTAGGGGGGGGGGGCAAACTGAACAAAACTACGAAAATGAGCGAATGAAAAAAACTAGGATATGGAATTGATAGCATCTGCATATGGATTTCTGACTGCTGGTTTAATATTAATAAACTGGGCTAATGGTCGGGAGAGTTTGCAAAAAATACAACACTATGAAGTTATTCTGCAACTAAAAAAGAAAGAAGGATGATTTTCAAAAATAAATAATTGTGGGGAATATTTTAGCCGTTGTATTTTCCAACTCTTTGCAAAATGAGAAACCTTCAAATTTCACTCGATTTAAAATACAGTTCATATAGGCTTGTGTCCACATTATTTATTTCCCTCCACCCAGGGCGGGAAGATGTGACTCAAAAGTCGAGAAATAGGATTTGAAACCTGCGCTCTAGATGAAGAGCACTCAGACCGAAAAAAAAATGTCTGGGCAGCCTCGTTGGCATTCCCCGGTAATTGCCCATCAGGCGATTAGTAAAAATCTAAACTCTTCTAAAAGGGTGAGAAGGTACAGCCTTGGAGGGTGGACCTCCTAATAATAAACAGGGCCATACCTCAGCCTGACAGCGAACCAGGTCATAACCAGCATGACCCAGACTCTATCGGTCTGACTTTGATATTAGACAACCGGCCCGAAAGGAGAGGTTGAACAAAATTATTTGAATACTTCTTTAATTCGAAAGAAAGCTGACGGCGGATCTTCCATGATAGCCTACTTTATTTAGCTCACAACGAACACTTTTGATGTTGTTCTTGGCCTTTTGGCTAAGATCAAAGTGTAGTATCTGTTCCGATGGATACTGCACGCCTGTCCTGTGCAGTTCTAGGAGGTCCACCCTCCCAGGCTTTGCCTCCCCTCTTTGGGGAGGAGTAAGTTTATTGCTTACTGTCTGAGGCGCCCCTACCGAGGAATGCCGACGGGGCTGCCCAGGCAATTTTTAAATGGCCAGAGTGCTCACCTCTCGAGAGCTGGCTTTTCAAACCCTACTTTCTCGACCCGATCTTGGGTCACATCTTACTTGTGGGAGTAAGATAAAACTGGCCTTGTGCCTAACTCCTGGGGAAGAGTAAATAAAACTCCTGTTATTCGGTGGAGGTTACGCTCGGAGCACTATTTTTTTTTTTTTGCCTTGACAGAGTACAATACCGACTTCGCAATCTAGTGGGGATGATCTCTTCTTTTCGCTTCGCACAAAAGAGATTTTGCTAGTCTCTTTCTACTCTGTCGTTATGTTCATTGTAGGTGCTCAGCTGAGTTTGAATTCCTTGAATCTTTTCCCCTGTAAAATATTCACAGCAAGAACCCCCTACCTACAATCATGGCAGATAACTTTTATTTTCTCTGTCTCTCTGTCCGTCTCTCTGTCTCTGTCTCTATCTGTCTGTCTGTCTGTCTGTCTGTCTGTTTGTCTGTTTGTCTGTTTGTCTGTCTGTCTGTCTGTCTGTATGTATGTATGTATGTATGTCTGTCTCTCTCTCTCTCTCTCTCTGTCTCTCTCTCTCTCTCTCCCTCTCTCTGTACCAAATAACAAGCGCAATTTCCACGAACAATGAGAGGTTATGTCTCCAATATTGTCTGAATATATGTTTTTTTTTCAAATAGTACTAACATCTGATGTGTTCTTAAATCACTCCTGTATGTGATGTTGTAAAGGGTGATGATGAAGAGACGTTTCGGAGTCATCAGAACAATATTACAGAATTAAATATTTCCAAATTGTCTTGTAAACGATTGTATGCCAAATAATCTATCCATTTGAATTCGTGGAACTGATATTAATAATGTTCAAATGTTGTTAATCACAACATACTTCATATATATATATATATATATATACTTCATATATATATATATACTTCATATATATATATATATATATATATATATATATATATATATATATATATATATACTTAAATGTTGAATAAAATTAAAGATAATGGAATTATCGTTTAATAATAATCTATCGTGATAATATAAAGCTCAATATATGGAATAGAGCAATCAATTCTAGAGATGAAATATGAGAATAAAAAATTGTAAAGATACAATATTTATTAGAACATCAAAAGTTCACAGCAAGGAGCTTCATATTCTTAATCCATGTATATATATAGCTTTTGCAATATGACCATCTAGATGAAAGATCAGACTTTTCCGTCGATGAGATCTCAGTTTCTAATAAGTAATGATCGATAACATCGATCTGCCAGTGTAGCGGCTGTTTGTACATGTCTGTTCGCGCCCGTAGACCGTCGGGAATTAGCTTCCTGCACTGAAGATTGCGTAAGCATGAAACATCGATTTCTGCAGGTAATCAATAATTAATATTATATATATATATATATATATATATATATATATATATATATATATATATATATATATATTGTTCGTCTGTGTTCAAAATTTATACATTTCTTTAAGATTCTTTCTAGAACTTTAGTCAAATTTTATTTTATATATATATATATATATATATATATATATATATATATATATATATATATATATATATATATATATATATATATATATATATATATATATTAGAAAAGAAGGATGAGGGTAATCCGACGTAATGGGAAATGAAAAAGGAAAACCAAAAGATGTTTTTTTTTATGTATTCATCAACGTTTCGTCTTTATTAAGAAAAATGTCATGCAAGTATATAGAAATATTGGGTTGACATTATGAGTTAATGAGAAGAAGTAGTAGCCACTACTGGGAGCGCAGGACCGAGGTCCGGGCTGAGAGAGACTGTCTGCCACCGACTTCTTTCATAATTAATTCTTTAATTAGCGTTCGACAGTCAACTGTTGCTTTTTCTCTTTCTTTTTTCTTCGTCTTCTTCTTCTTCTTTCTTCTTCTTCTTCTTTCTTCTTTTTCTTCTTCTTCAATTGGCGTTCTAAAGACATTGGCTTATTTTTCTCTCTTTCTTCTTCTTCTTCTTCTTCTTCTTCTTCTTTCTTATTATTATTCTTCTTATTATTCTTCTTCTTTCTCTTTTTAAACATTTCTCGCTTTCCTTCTCCCTTTCTGTTGTTTTCTGCATGTGACTATTTCTTCCAATCGCATTCTTTGTATAAATTCGAAAACCTTTCCGTTTTTAATTAAAGTTCACCAACCGATTGATAATGGTCGTATTTTAAACGACTGAAATATTTCGGTAGAACTATACAACATGAGTTTTTGAGTTTATTTTTGTTAGTTGTTGAATTGCTTATCCTTTATTCCATTTTTATTTTTACATTTTGTCCGAAACACTGTTTCTTTTTTCCTTATATATATATATATATATATATATATATATATATATATATATATATATATATATATATATATATATATATATATCAATGTAGGTGTCTTCGTATGTGTGTGTGCGTGATTTTTCTTTTAAATAAAAGGGCTTGCCAGCGAAGAACAATTGGTCAGCAATGCGGTTCGTATTTCTTTTGAGTTTTACTCACTCTTTAATTACACAAGCCGCAAATAAATTACACTTGTATGTGTGAGTGGACATATTAGTATATTTGCCCGCTGTTACATTATAATAAGTTTATATCCACGCTGTCTTTTTATTTTATTGATCCGGTTGTTTCAAGGAACAACATAAAGCAGAATTGAATAAAGCTGAGGACTAATAAGTAAATCTACCTATCTATATATACATTTTACTTATCTACATATGTATACCTATTTACCTATTGGTCAATGAATGGATCTTAGTCTGTACGCACACGCGCACACATGTATATATATATATATATATATATATATATATATATATATATATATATACCCTATATACCCTATATACCCTATATACCCTATATACCCTAACCCTAACCCTATAATTATTTACCTATTTGTCAATGAATGGATCTAAGTCTTTACACACACACACACACACACCCACACACACACACACATATATATATACATATATATATATATATATATATATATATATATATATATATATATACACCCTATATACCCTAACCCTATACCTATTTACCTATTGTTCAATGAATGGATCTTTGTCTGTTTTCACACACACACACACGCCCCCCCCCATATATATATATATATATATATGTATATGTATAGGAAAGTGCGAATTACCTACAAGACACTGTTCTCGAGCGTATTCAATCTCTCTGTACAAGGGGTTTTCAGGACAACCTGATATGAGAATACTTCACCTTAAAGGTAAATTCTGACCAAATATTCAAAATAACATAGTATTCACAGCCAAAATAAGATCACGTCTACACGACTATACACTGGCTCAAACGAGGAATGGTGCACTTTCTAATTATGTTACCTCAAGTAACAGCACTTAGCTTTATACTCCACCAGACTAGATGAATTATTGTCCTGGAATCCGGCAAGACCATAAGACAACAAGAAAGATATAACATAACCTAGTTTACTGGTCAATTAATGTTCGTAACCGCTTTCAAAACTCAACGGTTTAGAGGTGAAGGCGAACTTTATTTGAACACTCGGATATCTATGTACCTCATATAGAGATTAAGCATTAGCCTCAAGAAGGGGCCCATTGATTTCTGTGAATTTACCTTGAAGTAAAATGAAACAATATATATATATATATATATATATATATATATATATATATATATGTATATATATATATGTATATATATATATATTCATATATATATATATATATATGTATATATATATATATATAGTGTATAAAATATATATTTGGGTATATATTATTTAAATAAATAGTCAAAACCTTCCGAGTAGAAGTTCGATGAATGTTAACTGTTTATGGTAAAAGCTCGATGATTGTTTACATTTAACAACAGAGCATATACAAGTAAACAATATTACACTAAATTCAAATGACCAAGACTTTTCAAGATTCAGGAGATTCCATGACTTTACAATCCGTTTCGTCCATACATAAACAAGCAGGAATAGACATAGATTTTTCCTAGATGTTTCATATATGCAACTCTTCAGAAGTTCAAAGATACCTGTACTTTTATTGTGAAACTCGTTTAATCTTCGATTAATGATTATTTAATCCGAAAAGTCAAATAAATATTTTTTAAGTATAAAAGAAAATATTTGCATCTTATTTGTCATTTCCGAAGCTTTTTGCCTGTTTTCATGTTTAGATTCTTAAGAGATGCTTTCAAAGAACATTTTTCCAGTTTACCTCTGTATAACGTGATAATTTCCTATGGCCTAGAGGATAGAGCGGTGACTGTGAAACACTTTAGCGCCTTATGACCGTCTGAAATTATCACCGCCCTACACTGATGAGGGCATAAGCTCAACACGACGTCGTCTGTAATTATATATAATATAATATTTATTTATGAATATTAGTATATTACATGGGTTCAGTTGTGGATTGGGGTACAAAATGGCTTGTTTCATCTAATTCAGTTAAGACTCAACTCTTGTCTTTCAATCGTAGGCGTGCCCCTGTTCTTCCTGAGATTTTCATGAATGGCTTTGCTCTTGAGGAGAAATCGACTCTGAAACTTCTTGGTCTTTCTCTCTCATCAAATCCTTCTTGGAGTTCATACATTAGATCAATTGCTCTTTCTGCTTCTCGTAAAGTCGGTTCTCTCTCGGTAAACATTAGATACATTAGATCTATTGCTCTTTCTGTTTCTCGTAAAGTCGGTTCTCTCTCGGTAAACATTAGATACATTAGATCTATTGCTCTTTCTGTTTCTCGTAAAGTCGGTTCTCTCTCGGTAAACATTAGATACATTAGATCTATTGCTCTTTCTGTTTCTCGTAAAGTCGGTTCTCTCTCGGTAAACATTAGATACATTAGATCAATTGCTCTTTCTGTTTCTCGTAAAGTCGGTTCTCTCTCGGTAAACATTAGATACATTAGATCTATTGCTCTTTCTGTTTCTCGTAAAGTCGGTTCTCTCTCGGTAAACATTAGATACATTAGATCCATTGCTCTTTCTGCTTCTCGTAAAGTCACTTCTCTCTACTGCTCCAAATACTTTATCATACCTGAGGCTATTCTCTCTCTACAAATCTACAATCAGACAATGTAGGGAGTATTGTTGTCATATTTGGGCCGGTGAATTTCTGTCTCATTTGAGGGTTCTTGATAAGGTGCAGAAACATATCTGTAATTTGATTGGCCCTACACTTTTCTTCTTCTCTACACCTTCTCTCTCTCCCTCTCTCTCTCCCTCTCTCCCTGTCTCTCTCTCACGGACGTGATGTTGCTAGTCTCAGTCTTTTCTATTAGTACTATTATGGCATGTGTTCTTCAGAATTATGTGATCTATTCCCCGCTTCTTTTGTTCCAGTTCGTTTTACTCGTTTGTCTCCATCAATTCGTTGTTTTGATACCTCATTGTAATACAACTTCCTATTCCAGTAGCTTAATTCCAAGAACCGTAGACTTGTGGAACTCTCTTCCTGCTGACTGTTCTCCTCCTACCTAAAGCCGTGGTCTTTTCAAGACTAAGGCCAATAGGCATCTCCTGTCTTTGCGATAATCATCTTTCCTTCTTGTTAGCTCCTTACATCAAGGTGCTTCATGCCTTGTCTGGTGCGATTTCCATGAAAAAAATATAAAAGCTCCTTTAATAAAATCAAAGTTGAGCACTGTTAGGAGATATTAAAAGAATATACATTCACTTATGCTGCAAAGAAAATTCCCGATTAAGTTCGTTGGGTTCTCTAGATTGTCTTGGCGTTTATAGCTCGCTGCCTTTGACATAAATATAACTTAATTTCTACGTATCACGTGATAATTTCCGATGGCCTAGAGGATAAAGCGAAAGCGTGCGGAGGCAAAGGTGACTCTGGGAACCGGGTTCGCGCCTTGTGACCATCTGGAATTATCACCCCTTACATACGCTCGAAACGACGTCGTCTGTAGGTTTTGCCTATATTGTTTAATCGCACAATGTACATGCTAAAAAATTCCTCAGTTTGAGAATTGAGTTTTGCTTGAGAAAAAATTCAATTTTTATTGTTCTAATCAGCCGCAATTTGCAATTAACTATCCACAACCTATCTCTAAGTTTTTATCTATCATCCAACCCCTCACACTGTATGATATTTGACAGCCCCCACCCGCTCATATGTTTTACTGTATATATCACTCTCGCTTTCGACTGTTCCTCTCTTAGTTTATAAGTAGTCGGTAATAATAAATAATGCAAAGAATAGTAACATTGGAATAATTTATTACAAACGTAAGAGAATATCACCACTATTAGTAATATCTTTTAACACATTTAAAGGTTGAAAAAGAGAATAGGGAAAAGATAAAGAGACAGAAAAATAGATAAAGATATAAAGAACGGAATATAGTGTTTATAATTTTTAATATTCAACTGTCTTTACAAACTCGCTTTTGTTCTGATTCAAACAATGATACCCGAGCTGAATGGGTTACCCAAGGGTTCACATTGTTTTTAAGAATATATATATATATATATATATATATATATATATGATGGACTCTCCCGTCAAGATCTATGTCTAATAGTCAATCAAAACGCGTTTAACACTGGTGCATAGAAACGTCTATACGAGGCAGGAGGAGGTATATGCATGATAAAGGATGATAAGCCTCTACCAATTTATTATATTTCTAATAAGAAAATGTCGATAATAATAAATATTAAAATATAAACACGATTGAAAATACAACTGTATTTCTAAGAACACGAACCGATGTTTTTCTATAAGTAACCGCCGAAACAGAATTAGGTATGTATTTTGTATTAATAACAAAACATCCGAAACAGATTGACTCTTATTTGTATATTAGATATATAATATACATACTATATATGCAATATTTAATAATTATATTGGTGAGTACGAGCGAACCATAGCAGAGTGATCCGTTATTAAGAAAATTCCAAAAGTAATAGCGTATTTTTTATTTATGTATGTATTACAGAAGATCAGAACAACATCGGTACCGTCGGTTTCAAATCCTAGCGAAGAAGGCTTATAACAGGTCTCTTTACCAGACTCTCTTCAGTCTCTGTAAGAGAGTCCGGTAAAGAAGTCTATTATAGGTCCCCTTTGTTAGAAGTTGAAACCGACGGTACGAATGTTGTTCTGATCTTTTGTAATACATATATAAATAAAATTGTAATATTTAATAATGGGAGCCACACAAACCGCTCTCGTGAAACAAAATCAATTTTGTAGTTAAAATGAAATAAATTATCATTTATATATATATATATATATATATATATATATATGTTTATCTGTTGAAAAATACTTACATAAAAAGATAAACAATTAAAATAAACAATCATTGTTACCAATATTCGTTAAATGTAGATACACTAGTTCTCACATCATAATATCCAATATATATATATATATATATATATATATATATATATATATATATATATATATATATATATAATATAAACGGCAAGTAAGCTACACAGTCAAAAGCATCCATGTTTTATCGCTGCAAAGAAATTATAAGGCTTAATCCTACTTAGCCTGGAAATTTCCTGCGGGGATGAAACATCAACGCTTCTGTTTAGTTTACGTGTTATTGATATATCTTTATACTACAGCTACTCATGTATTGAGCAGCGTTGAAGTATATACTGAAAATCTCTGCACAAATATCTGTTTATATACATAAAATGATACATATATATATATATATATATATATATATATATATATATATATATATATATATATATATATATAGACACAACATACATAATATATATTCTAAATATATAATATATATATATGCACACACACATATGTATATATATATATATATATATATATATATATATATATATATAATTGTATACTAAATATATATATATCTGTAACTATTTGTACATGAAACGAGATATAATACACAATCACTGCGACTAATATTCGCAGAGTAATATGCAATATATCAATCATAGCCTCCTTACAGTCTTTAGAGACAATGGCTATTCGCTGTGATGGTGGCTGCGCGTGTAATTGTAAAGCAAGAGTTACCCAACCCTCTTCTGGTTCGGAAACAATGTCGATATAAGCGGAGAGCAAATAAAACACCTGATGTTCTCAGATAGTCACCCATTTAGTACTGACAAGGCTCAACGTCGCTTAACTTAGGTGATCTGACGTGAACCAGTGTGTGAACGTGATTATGAACAGTGTGTGTATATGTATATATATATATATATATATATATATATATATATATATATATATATATATATATAATTTAAGTGAAATATTTGGAAAATGAACAATCGTGCAATTTAAATGCAAAATTGGTTTTTTTTCTTTTAAATAAATTAATTTATCATTTAAATTGCACGATTGTTGATTTTCAAAATATTTCACTTAAATACATTTTCATGCGTGCCTCAAAGATGTCAATTTACTTATATATATATATATATATATATATATATATATATATATATATATATATATATATGTGTGTGCGTTTTATTTGTTGTTTTTAGTATTTTTCACTTCCTAAGCGGTAAAGAGTATGCAGCTTATTGCATTACGTCGCCTTGGACGTGTTATTATCTTGATTTTCTATATACATATATATTACTTAATGTTTAACGTACATAAATGTATGTACGTAAAAATTAAGTAATACACATATGTATGTATATATATATATATATATATATATATATATATATATATATATATATATATATATATATATATGTAGATGTGTGTGCGTGTATTGTTTACTATTTGTTTATTTTGTACTTTCCCTTTACTAACCTCGTTCCTTTCAACTACTTGACCCCGCCCTTAGTTAACCAGACTTCATTCACCGTGCAAGTCTAACCTCCTTATTCACCTATATTCGCTCGCACCTTTCACATAGCTTATTCTCTTATTATTTATTCCAACCCACATAAACGAAAACGGTTGCAATTTACCTTCACTCATGCGCTAGATAAGCGGGCACATTTTATATAACATCATTCATCCCTTTCAAACATTTCTTCTGAATATGTATAACACTGTAACACGCTGTTCATCAGAACACACACATCACGCTAAAATAAATGCACGATCTCTTAATAAAATTATGAGAACACTTCACATGTTTCTGTGTCTACGTTTTTCGTGTCAACGTAACTTTGATAATAGCACATTTTATTATATTTATATATATATATATATATATATATATATATATATATATATATATATATATATATGTATATATAAATTAATATATATGATTATTTTTATTTACACATTCATGATCTAGGGTTAAGATCGTATTCTAACTCTGAGATCTCAGTTTATAATTGCTGTTGATCGATAACATCGAGATGCCAGTGTCGCAGATTTTGCACATGCCTGTGTAAATAAAAATAATCATATATAAAGGCTCTATTTAATATTGAGCACTTTTTATAAACCCGGTTTAACTTCTTTGGATTACTACCCTGTGGATGTTTTACCTGGATTATTATTATTATTATTATTATTATTATTATTATTATTAGTAGTAGTAGTAGTAGTAGTAGTAGTAGTAGTAGTAGTAGTAGTATTAGTAGTATTAGTAGTAGTAGTAGTATTAAATATCAATATATATATATATATATATATATATATATATATATATATATATATATATATATAATGATTCTTTATTATTTATACATACCTGCACATAATCTGCGACACTGGCATGTCGATGTTATCGATCAACAGCTGTTAGAAACTTTGATGTCATCAGAGAGAATAAAAATCTAATCCTTCCCTTAGGTCATATTTTAAAAGCTGTTGACCAATAACAGAATTTGTACATGTCTGTATAAATATAAACAATAATTATTATATATAAAAGCTGTATTTGATATTGAGCGCTATTTATAAGCCCGGTTGAAATTGTTTGGATTTTTATCCTGTGGATGTTTACTTCACCTGGATTACTATTATTATTTTTATGTACGTATGAAAGTATATATATATATATATATATATATATATATATATATATATATATATATAATAAATATTTGTTATTGTTTATTATCTATGTACGTATACGACTCATATATATATATATATATATATATATATATATATATATATATATATTAATTTACTATTGACAGAATATTTATTGAAATAAAATAATGCACTAGCGTTAAGAATAAATTTAAAATAATTTAAATCCACCTGGATGCATTGCGGTTTCTCTGTAAGACCATCGACTGTTTTAATCTCGTGAAAATATATGATTTATTATTTTCTGGCCGTTTAACGTTTTATAGGAATTTGGAATACCGAAGACTGTAAAATAAAAAAATTGTAAAAGTTAGTCTGTAATTCAAAGTCATACCTAAATATCATTTAAACTGACAAATCAGACTTTGCTTCTGACTAGCGGGTTTTTATTTGTAATTGTTATACCATGTTGTTGACAATATAATACCACACTTTTCTTCAGTGTATTTAAAAAAATCAATTACTCTTGCTCAGACGACGTATAATATGAGCTATTTTAAATATTTACTTAAAAAATAAACATCAGTAAGGGCATAAGTAATATTTTATATTAGAAAATGTAATAAGAGTTATATTCCTTACAAAATGTTATTTAATTGTCTGGTTAAGTTTGAAATGTGCAACAAAATGACAACTTAATGACTTAACGGCATTCGGGCAACTACGGGTAGGTACAGTTAGTAGGTATGTATGTATGTATGTATGTATGTTTGTATATATATACATATATGTATATATATATATATATATATATATATATATATATATATATATATATATATATTCATATATGAATACATATAAAAAATTATATATATATAGTCTAAAGAAGCTTTGAGTCATTAAAAAAAAAAAAAAAAAAAAATGTAAAATGCAGTTTAAATTCTCAGACAAACTAACTAAATCCAAGATATTGCAGACTTAACATTCGTTGGAAAATTAATGAATGAAAAAATATAAGTAAAATAAAAAAGGAAAAAAGTGGGGTTAATTATCTAAGAGTGAAACAAAAACAGGAGACCTTAAGCGTCTAATATTAACACGGGGATCAACAGCTGTTTACCATGTAACTGTTTCGGAGATTTAAAAACAGGACAGTTATAATATTCATGACTCTCCAATGGTATTGATTATACTACCATTTCCCCAATAATCAAGTGTCGAAATAATTCAGCTCAAAATATCACTAATATATACATAAAAAAATAATAATAATGATAAAATAATAATAATAATAATATATTACCCTTAAGACTACCGTATGATATAGTAATTTGCATATCAAATAACATTAATTATAACAATAATAATAATAAAAAAAAATAATAATATATATATATATATATATATATATATATATATATATATATATATATATAAGATAAATGAAAGAAGAGAGATAAATATGTACGAATGACAAATCTATTTCAACTTCGATTGTTCAATGCAAAGGATACTCGGTAAACACATGTTTATTTTTCTTTCCTTAAGCCAAGGCTTTTCAAAGATTAAAATCTTATCATCAGAGGAATTACATAGATGGATAAGTTGGCAGTGGAAAAGACAAAATTCACACATATATATATATATATATATATATATATATATATATATATATATATATATATAGTAATCCATGTAAACTAAACATTCACGGATAAAAATCCGAAGAATTTTAACCGGGCTTATAAACAGTGCTCAATATCAAATAGAGTTTTTATACATATGATTATTTTTATTTATACATACATGCGCAATAATCTGCGACACTGGTATGTCGATGTTATCGACCAACAGCTGTTAAAAGCTCAAATCTTATCAGACAGAATTAAAATCTTATCATTTCCGACTGTTCGAAATATGACTGAAGCGAAGGATACGATTTTTATTCTCGTTGCTGAGACCTCAGCTTTTAACAGCTATTAATCGATAAAATCGGCATGCCAGTGTAGCAGATTATGTATATGTGTGCATAAACAAAATAATCATATATTAGAGGAGTGAGAGCTTATATAATTTATTTTAAAACTATATATTACATATTTCAGAAACGCACTGCGGTTTTATCCAGATGGGCTGACCTTTTACATTACATTCTCACCGTTGTTTCACCTCATTCAGAACGCCGACGATTTCACTTGACATACAGTTGTTTTTTGTAATGTAAAAAGTCAGCCCATCTGGATGAAATCGCTGTACGTTTCTGAAATATGTAACATATAGTTTTCAAATGAATTATATATACATATATATATATATATATATATATATATATATATATATATATATGTGTGTGTGTGTGTGTGTGTGTGTGTGTGTGTGTGTGTCAGAATTCAGATAGAACGTTAGATTTAGAAAAATAGATGTGAACCTATTTATTTCGTAACGTTGTTTGAATATCACAACAGAAGGTAGAATAATGTGTTTGCGAAAACCTACTTAGTATTTTGCTTCAATGAAATGCTACAATCGGCCTTTGTTATCACTCTTGGATTTTTATGTCTGATTACAAGATTCTTCTCCAGGTAAGTCTACTTGTACTCGCTTTCTTTAAAACACATACAACCGGTAACAGTCAACTACATGGATGTGAAATCTACTCTGACAAGCAAAATAAATTGATATTACATCACATAACACTAGGCTAAATACAAAATAAGCACTGTAAAATAAGCTTTCTTTTTTCTACATTTTTTTTAAACAATAAACTCATACCTTTGATCGACTTATGGTTAATGTTCGACTTTTTAAAATGGCTGCATTCTTTAAAATAATGCAAGTCATACCACTTGGCATATTTTCAGCACTAGCAGGAGCTGTCGAAGCGAGAACAGCAGCAGCAGCAGTGGCAGGATGCAGTACGATTACTAACGCTCATATTTAAACGGACAAAAAAGTTCCCGCTACTAGTTAAGATCAAAGTGTAGTATCTGTTCCGATGGATACTGCACCCCATAGACTGGTATTGTCTTGGCCTTCGGGTCTTGATTTACGCTGGTCTATGGGTCTGTCCTGTGCAGTTCTAGGAGGTCCATCCTCCCAGGCTTCGCCTCCCCTCTTTGGGGAGGAGTAAGTTTATTGCTTACTGCCTGAGGCGCCCCTACCGGGGAATGCCGACAGGGCTGCCCAGGCAATTTTTAAACCCCACTTTCCCGACCCGACCTTGGGTCACATCTTACTTGTGGGAGTAAGATAAAAAACTGGCCTTGTGCCTAACTCCTGGAGAGGAGTAAATCAATACTAGTTAAGATTTTCGGACCGAAAACTGAACATAGATGATAGGGTCCCAGCACCGAAATCGATAAATAGCGTTTCCTATTCGTTTTTATCGGCATATTACATGTTATTTACCTTATTAAGTCTTTCTCGTTCTTCACATCAAAAAATCAATAATTATAGTTTCATAACAATTTTGTTAAAATAATAACTAACACGACAACATTCTTATTAGGCACTTTGACTTATACATTAATATTAAAAAAAAAATCATATATATATATATTAATATAATTAATATAATTTATATATAGAGAGATAAATATAGACTAACACCACGCTATAAGCCATATTCCGACAACGTTCGTTGAATACTTTAGTTAGTCTTTCTATATGTGCCTCCCGTAGCATACATAGAACTTAAATTCCCTTAACCGTAACGTTATGAGGCTCTCTTGATGCGTGTGAGTTGATTCTGTAGCAGGAGTTCGAACCTTGCAACAATCTCAGATTAAAATTCCCTACACTGATAAGAGCGAAACCTTGGAACACTGACCTATGTAGTTAAAAATAATTTTATATTATTTACTTAAAAATTATATATATATATATATATATATATATATATATATTATTCCATGTATATACACTTATAATATTGCACGGTAATATAATATATTGCCAATACATGTTTTCAGCATTTACTTCAATTAAGCTAAATACGTGAGTGGAGATAATAGTAGTACTTATGACAAGTAAGCTGCACCTAAACGTTCAATTAGTCTGAATATTTACTTCAGGAATAAGAACATGTACGTTTCTATGTAGCTTACTTGCCATATATTTTCATACTCTCCCTTTCTCTCCCTCTCTCTCTCTCTCTCTCTCTCTCTCTCTATATATATATATATATATATATATATATATATATATATACATATTCAAAAGACATTTTTTATTCGTATACGTCAACAAATAAGAAATAGAGAAAAGATATACACATCTATACATGTTTATAAAAGTATTTTATACACATATATATGTGTAT
>OY744550.1:49559434-49564434 GCA_963556195.1 Sepiola atlantica
CTCCGATTTTTGTGACAATTTAAGCATAGGTGTCAGTTTATTAATAGTTCCTATATTTAAGTTTTCTTTGGAATCCATTAAAGAGTTTTTGGCTCATAATATGGACAGCACGTGCTATTTAAAAATTCAAGTATTTTAGAGTTGCATTAAATTATACCATCAGTCAATAAAAGTCACGTAAGCACGATTGCCTAAATTTTAATTTCTTCTCAAGACCTCTTGGGCTAAAATCCTAAATTTTCTGACATTTTCTAGAATAAAAATCATGGCGTAAAGTTTAGTATCATTATATAATGGTCTGACTCTTCGTAAGGGGGACATTAACATTGTGCAAAAATGTTCTGTCCTAGGAATTAATTTACCTGTCCTGGAACGGGTATTTTTCTGGTATATTAATCTCTCTATTTATCTATCTATGTACATGTATATATATATATATATATATATATATATATATATATATATATATATATATATATATATATCAGTTTATAGTAACTGTTGATCGATAACATCGACATGCATGTGTCGCAGATTTTGTACATGTCTGTGTAAATAAAATTATCATATATATATATATATATATATATATATGTATATATATATATATAGAGAGAGAGAGAGAGACATATACACATATATACATATATACATATATACATATATACATATATACATATACACATATACACCCATATATATATATATATATATATATATATATATATATATATATATATATATAATTACTATTTCATGTATCCACATAAAACTATATAAGGAGATATCATTTTTTATGTATCAGTTTATATATATATATATATATATATATATATATATATATATATATATATATATATTTCGGTACAGAAACTCAGTACAACACTAGCACCATTGGTTTCAAGCTCAAAGGGTGTTGACCTCCTGGCTAACTCTAGCTTTGTTGTAGCTGTGACGTACTGATTTTCTGTACCTAATAATAAATAAATATTACGCTCTTAATTTTTATTTTTTGCAATTAATTGAGCACTCTGCTGGTATTTTTCCTACCACCCTATAAAAGAAGTTATATATATATATATATATATATATATATATATATATATATATATATATATATATATATATTTATATATATATATATTTATATATATATATATATATATATATTTATATATATATATATGGAAAATGAAAAATGAAAAACTAGAATGATTTATATATTCATGAAAGCGAAAAAACAGAATTGTTTATATATTAATCAACGTGTCGTCTTTATTTCGAGACTTTCTCAAGATGATTTATTTATGAAATAACATGCAAGTACAATCACCTAGAGAAAGTCTTGAAATAAAGACGACACGTTGATTAATATATAAACAATCTTATTTCTTCGCTTTTAATTCTCCATCTTATACTTATGGATTGGTACATTATCCAATAACTATAATGAAAGAAAGAAAAAGCGCATAATAATTGAAAGATGCAAACAAAATAACTCGCATGTATTTCAAATTTAAGAGTTACCCTTTCTTCTTTATTCGCTCTCTCTCCCCAACTATTTACTATTAAAAACAAAACTGAACTTTTGTGTTTTTACTTAATTTCATGTAATACTAGCTGACTTTGCTGGCTCGCTATTGCTTCGCAAATTTCATTACTTTAAATGCTTGAAACATTGAGTTGTTATACTGGGTGTTCCGGAAGCCGTGAACGCATTTTGACATTGACTCTCTCGAAAACTATTAAGGAGATAAAAACGCGCCTGACATATATAATCATTATCATTGCAAAAAACAAAACAAAAAAAAACTTAATGAATTCTGATTTAAAATTACACCAGTTCTATTTTGTAGTTGAACAGATATGAAATGTGTCACAGACTTCTGGAACGCTCTGTAATAAACATTTCTTTCATAAATTTGTTCGTTAACCACGAAACAAATTCTTTCTCGTTTGTTCATGTAGATAGATAAACATTGACATTTTTGACAATTTCGATACGAATTTATTAATCTTTTGTAATTTGACCGTAAAGAAAGGAAAGGAAAGAAGAAATTAATTTGCCTTTTCACTTGCAATTGATGAAACAGATCGCAACTTGTTTAAAATCAAGTTGGTCCTTCCAAAGAAAGGAACATTTGAACACAAGTGATACATATTTTTCTAGTAAATAGAACAATATTGCGAAACAAATGTATTCGTTATATTAAAATCAAAGCATTTATTAGTTAGCTTTTTGACTGATATCGCAAATACGTAAGCAGTATATAAGAAAAAGTTGATGCGCCTATAGTGTAAAGTTGACTCAACTTGAAATAGTCCGTTTTGGCTTCACTGATAGTGCGAGAAATTGACCCATCTTTCGCATTTATTCATTTGGGTAGATTATTTGATCTTAAAATTGAACGTAAACTTATCAATATTTATTTTGATTTCATCCTGAACAACTCACCAAGGTAGAACAACAACGAGTCCCAGTGACTGATCGATACAATTCATCACGGAACCTTATATTATCTATAAATCTATTATTATACAAAAGATGAGCAAATCAACGTTTGTTTCCTCGAAGGCAATTCTTCTTCTATATATTTTAATCACGCAAAATATATGCTGAAGTATACCACGGTTTTGGGATTGAGTTATGGTTGAAAACACTTCCATTACAATTGCTCAAGTTTGCCTTATTCACTCACTTCCTTTCTAACTGTATCTTTGGTAATTTTGGTAATTTTGGTAATTTTGGTAATTTTGGTAATTTCGATAGAATATGCGAAACATAACTAGTTGCCATATTAAAATCAAAACAATCATTGAATATAAAAAACAATAACAGATAATAGTTAATTAATAAAATGTCATTTTGAAAAAACGAATATACAAATTAGTTAGCTTTGCAACTGATATCGCATATACATAAGCAGTATATAAAAACAGATGGTTGTGTAAAGTTGGATTAACTTTAAATAGTTCGATTAACTATACCATTAGTGCGAGAAATAAGCCCAACTTTAGCATGTATTCCAAACTGAGCGGATTGGAAGGACAATGCTCGAAAAACATAACTTTTTTTTGCGGTGAAGTAGTTTGGAAAAAGAAACTTAAAAACTAAATCGTGCTTCTAGTGTATTAAATATATATATATATATATATATATATATATATATATATATATATATATATATATATATATATTTATGCTTCTAGCGTATAAAATTTATATATATATATATATATATATATATATATATATGCATATATATATGATTCTAGTATATATATATATATATATATATATATATATATATATATATATATATTTATGCTTCTAGCGTATAACATTTATATATATATATATTCATATATATATGATTCTAGTGTATTATATATATATATATATATATATATATATATATATATATATATATATACATATATGACGTTAGTTATTAACAATTCTCGACCTAGCCTGTGTAGACAAAAGATTTTGAAGCATCAGTTTGAGATCTTTAATGATTCAAATCCACCATAACGTTGTGAGATTTATCATTATTTTTCCTATCTCAATCGTTTTCTCCAACTAAAACAATTTTCCCCTCATATCTCATTCGATGTTCTTAGTTTTTATTAATCATTCTGACATTTCCTCTTAGAGGGTCCGACGATGAGGCCTTAAGAAACATTTTAGCAATTTTCTTTTTTTTTTCACCCGCCCGTTACCTTGATTAAAAAAATGTTTCCTCTGAAATTTATCATGCCATTTTGCTGTAATATGTTTGCTGTAATATATTTTGCTATATATATATATATATATATATATATATATATATATATATATATATATAAAAGTGAGGCTGCCGGCATTTGTAAAAAACTTATTTCAACAATTGTTTATTATTTTATTATTTCATTATTTTACAATTTTATTATTTTATAACGCGTTTCCAACATTTATGCTCTTATCAGATATTCTTTCAATTTGAAAAAAATGTTTTTATTGCCAAAAAAATAAAAACATTTTTTCAAATGGAAAGATTATCTGAAGAGAGTATTACAGAAAATCGAAACAACATCGGTATCAGGGAGGCGGACAAAAACAGAGGCTAAAGAGAGTCCAGTAAAGCAGCCTTATTATAGGTCCTCTTTGTTAGGATTTGAAACCGGCGGTACCGATGTTGTTCCGATCTTCTGTAATACAAACCTATATGTATATATATATATATATATATATATATATTTATATATATATATTTATATTTATATATATATATATATATATATATATATATATATATATATATATATATATATATATATATTTGTGTTATAATGAAATAATTTCAGGAGGAAATCCGGGTATGAGATCTCAATGTAATTATTTGACATTTTGCATTTTATTTTACTACATCTTATTATATATATATATATATATATATATATATATATATATATATATATATATATATATATATATATATATATATCATCGATTCGTGTGTATACGTACGATGTCAATGATTGTCACCTGGTGAAATGTAAGTAAGAAAATAGCAGGAAGTTATTTATCCAAAAAATATTTCGTCTAAATGTTCAGTCACTTGAACTGATATGGGTCGTTGTCTAACCGGCAGATTTAAAAAGTTTTGCTGATAAAAAAAAGTTCACCGAAGGACTTAAGGATGTTGATAGATAAACACGAAGGGAGAAAAAGATCTGTAAAAAAATAGGACGAGGAAATAACGCAAAATATGTATTTTTAAATGTAATAACTATACAATAGGTAAAAGGGAACCGATCTACTTAATGACGGCTTTCCGTTTTGAAGTCGGAAATTGACAAGCGGTGTTTATCAAAAAAAAATGTCCCTCGTCGTTTTTGATAGCTTTGATTCCACAGTAATCTTCAGGAATTTATATTGCACCGTCGAATGAAACACAATTTATTTGTGAATATTCTATATTTGTGTGCGTTATTACTATGGTGTTTCATATATTTAA
>OY744550.1:49574434-49581934 GCA_963556195.1 Sepiola atlantica
ATATATATATATATTAACAAACATATATTTGTGTGTGTAATCTTGTGTGACGCCATGAAGGGAAAACAATGTTATAAGGAGATATAATTTTTTACGTATCAATTGTCAGTCTTTCCTTCAACAGTGCTCGATACGTGAGTAGAGCTAGGTAGTAAGTTATGAAAATAGATTCATGGCAATTAAACTACGATAAAAAATAATCTACAATTTTTTTATAACAAGATTTTCGCACAGTTCATGAATTTTAGACTACTGTTTGTAATTGTTCAGGATGAGATATATACACTTCTCAACATAAAAGAATAATTCCGTATCAAAAAGAATATGACTGTTGATGTGTTAAACGTTTTAATTACTATATCCGTTATATACGTATTCAGGTGAAAGAAATACACATTATGCCAGTTACAGTTGAGGATACTGAAACATAATCTATTAAAATACTTAACCGCAATTACCGGAGGAGCAAGCGGTAACGAAGTACAAATAGCAGCCCTAAAAGGGACAACATCTTTCCTTAAAAGAGCCCTTGGATATAAATTTAACCGATATCGAAATCAAGTATTAGCCCTAAGAGGACGCACCTTGATTTCTTAAAACTGACTTAACTATAATATATGCTGACGTGAATTTCAATTTCCCTGGAGTCCGAGTGACAACAAGTCTCACCGGATTTACAGTACTCTCCATTTCTTCTAAGCACCATTGTAAATCATTTTACCTTTTTGCAACAGCCGTTTACTATTGCGTTCAACAAATAATAATAATTTAAAAAAAACAAATGTCTTTTTTTCAAAACCAATATGCACATATCAGGAAGTTTCATTGGACGTGATGCTGCCTGCCGGCCGAGAACAGGCTCAAGGCCTTTCTACGAATAGTGGCCCTCGAGAAGCGCTTGTAAAGCCAATCCAAGCCAAGTGAATTCACGACGGTTCCCGGTGGAGCGCCTTGTTAACAGACCAAATCTGTTATCACAAATAATTGGCATTGGATTTTCTAAATAAATATACGTAGAGCATGTCCTTTATAATTTATAAAAAATGTTTCACAGACTTTTAAAAACATCGTTTTGAGATAACTATTTGTTAATTAAAAAAAACAAAACTGTACTTATTGGTAATAAGCACAAGATAGACGCGCGTTCATTGGATTAAAAGAAATGAGAAATCATATTTGCCGTCTAATAGACCGATTTTACACGGAGCCGACATATGCGTTCAGACACGGAGGGTTTTTACAAATTTGTTAACGTTTATTGGAAAACATTTATAAAGCTGGTCATAGGATTAACTTCATAGTATTTTGTTATCTTCGTGACTATGGTCATGTGTATTTTTTATAGAATTAAAAAATATACCATAATAAAGAAATTGATGAAAATAGAAAAATAACACATTATTTTTTATAGTTAAGATCAATAGCTTCTGCACTTATATATATATATATATATATATATATATATATATATATATATATATATATATATATATATATATATATATATATATATATATATATATATATATATATATAGTGTGTGTTATAATGAAATAAATTCCAGGAGGAAATCCGGGTATGAGAGCTCAATGTAATAAACAGAGCAAGAATAAAACAAAATATAGTAACACGAAATCACATAATCGATAATTATGTGATTTCGTGTTACTATATATATATATATATATATATATATATATATATATATATATATATATATATATTTATATATATCTATAGTAAGGAAAGAAGGAAGTCAACATCTTAGAAGCACGGATTATAATGTATTGAAGTGACATATTTTGAAAATCAACAATCGTGCAAATTTTAAATGAAAAATTCATTTATTTAATTTTTTTATGAGGAGGAAGAAAAGAAGGAACAAAAACACTATAAGACAGTCTCGCTGACAAGGTTGTATTTTACAACGAAAATTCGCGAAAACAAAAAAAATAAAAAAAATTAAATAAATGAACTTTTCATTTAAAAGTTGCACGATTGTTGATTTACAAAATATTTCACTTTAATATATATATATATATATATATATATATATATATATATATATATATATATATATATATATATATATATATATATAATGTATTTATGTAATTGGGGTTAATTGTGATGGTAGCGTTCTGTTTGTACGTGTCTTATTTTGTTGTCATTTCGTAAGTAATAAAGAGTACTGCAGAAATGGAAAGATAACACATTTTAAAAGTTACAAACAAGAACGCTACCATAGCCAATACATCCAATTACATACATACATTAAATATTTAGGCGATAAAAATCGTATATATTTGCGGCCACTGCGTCATGGTCCGGAGGTACAACTACAAACAATAGACATTGATATCGAAGGTTCGATACTTGTCCAAGTTAGCCATGATTATGATGATGACGGCTGATAGCCAGACACACGTGTCTATGGATTACTTTTATGTACGTATAAAAGTAACAATATATATATATATATATATACGATCCCTTATATATAAAAACATATATAAAAATATATTTATATTAGAGTATATTCTTGGAAGTAAACTAAAATAGTGATTGCAGTAAATTGATTGACTTACTAGGCTAAAATCTTTCAACAAATTTTTTTTTTTTTTTTTTTTTTTTTTTTTTCTTCCCAGTTTTGAAGGTTAAAAGAACTTCCGAGACTATATATATATATATATATATATATATATATATATATATATATATATATGTGTGTGTACAGAGAGAGAGCGAGAGAGAGAGAGAGAGTGAGTTTCGTAAGATTGGATTTTACTATTTCTTAAAATGAGAAGTTCTGAAATTTTTCAATTCTTCTTAGTATAAAAGGATAGGTTTAGTAAATATAGATTACATCTTTTGATTGACATTAAATTATGAAATCATCTATTAAGCTCCAGTTGAAAGTTCGATCGGATAGGTTTTTCTTTCAACCTGATTATGATATTTGTGCTAAATTATTCTACGTTAATTGTTTTCTTGCCAAATTTGTATGAGTTGCTATCACGGTAAGGATCTGTAATGTCACTACTTTAATTTTAATTCAAGTACTATATTAGTGTACACAGTTTTAATTTGATAAATTTATGACTATATATGATTTTATAAAAACATGTTAAGTATAAAACATAGATTATTCCCTGGTTTTATAAATACCAACCTTAAATATAAAACTAGTATATAAAAATATATAAAAAACAGTAAATCAAATTATAGTTTGCTTTTTAACCAAGTCATATGAATGCGTAGAAAATCGTTTGAATAAATATGAGTTTACTACTAATAACTATCCCCTATGATATGTGTACGTTAATATTTAAGGATACTGCGTAAGTTTATATGTGTCTGATATATATATATATAAATTTAAAATCTTTACTTTTTCTGAAAATGTTCTTGATCTGAACGAAACCGGTAAAATCTCTCGTTTCTTGATGATTCGTTCCTGTATTTAAATTTGTTTTCTGTTTGTCTTTTTCACACATCTTTTCTATTACGGCATTTCATTTCATATATCGTGCATTTCATGCATATATATATATATATATATATATATATATATATATATATATATATATATATATATATATATATATATGTGTGTGTGTGTGTGTGTGTGTGTGTGTGTTTGTTTGTGTGTGTGTCTGTCCGTTTATTTAATTTTCTTATCATTTTGCTTTTGCTGGGGATGGGACATCCTACCGGATGCTAGACATTCACCCGCTATTTCAGAGACTCTAGAACGAGCGATCATTTTAAAGATTCTAACCGTTCCTTAAAGTGCAATTGTGTGTATCTCTCTTGCATTTAGTTCACTGGGTATATTCGCAAGGTATTTTTTTGAAATTCTTTTTCATGAGTCCGATTGCTCGTATAATTACTGGAATGATCGAGATCTTCCTGAGATTCTAGTTTCTTATTTTTCTCTCTTTCAGCTCTGTAATAATTAGGGGCACTGACTTCAACTAGGGTTGCTACTTTCTCCCACTTGTCCAATATCACTATGTCAGGTTCCACAGCTCTGTTTTCTAAGTATGTAGCTGTAGGGATTGCATAGGGATAGTGGATGATGTATGACTTGTTCCTAACTTTCCTTAGTGTGTGTGCGTGTTTGTGTGTGTGTGTTTTGTGTCTGAAATATAAATGTTCATGAATCTTAAATTGCTTAAGGTAAGCCAAGGTATGTGTGGGTTTAGCGATTAAAAAATTGGTTTTAAGTTCATATTATCATATATATTTGAACTTATTTAATATATAAATATATACATATATATATATACACACACACACACACCCACACACACACACACACACATATATATATATATATATATATATATATATATATATATATATATATATATATATATATTTCGATTTTTACTTAGAAAAAAGAGTATTCAATGACGACCGAGATTAGTCCAATAAAAACAAGTTCGATGATACTCGATTGCAGGGTACAGAGCATTTATATGTGATTTTTTGAAGGCTTACCAAAGCATTTCCTTCTTAAGTGCCTTAAATTAAAGCAACATCACATTGTGTATTGCCGGTTGTTGTAATTCTTATTCAAGGTACTTAATTTCCCTGATGATCTGCCAAGCAAGTACCTGCTCCGTAGTGAAACACGTGTAGGTAAAAAAAACTCTTTAATTTGAAAAATGATAAATAAATAACTTTTGAATGAAAAATCATTTGTGGTGTTGATTGGGCTCCTGAATGGAATGCTTTGGTAAGCCTTCAAAAAATCACCCCCCCCACACACACACACACAACATATATATATATATATATACACACACACACACACACACCCACACCCACACACATACACACACACACACACATATATATATATATATATATATATATATATATATATATATATATATATATATATATATATATTAGGTTGGCGAAAAAGTCCGTTTGATTTTTAAGTGGATATTAATGCAATTTATTTTCCACACTCGATTTGGAAATCTTGAGGATGTCTGCGATTTGTCTGGTTGTCAAACGGCAATTTTGTTCAACTACGGCTATCACTTGGTCACTGTCGATCATCTTTGGCCGACCAGAGCAAGGAGCATCTCTCACTAGAAAGTTTTCTTTTTGGAATCGAGCAAGCCATTACTGGTCCACTCGTTCTGTAACAGCATTCTCTCACGTGCCATATCTTCATGCAGGTTTCTGTAGCTTTTTATTTTTAGGAATATGAAACGATCTTTAGTAGGCCGGCAAGATGGCATTACAAAAACGAACGAATGTTTGGCTAACCAAGTTCCGAATACGTTTGTCGAACACTCTCAGCAATTCTTCTATATGTGCTCGTTTCTAGGTACATATGCATCTTAATGTCCCTTAATTACGTGACAGTTTCCGGTGGCCGAGTGGATATGGCGACTGCTTGCAGATTCTAAGCTGACTCTGTGAACGAGGTACGCGCTTCCCGACCGCCTGAAAGTGTTACTTTCCTGCAATGTGGAGAGCAATTAGCTTGAAACGCTAGCGTCTGTAGGTATAAATACAATATAAATAAAATGTAATATATATATATATATATATATATATATATATATATATATATATATATATATATATATATATATATATATATATATATAATTATAATTATAAATTATTTTATTTATACAAATAGTTGTGGCTACACATATGCATTCATGTTTCGGTTGCGATGTCTTTCGAAATCCGACCTCATCGGACGATCTTAAAATTGAAATCGAAATGTAGGGGCAGGCATTCTCGTACAAAACAATGTCGGATTTCAAAAGAGATCGCAACCGAAACATGAATGTAGATGTGTATCCAAAAATGTTTGTATAAATAAAGGAATTTATACTAACATACAACTTTTCTTGCTATTGAACACTATTGTATAAACATTAGTGTTTTACTGGATTAATACATAAGAAGACAACAACAATACGATTACTATATATATATATATATATATATATATATATATTCGTAATTTTTTTATCTAAAGTATACATTTCGTCTTATAATCGGGACTCATCAATATAGAGATATGACTATTCACTACCGATCATGCGATTTGAAACCTCGGATTACGAGTACTTTGCAACTCAAATCCCGACGCCTGAACCACTCGGCCACGTTGAACAGCGTGATAATTTTAACACTTTATGTGACGGCTTGACGTCATAAGAGCGTTCTACTTAATGAAAGAACGATGCATAGTTATATATATATATATATATATATATATATATATATATATATATAGAGAGAGAGAGAGAGAGAGAAACAGAAGGAGAGAGATAAAACACATGTGTCTGTGGATAAGAATTTAATAAGAATTACCGTAATATAAGAATAAAGTAACATATGTATCATATATGGTCAGATGAAGTTGAATATTTATTTATAACGCGTGTCAAGTTTTGCGAAGCATACTATCCTTGAATTTTCGTCAAACGGCGAATATGATGGACATGTTATATAATAAACATTGTTGTTCATTTCCGACAATGTATTATGCATATCGCTGCCTTATTTTTTGTTAATACTCTATTTTGCGAACGGCGTGATTTAGACGACACTTTCGACAACTAATCGAATCCCCTTTCGACGGTTTCAAAGAGCGGCAATTGATTTGAAACCGGGGGTCGTTATTTTTTAAAGTTAAACAATGCCGAAAAGAATTATTCAAAGAATAACCCTCGTAACTCTCGCTTCCCTTATTTTGACCTTTAGTCCTCACATTCCATGAACGATGTTTATGACAAAGGGGGAAGAATTGCTGTTTTATGGGTCGAAATCTATCCAGCTAACACTTATCGTTGGCTAGTGTTTTACCTTCAAGTGGCATTTTTTTTAGCTCCTTACATCAAGTGGCTTCATGCATTGTCTAGAGCGATTTCCATAAAAAACGAAATGGACTTGTAAATCACGTGGTTGTTAAAGAAGTAATCTTGAACAGGTATCGAAAATAAAATTAGCTAAAATTGCACAATTGCAAAGTAAATATTAAACTGAAAAATTAGACAGCGAACAGGCTTAAAGCAGCGATTTAGTCGATTCGCCGCCAACATGACGGACAATAAACCGTCTGCTGTTTTCTGATTTCTTCTTCTTTTTTTTTTTACTTCACAAACGAGTAAGTAAATCCAAATAGATTGTTTGGGACTAATTTCCCAACTGTATTTCCTTTAAAATAATTAAAAATAATTTAAGGTACATTTGAAATTACTCCAAAACAATCTATTTGTTTACTTACTCATTTGGGTGGGTTCTTGGCCTTTGGCTAAGATCAAAGTGTAGTATCTGTTCCGATGGATACTGCACCCCATAGACTGGTATTGTCTTGGCCTTCGGGGCTTGATTCTGCCGGTCTATGGGTCTGTCCTGTGCAGTTCTAGGAGGTCCACCCTCCCAGGCTTCGCCTCCCCTCTTTGGGGAGGAGTAAGTTTATTGCTTACTGCCTGAGGCGCCCCTACCGGGGAA
>OY744550.1:49594434-49596934 GCA_963556195.1 Sepiola atlantica
TATATATATATATATATATATATATATATATATATATATATATATATATATATATATATATATGTGTGTGTGTGTAAAGTTAGATGAGATTAATAAAATTGTATTCCCTGAACTACATTCATATACACACTAATAAATGTTTCAGGCAAACTACATTAACGTATATACAGGACCGGCGGGACAGTTATAAAAGTGAGGGGTGCGCTCCTTAAAAGTGGGGGTTAGGGGTTAAACACATGCATATATAACTTCATTATTGATGACCGTAAAGTGGAGGGGCCAAGTCAAAAAGCGGGGGGGTTGGGGATTGAGCCCATCCCTAACCCTCCCCGTGCCGCCGTCCATGATATATATGCCTATATATATAATATATATATATATATATATAATATATATATATAATATAAAAATATATATATTTTATTCATATAATGTATCTATATATAATATTATATATCGCCTAATTATATATTATATATAATATATATGTATATAGAACATTCATTTAATATATGATATATATATATATATATATATATATATATATATATATTTATATATCAACACGTAAGGTTTATTCTCAATGTACTGTTTTTGCCATGACTTTAACACAGTTTTTTTAATGACAAATACATTTTTTGCGTAATTAATTTCTATACATATACCCACATACATGTAAATTTATATGGGTCACATCTTACTTGTGGGAGTAAGATAAAAACTGGCTTGTGCCTAACTCCTGGAGAGGAGTAAATCAATACCCGTCGTTGCCATTAACTTTCATCTTCACTTCATTTTTTTCTTTTGTTTAATTCTTTTGTTTGTTTGTTTGATCAGGCTGTTCTTTATTTTTTCATAGGATTTAAAAAGTTAGATTTATTTATTACGGTATAATTTGATAATTACATTAGAACAAACTTGTTATAGAACTATGACTAATTGTTGTTAAGATAATTGTTTGTTTAAATATATATCTGTATATACTTATTGGATGTAATTTTTTTACCAAAACTTTCAATCTTTTAATAAAATGAGCGTATTTGCTAAGAATTCCAAAGCCATTTTAAACGACTTTCTATTCCACAGTTTGAATGCTTTTCAAATTTTTTTCGAGGTGCCATGAAGTAATTTAACAATTTTCTTTTCAACTATTAATAAAAGCTTAAAATGGCTGGCTTGTTACCAAAGAAAGTGGAATGCATAATAGTGAATATAATTTCTTAACTATCTTATTTTTATATGAAATTAAAAATTCTAAAAAATCAGCGATATATATATATATATATATATATATATATATATATATATATATATATATATATATATATATATATATATATATAAATTATCGAAACAGTTTTTCATGGTAAACAACTTATGATCCCTTAAGTAATGTTAGAGGCAAACTAATATAATAACTGTAAAAGTTAAATTGACTTACATGAGTGATTTTCCACTGAAAGACTTGGGACTATAAGTTTGTTTATTTTTTGTTTTTTTAAAATATAGTTTTAATGGTTGAGAAACTTCCGAGACTATATATATATATATATATATATATATATATATATATATATATATATATATATATATATATATATAAGAGGATTTAATGAATTAGAACATTCCAATTGTTCAAAGAATAAGAACAACAAATCCAGTATGGCGTACGGTCGTTTCCAAAACATTCTGGAAATACTTTATTTTAATTTTTAAATTTTTTAAAAATCAACCAAGCTACTCCAAAACGTCTCTTCATCGGCGCCTTTAGCACCACATCTTACAGAAATTCAAGAGATCCGAGGCAAACAAATTTACGACATATTCATGTACGTACGTTCCAAAACTTCAACATAAACAATGTTTCGTGTACTATCGTTTCTGAGACGATATGTATTTTTAGTGATATAAAGCGTTTTCATCAACCTAGGGTATAGAAACCAAGATGGAAGATGAAACATATCATTAAGACAAGAGTATAGTTCGCACTCAGCAATACAGGATTTTTAGAGGATGGCAGAGGGTTTAGATGTTATAATTAAAATCCACTTCTAGTAGTGTTTTATTTACCTTCTTTTTTCACAAGGTTCGTCACATGGTCAAGTGTTGGTGTTGATAAAAGTGTTTCTGTGCACGCGCACGTTCTTAGTCCGCATCGTTAACCGCTAAGTCACCGTGCCATCAGTACACAAAGCAATAAATTGAAAATATAAACGGGCACAATAGGGGGAAAAAAAAAATTTCAAAAGTACAGATATACAGGGTGGCCAAAAATAAGGGTCCTATTTTTAAAAATTCATAACTTTTTTATTTATTGATTTTTTTAAATTTTTTTTTTAGAATAAGTAAAGGACCCCTTCCGAAGCAAGCATGAGCCGTATTAGCCCTAAGGAACGTACCCTCATTTAGAAAACATTATTTTTGCTTAAAAAACTCAAAACAGTGTAAAAAACAATACTTTAGTTTTTGTAAGTTTTAAGAAGTGTTTTTCGGCTAAAAT
>OY744550.1:49601934-49636934 GCA_963556195.1 Sepiola atlantica
ATAGTTTTGCACCACTTCTATGTCCGTTTTACAGAGATTAAAAGCAAGGTATAATGATACTAAACCTTGTGTCTAGACTCCTTATCCTAATTTGATTAATATCCATTATATGATTTTGATTCTAGAAAATGTATAGTAATAATCGCTTATGCTTAAGGGTCTTAAGAAAGACAAATAAATTCAAGGAATTTTGCTTCACTAGTACTAAATGACTATGGATCAAATTTGATGAATTCGCCAGTAAAATCAACTTCTTTCCAAGGTCCATATAAATATATATATATACAGGGTTGGCCAAAATAAGGGTCCTATCTTTAAATTTGAATAACTTGAATTTGAATAACTTCCACAAAACTTTAAACTCACCAAACTTTATGTGTGTGTAGACTGACCCTTCCGAGATTTTTTGAAATAAACAAAACAAATTTTAGCCGAAAAACACTTCTTAAAACTTACAAAAACTAAAGTATTGTTTTTTTAGACTGTTTTGAGTTTTTTAAGCAAAAATAATGTTTTCTAAATGAGGGTACGTTCCTTAGGGCTAATACGGCTCATGCTTGCTTCGGAAGGGGTCCTTTACTTTTTCTAAAAAAAATTTTTTTTAAAAGTCAATAAATAAAAAAGTTATGAATTTTTAAAAATAGGACCCTTACTTTTGTCCACCCTGTATATATATATATATATATATATATATATATATATATATATATATATATATATATATATATATATATATATATAATCCGAGTATGGTATAGATCCACAGGGTATACATCCAGGAGAGTTGAACCGGGTTTATGAGAGTGCTCAATAAAAAATATAGAGCAGAAATATAAATATAAATGATAATTTATTTCATTTTGACTACAAAATTTATTTTGTTTCACGAGAGCAGTTTGAGGGGCTCCCGATACTCAGGTCTTGAAAAACATGATGCTTGTTCAGATAAGTTCACAATCACACAGAGTTTTATGAAGGTGACAGAAATTTAAAATTTAAAATAACAATTGAATATGAATAGAAATAAAACAAAAACAAAAACAAAAACAAAAATACAATTTTTATTTCAAATTTTAAAGTTGTGTCACCTTCATAAAACTTTGTTTGATTGTGGACTTATCTTAACAGACATAATGTTATTTCAAGACCCGAGGATCGGGAGCCCCTCAAACAGCTCTCGTGAAACACAATCTATTTTGTAGTCAAAATGAAATAAATTATCATTTATATATATATATATATATATATATATATATATATATATATATATATATATATATATATATATATATATATATATATATTATTAAAAATAACCGACAATTTTTGTCTGGCTATTTTAGTGTTGATCCCTTCAATTTTCCGGATTAAAATCTTAATCTCGGAAGGAAATTGGCTGATGAAACTTGTCGGTTATTTTTAATAATACGTGTCTTAAAGAAAAAATGCTGCCTCGATACACACACACATATATATATATATATATATATATATATTTAAAGAAGTAAGGCTACCAACATTTGTAAATTTGAAAGAAACTTTTTTTAAAAATTGTTTATTATTATATTATTTTATAAATTCTTAATTTTATAATTTTATATATATATGAATATATAACAATATTTATAAATAAATATTTAGTTAATAGCAACTACATACGCTAGCGTTTTAAGCTTATTGTTCTCATCACTGTAGGAAGTGAGAATTTCTGACGGTCGAAAGGCGCGAACAAAGTTAACAGAGTCAGCCTAGCCTCCGCAAGCAACGGCTCTATCCCTACGTCAACCGACAATTATATCATGTGATTAAGGGGAAATGAAGGTTTTATTTGTGCCTAGAGCTGGTAACGGTGAAATACGTGTCCGTGGATAATTATTTTATTTGCGAGAGTAGAAAGTGGACCTTGGGTTTACTTTCGGCACCCCTCGTAACTCTCGCTTCAACCCCCAAATGGTCTAATCTATTATTCTATTATCTTTAAATGGCAACAGGTTAGTGTAGTATCAGTACTGTTGTAATATGACCGTCCTCCCAGGAATTACCTCCTCCCTTTTTTAAAATCTTCCCAGGTCTTACGTCCTCTTGTGAGTGAGAGAGTTAATGTAGTATATGTTCTTTTGTCATGAGCCCATCTTCCCAGGGATTACCTTCTTTTTGGGAGGGCAGGTAGTAGTGTAGCACTTTTCTGTTGCCATTATCATATACTCACAGGCATTATCTTCTGCTTTGATGGGGAGATCCTCCCAAGTATTACTTCCTCTATTCTGGAAGAGGTATTGTAAGACATGTACTGTTGTCATGATACCATCCTACCAGAAATTACCTTCTCCTTTGGGGATTAGTGTAGTATATGTTCGTAAATACCTCCTCCTTTGGAGGTCAGTGTATACAGTTTGTTCATCATGATATCCTTCCAGCTTAGCAAAAGTATGCGACCGGAGGTAGCAGATATCTGCTATTATGTATATATATATATATATATATATATATATATATATATATATATATATATATATATATATATATATATATTTAGAGAAGTGAAGCTACCAACATTTGTGAATTTGAAAAATAGCAGATATCTGCTATTATATATATATATATATATATAGGTATATATATATATATATATATATATATATATATATATATATATATATATATAAATATATATATAGGTATATATATATATTTATATATATAGTTATATATATATATATATAGTTATATATATATATACCTATATATATATATATATATATATATATATATATATATATATATATATATATGTGTGTGTGTGTGTGTGTGTGTATATAAATAGTAAGTTATGAAAATATATTTATGGCAATTAAGCTACACAGAGGCTCCCGCGTTTCATCCACGAGGGGAATCTTCCGGCTAAAATGCATGGAGTTAGGCCAATCTATAGAAAACAGAACAATAGAACAGGATATAGGAAGTAACACTAACCACACCTTTGTACGTGGGAAGTCCAACGATTGGCTGAGAGAACAACAAATAATCGTATTGGTTTACTAGCTACCAACATTTGTAAATTTGAAAAAAAAACTTCTTTTTTTGATTGTTAATTATTATTATATTATTTTATAATTTCTTAATTTTATAATTTTATAACGTGTTGCGAGCATCTTGCCTCTCTTCAGATATTCTTTCCATAAAATAATAAACAATTTTTGGAAAAAAGTTTTTTTCAAATGTTGGTAGCCTCACTTCTTTCAATATACAATATTTCTCTCGTTTGAACTGCACTACCCTTTACTCTCTCTCTCTCTCTCTCTCTCTCTCTCTCTCTCTCTCTCTATATATATATATATATATATATATATATATATATATATATATATATATATATATAGATGTATATCTGTCACAATATTTCATCATTGATTTCATTATTTAGATTATGTCGTGTCTCTGTAGCTGTCGTGTTATTGTGTCTGGAGAGAAACGTATATAGTAATAGGGACATCGTAAGTATTTTTCTAATCAATATCGTGTATATAATTCTTCAGGCTGTTACATCCTTTTTATGATTTCTAACCACGTTTCGATCCAGTTTCTCATAAATTTGTTTTGCTGTGATTTGGAAATTAAAAGCCCTTAAAATGTATTAGGAAACGTTTGGGTTTTTGTTTTCTTTTTCTTTTCTTCTTCCGTTTAGTTCTATTATTTTGTTTCTCACACTTTAAATCAATTCTTCATACCATGGTCAATTATAGGAGGGGAAGTTGTTTGTGTGTTCCCTATTTTGTTACATTTTACTTCAGTGGAAGTTCTCAGAAATCTAGGAGCTCCTTCCTGGGGCTAACACTTGATATATATATATATATATATATATATATATATATATATATATATATATATATATATATATATATATATATATATATTGGTACAGAAAAATTAGTACAACATTCGTACCGTCGGTTTCAAGCACGGGAAGACTTAACCATCCGGCTCTCTTCAGCTTTTGTTGTCATCTGTTTCGGAAATGTGTAGTCACGTGTCACTCTTGTTGGGACGCGTTATTTGCTTAGCCTGTTGTGCATGTTTGTTTGAATTTAAATTTAGTGTAAAGAAACAGTTGAGATTTAAACCGAAGGAGATTTAAAGAGATATAAAAATATTAAAGAATAAAAATAAAAATAAAAATATATAAGTAACAATAAATAAAAGTATAGGCCGGGCACTCGTAGTGAGTTTAATAACAAGCAGTACAAATAGTTTTATGCAAGATCCAAACACAGTTTATTGATCACATTCAACTGCTCGTGTAAATTAGCCGCCGACTCGCTATTTACAAAGTTAAATTCCTCCTTAATTATTAGCTAATTCACTGTGGCCAAGGGGTTAATAAACTTCCTGCACTGAATATTCTGTTAGCATGAAACATCGATGTCTGTAGGTAATAAATAATTAATATTTATTTATAAATATTATATATATATATATATATATATATATATATATATATATATATATATATATATATATATATATATATATATATATATATATATATATATATATATATATTACTATTTCATGTATCCACATACAATTTTATAAGGAGATATACTTTTTTACGTATCAATTTTCAGTATTTACTTCAACAGTGCTCGATACGTAAGTAGAGCTAGGTAGTAAGCTTGAAAATCTATTTATGGCAATCAAGCTACACAGAGGCTCCCGCATTTCATCCCAGGGGAGAATCATGTTAGCCTGTAGATTCCCCCCGAGGATGAAACGCGGGAGCGTTTGTGTAGCTTAATTGCCATCAATATATTTTCATAGCTTATTATATATATATATATATATATATATATATATATATATATATATATATATATATATATATATTTAAATAAATTTTTCGTGGTACAAAATTTGATAACGGCGAGGAATACGGACGTTTGGGACATTTTTGGGAGGCTAGAATGAGATTAATTAAATATAAAAACGAGAGAAAACGATTAAAAAGAAATTAATTAATGTACTGAACCGGTTTTCGTCCACACTCATCAGAGTAAAACGTGGAAGTGATTGAATACGACTAAAACCTACAAAAATTTTTGTAGGTTTTAGTCGTATTCAATCACTTCCACGTTTTACTCTGATGAGTGTGGACGAAAACCGGTTCAGTACATTAATTAATTTCTTTTTAATCGTTTTCTCTCGTTTTTATATTTGTTTAATCTCATTCTACCCTCCCATATATATATATATATATATATATATATATATATATATATATATATATATATATATATATATATATATATATATATATATGAGACACATAGATATTCGAATATTCTATTAAAGTTCTCCTTTATTTCTCAAACGTTTAGTTAGTAAAAATTGTCCTCTCTTCAATTGACTAATTTACTACGTTATAGTATATCCTTCTTCTGGTATCTTGGTTTAACCGGATTTTATTCCAGGACAATAATTCATCTAGTCTGGTGGAGTATCCAGCTTAGTCATGTAGCTAGAGGAAACATCACTTGGAGAAGATGCACCATTTCTTGTGTAGGCCAGTGTTTTGTTAGCCATACCGAGAAGATCATATTCGGGCTTCAAACACTATGTTATTTTGAATATTTAATCAGGGTCGACTGTAGGAGGGAGTATCCTGATGTCAGATGGTCCTGACAAACCTCTGTACAGAGAGACCTAAGACACGCGAAGTGTCTAGTAAGCATTCAAGTTCTCTTCTGTGTTTCTCTCTTTTTTATTTTTCTTATCTTTCCGTTTTTGCTTTATATGATGCATCCTACCTAAGGGAGGGCCTGTGGCCTGTGGACGAGTGGTTATAGCACTTGTCTTTGGGCTGGACGACCCGGGTTCGATCCCAGTCACGGCATGCGAATTTTCGGGTCTGAAAACTCCCTCTGTCCACCCAGCAGTAAATGGGTACCTGACTAAAACTCAGGGAAGGTTCAAGGCAGCGAAAGGAGAGGGATGGGCTCCGCCTTCCATATGCTGTGCCCTAGACACGGTGATTCTTAACAAATCACCGCCGCTACGGCCATGAGCAGTGTGCGATGTCGGCAACGACACTCGTGCGCGTCCAGGCTATGCGACCTTTACCTTTTTTTTTTACCGGATGCCATACATTCACCGGCTATTTCAGACACTCCAGCCTAGAGATCTTTTAAAAATTCTAACCGTCCCTTTAAGTGCAATTGTTTGTATTTGTCTTGCACTCAGTTCACCGGGTATACTCGCCAGATAGCTTTTGTAAATTCTTTTTCATTAGTCCTGTTGCTCCCATAATTATTCGTATGCTGGAGATTTTCCTAAGATTCAAGTTTCTTTTCATGTCGCACATAATTTTTCCCCTCTCAGCTCTGTTCAATCCTGCATCATTAGGGACACTGACTTCAACTAGGGTTGCTACTTTCTCCCTTTTGTCCCATATCACGATGTCAGGTTTAACAGCTCCGTTTTCTAGATATGTAGCTGTAAGGATTGCATAGTTATAGTGGATGGTGTATAAATTATTTCCAACTGTTTTTTTCTGGTATATGCTCCCAGGATGTATGTCTAGGTAAAAGTGAAAAACTAAAAAACAAACAGCCAAAAGTTGTTATTTTCTTGATTAACGTTGCCCTGAATGAATAATATCTAACATTTAAAGAAATATTAATCCTTTGAGGGTCAACTGGGTCAGTGTCTGTCAGCGGAAAAGGGCAGTTTTCAGCCATTTCTAATGTTATCTATTATAAAAAAAAGGAGAGGTGGATGACTTACATTATTATTATTTCCAAAAGACGAATGCGATTGGCGGAGGTGAAAGAGGGGGTGGGGGAGAGAGATGAAAAAAAAAAAGGCAAATGGGGAAAGAGAGAAAAATAGAGAGATGGATTTAGAGAGGTAGATAGAGGTGTTTTAATATAAAGATGTTACGCACACTTTTTAAACTCTTCTATTTTGTTTTTACGCCCCCCCCCCCGGGCAACGCCGAGTAGTCTTGCTAGTTGTTATATAAAATCCGGTTTCTGTTTATCTCGTCGTATACAGACATACACGAGCATATATTGTAGTATACACGTTTATTTACCTCATCTCCAGAGGGGTTCAGACACAAGGGCAGGTGCGGGTCGGAAAAGCTAACGCGCTAAGAATAAGCGAACTCTGGCCGAGAAAAATGCCTGAGCAGCCCCACCACCCTCCGGCATTTCCCAGTTTGCTTCTATTTTTGTTTCGCGTTAATTCGTTCTATTTTTTATAATCTATGCCGTTTTTTTTTTCTTTTTTATCAAATTATTATTATTATTTTATTTTTAAATAGGATTTTGAAAGTTAAATTCTAATTATTTCGGTGACTTATTACATTATTTATTTGAGCAATTTTTTTTTTTTCAACCTATAACTAATTGTTGTAAAGGTATACTTTTTTTACCTCCTCTCCAGGAAGTAAGACACAAGGTCATGTGGGGGTTTGAAAGGCCAGCGCAGTAGGTGAAGTGCACTCTAGCTTAAAGGAAATGCCTTAGCAGCTCCGTCGGTATTCCACTGTATGGGCGCCTCAGGCGATTAGCAATAAACTAACCTCGTCTCAGAGAGAAGGTAAAGCCTGGGAGGGTGGATCTCATTGAACTGAACAGAACCATACGTAAGTCCAACAGTAACAAAGTCATTATCGGACTGATTGTCGAGGACGTATCGCCTACTTGTACGAACACCTACTCAAGCTGTGCCATTGTAGCATATATATATAAAGGCATGTAATTATGTGTCGCAACAACAATACCGGATGTTGCCTAATAGCGTGTTAAACCGGTATTGTCCGGGCCTGCCCTTCGGGTCTGGATTGACGCCGGTCTATCGGTTGTCCGTCCTGTGCAGTTCTAGGGGGCGCACCCTCCCAGGATTTGCCTCCCCTCTTTGGGGGGGGGGGGAGTAAGTTTATTGCTTAATGCCTGAGGCGCCCCTACCGGGGAATGCCGACGGGGCTGCTCAGGCAATTTTTAAACAGCCAGAGTGCTCAAATTCTCGGGGGCTGGTTTTATCCCACTTTCCCGACCTTGTGTCACATCTTACCTTGTGGGAGGAAGATAAATAGAAGCGTGTTCTATTACTCGTTGTTCTTGTTTTAAAATATATTACCGCCAATCGTTCAGTACGTGTGGTGTTTAAAATATAGGAGTCACTTGATGTGTAGCTTTCCTTTTTACATGTTAGAGTACACTCTTGGCAATAACGCATTATAGTTAACAACTGTTTTAACGTTTACGTTCAGAAGAAAGAGAAAAGGCTATGTCAGTCACCGTGGAATTTTCGCAAGGGGTGTATAAAAAATAATCCGAAATGGTGCAGTATAGTTAACAAAAGAAAAAAGGGATGAAAATAGAAACACATTTACAAAAAAAAAAATTTACTAAACGCAAGAAAAATTATATCTTCTATCGACCTGTATAGCTTTGAACTTTTGGAACATTTTTTAAGTGTTTCAAATTTGAGAATTTCAGAAATATCACAGCCTCGGAGGCTTCTATTCCCAGGATTCAAGATAGCTGCCGTTTCTTGATGCGAAGTATCGATGTCGTATGTTTAACAACTGAAAAACTACAATTTAAAAAATATATACCACGTATACCTTTCAACAATAGATTAAAAATTAAATTTTCGACCGATCTGTATATTTTTAACTTACTGAAACTGTTTAAAAGTGTTTCTTTATTTCAAAATACTCTGTACTATACAAACTCTTTCGGCCTCGCATGGTCGTCCATGTTGTTTTTACAAGTCTCCGAGGCTGATGTAAAAATTCTAAATAAACACTTAAAAATAGATTAAATTTTCTTGCGTTTGGTAAAAGTTATTCGTCGTATATTTCTTTTTTCACGCCATTGTTTGTTGTTACCTATAATACACCATTGCCGATATTTTTAATAGATCCCTGTAGAAATTCCACGGTGGCTTACATACCGTCTTCTCTGGTTTCTCACAGTAAAAATAATTATCAGCAAAATATTCTTTAAATATATAAAACCGAATGTCACTTTTAAGCTCACAGCCACACAATTCTATTTCCTGCGTCTTATTCGATTTTAGAACAATTCATTTTGAATTTAGCAGATAGAAGCATTAGATATTTCTAATTTTTTTTTTCATTTCGTCTTTGTTGATCAGATGATCTAATTTTTAAATGGGTGTGGAGGCTTATAATGTTAGTCACAGGCGAATTGTTATACGGATTTATTTTTAATATAACAATACTTGGTATGTCTCTTTTTTAATATATATATATATATATATATATATATATATATATATATATATATATATATATATATATATATATATCGGGGCCGGCGGGACAGTTATAAAAGTGGGGGGTCTCCTAAAAAGTGGGGTGGGCGGTTAAACACATGCATATCAACTTAATTATTGATGACGTGAAGTGGGGGGACCAAATAAAAAAGTGTGGGGGCTTGAGACCCCCTGCCCCCCCCCCGTGCCGCCGTCCATGTAATATATATATATATATATATATATATATATATATATATATATATATATATATATATATATGCATGTGTGTGCGTATGTGTGTGTGAAAAAGAGAAAAAGAAACAAAATACAGGGAATAAATCATCAACAATGTTTTCTGAAAGACGTTCGTTTATCCGAATGAAACCGGTAAATCTCTCGTTTTTTGATGATTTGTTCCTGTACTTAATTTGTTTTTTCTTCTGTCTTTTTTCACACAACCGTACTTCACGGTATTCAATTTTATAATATTTCGTGCAATTTATCCTCATATATATATATATATATATATATATATATATATATATATATATATATATATATATCATATAAATTCAGCATGAAATTGTATATTGCACGCTTACTTATTTATTTTTTCTTAATTTTCAGCTTTTTATTCTTTACTATTATTATACTTCTTTTGCAACTTGTGCTTATGATTTACTGTTGACTAATTACACCTATATACATATTAATACACACGCACACAGCCACACACACACACACACACACACATATATATATATATATATATATATATATATATATATGTATTTTATAAATAGCTGTTACTTTGTGTGTCGCACTAAGAACAAGTGATGTAATCATATTCAAGCGAACATTTGCATAAGCAGCAGCTGACTGAAGTATTAGTGTTTTCTTGTAACATAAAAAAGACGATAAAGGTGTTCTACTAACTAAAGTTTATGATATACAAATTGTAAGTAAATGGGTAAGATTCTTAAACTAAAAAAAACCCATAGTTTCCTCATGAATAGTGTGAAAGCATCAGTCAATCGCGAGCTAAGATCTGCAAAGAAATGTTTGAGGTATCCATTTTCCAAGCTTCCTTTTACCACTAGACCACAAAACACCTTGCAGAAATATGTACGACTTTCTATCGTCATAATGTTAGTTATGTATTTTTATTCTAGCGATAGAAACAGGGCTGTTTTTCTTAGTATTTTCCTACTTCCCAAGTCGTAAAGAATATTGCATCCGGTCGCCCTTTTTAATATAAGACATGCCATTATTTCTTAATTGTTTTTTTTTTATATATATTTTAAATGATTACTTTTTGCGTACAGAATTGCGTACGATCCTTGCCCAGGTTAGCCATGTTGATGACGGCTGAAAACCAGAAAGACGTGTCCATGGATTCCTTTTATGTAGGCGAAAATTAATTAATAAATATATATATAAATAAATAGAAAAATAATTACACGTCCTATATTAAAAAGGGCGACCGAAAGCAATATTCTTTTCTGCTTAGGAAGTAGAAAAATACTAAGAAAAACAGCTCTGTTTCTATCGTTATAAAAACAATAATAAACATATAACTATACATATATATATATATATATATGTTAAAAATAGACTATCAAAAAGCTCTAATGCAAAGTTCCGAATACGTTCGTCGAACACTCTCGATTAGTCTTCTATCTGTGCCCGCTTCTAGGTACATATAGATCTTAATTTCCCTTATTACGTGACAGTTTCCGTTGGCCGAGTGGATATGGCGACTGCTTGCAGATTCTAGGCTTACTCCGGTCCGCGCCTCCCGACCGTCTGAAATTGTTACTTTCCTGCAATAAGCTTGAAACGCTAGCATCTGTAGGTATTAATAATTTAATATTTATTAATAAATAGTATATATATATATATATATATATATATATATATATATATATATATATATATATATATATATATATATATAAACATAGTTTGAGTATCCGACAATTGTTTCAGAACCTGATACAATTGGCAAATACTCAAACTCCTTGAGGAGGAGCCGAAGAGGTTCTGAAACAATTGTCGGATACTCAAACTATGTTTATTTTAATATAAAAAGCTCTAATATATATTGAGCACTTTTGAAATGTATTGGTGTTGTTCATTTTGTTAATATTTGAACTTAATTAATTATATATATATATATATATATATATATATATATATATATATATATATATATATATATATGTATAAATAGTAATCCAGGTAGAGTAAAAATCCAAACGGTAGAAATCAAAAGGGAATCAAACCGGGCTTATAAAAGAGTGCTCAATAAAGATATAGAGCTGTATTGTAAATGTTTTTATTCGAATATGTACAAGGTCTGCTACACTGACATGTCGATGTTATCGATCTACAGCTATCAAGAGCTGAGGTCTCATCAGGCAGAAAGTTTTTTTGTGATCCGACCAGGTCGGTGAAGTCCAGCATATATAAATATATATTAGGATTAGTAAAAGTATTTCCACTGTTTGAATGCATTTAAATTTGAAATTTTTAAACGGTTAAGACACCAGTCAAAATGCAGATATTTTTTTTAAGTAAACATATCATTTATTTAAAATTCGAATTTTCGATCCATACAAGAATCTTCATCAGGAAAATATAGAAAATATTTTTTCTTTCTGTCTTTTAATTTTATTCGGCATGTTGTCACTTAGCCGTGTACTTCTGTTCTCGTCGAAGTTCAGGTTTGTAAAGTCCGATTTCAGTGGTTCTGTTCTCTGGTAGGCACGTGTGAATTAAAAGTAAAACCATTTCCACATATATATATATATATATATATATATATATATATATATATATATATATATATATATATATATATATAAATATATATCTACATTTTTATATATATATATATATATATATATATATATATATATATATATATATATATATATATATATATATATTTGTAGCTCCAAGAAAAACCCTCTAGATGCGCACTGTAAGTGTAGTAATAACGCAGCGTGACGTCGCTGGCTATAAATGCATCGTTCCTTTCATTAAGTTTAACGCTCTTATAACGTCAAGCCGCCGGATAAAGTGTTAAAATTATCACTGTCGATTCGCTATTCGGCGGTGGCCCAGTGGTTCTAGATTTCGGGATTTGAGTTGTAAAATACTCGGAATCTGGGATTTCGAATCGCATGACCAGTAGTGAATAGTCATATCTCTATGCCGATGAGTCCCGATTATAAAGAACGAAACGTAAACGTACATAGATAATTAACAAAACAAATATATATGTGTGTGTGTATGTGTGTGTGTGTGTGTATTGTTTAGTTTCATTAAACATTCTCACTGATAATTAACATTCAGAGAATCAAACTCCGGAAAGAACTGATTGGGTGACCTGATAATTGTAAGAAACGGCCATTTCTTGACTCAAATACGAATTCAGTTAAAATCGTTGTGGGTTTACCGATTTTGATTGTGAACTAACACTAAAGGAAAGGGTATTAGCTACTGCCCCAACAACTTATATTCAATTAAGCGTCAACAACAAGTCGTTTAAAATAGGTATTTTTCTACGGAATATACTCTACCATCATATTAGAAACTTTAGTTCATCAACGTTTGTTTCGATAAGACTTTTTTCCCATAAACTTTAATCCCAAAAAATACATGTTAAAATATACCTCAGTTCTGAGATTGCGTTATGTTTGAAAAACTTGTTAATTGTTCTAATAAGCTGCAATTTATAATAAACTGAACAAGTCACTCATCTCTGCCTCTCTCTTGGTTATCCCTGTATTTTTTTTTCATCCTCTCAATCTATGCTGCTTCAATCACTCTCTGATATATCTAGGGGAGCATTTAGAGAAAGAATGACTGTCTCGTTCCGGCCAATTTTGATACGTGTATCTGTACATACCACTAACACGTACGTAAATGAGATGGCAAAATAATAAGTCTCTTGCTTTTAGATCTAGTACTAATTGAGCTTTGGTATCTCTCTGTCTGAAGCCGAATATATACTATTAAATATATTAATTGAATATTGAACACTCTTGTAATGCTCAATTAAGGGTTTAGTTTAGTATCTGCTCTGTTGGTATGATTCCATCCTTCTTGGCAGCACCTCCTCCTTTGACGTTTATGGAAGTTCTATGCGAACACAGGCCCCACGCTATTATTGAAGAGAGAGAAAAAAAACAACAACAAAAAACTAATACACAATAAATACAACCATTAGATTATACGTGAACTATTACTCGAGAAAGGTTGCGCTTGGTACAGGGCTTTGGTTTCAATTGCATCCCAATACAGAGAGATGGGGGAAGGGAGAAAAGGGAAATGAGAAAGACACGGATCGAGATAGACGGACAGACAGACAAGGATGCGGAAACATCAGTAAAAGATATATCACCGTAAATACTTATTTTTTATATATATTTATTTGTGTGCCCGCTTAAAAGCAAGAGGTTGAGAGTTGGAAAGAGAGAGAGAGAGACCGGGAGATAGAGGTGAAGAAAATAGAGAGAGGCGAAGAGAAGAGAGAGAGAGAAGAATAGAGAAAGAGAGAAAGAAGGGATGATAGATAGATAGATAGATAGATAGATAGATACAGAGAGTGGGGGAAACAGGTGCCAAGTCTGACGGAAATAGAGAGAGGTGAAGGAAAGATAGATAGATAGACAGATGGATGGAGGGAGGGGACAGCAGATACAGGTGAATGAAATAGAGAGATAGCGAGGGATGTATATAGGGAAATGTGAAAGATATATATATATATATATATATATATATATATATATATGTGATGATGGACTCTCCCGTCGATTTCGACGTATGAGTGCCTGGGGCTGCCCGCGCGTGAATTTGTAATTGCAAGGGTTGCGCAATATTCAACAACCGCTCTCCTGAGTCTGCATTGCTGGCAAGTAGTACAAGACGACTGGAAACAATGCCGAGATAAGCAGAGAGCACATACAGCACCTGGTATTCCTAAATTGTCACCCATTTAGTACTGGCCAGGCTCGACGTCGCTTAACTTCGGTGATCTAACGGGAACCGGTGTGTCAACGTGATTGTGCCATATATATATATATATATATATATATATATATATATATATATATATATATATATATATATATATATATATATATATATATATATATATATATATATATATATATATATATATATATATATATACATATACATATATATATATATATATATATATATATATATATATATATATATATATATATATATATACATATATATATATATATATATATATATATATAGAGAGAGAGAGAGAGAGAGAGAGAGAGATAGGGAGGTGTCTGTGTGTGCGAGAGAGAGAGAGAGGGAGAGAGATGGAAGGAAAAAGGGAGGGGAGCAAATGGCGCATGTTTTGAATTTATCCTTATCTGACCATCTGTGCCCAACGTATTACTGGGCAACGCGTAGGTGAACGTTATTTAATATCTATGTCTCAAAGATCAATGTATTCATTCATGTATTATAAATTGTCTTATTGTTCCTAGGACTTTTGTTGTTCTTATTGTTGTAGCTTTCACTGGGTGTGATGTAGAGAGCTGTTCTGTTCTACTGACGGCTTATACGAATAGACATGTGTACGCTTTGCTTTTTCGTTGGTGCTGCTTCTGTTTCCTTTTTTTTTTTTCTCCTTCTTTTTTTTTTATTAAATAGACAACTGATCTTAGTATACAGCGGTCATTAATTTCAGAAAAAAAAAAAGAAGAAAAGCTTATGAATATGTATTTAAGTCTGCATGAATGTTTTCTTTCATAAAAACTTCTCGGTTTTCGCATACATAAAGAACTCTGTGAATAACTTATGTCTCAATTTGCGTTATATATAGGTGCGCAACGGATTCCATGATAACGGGGTACCTGCTCGATGTTAACAGTCAGCTTCGATTATAGCGCCGTGCAATAGCATAATAATTGTGCGGCTTGACGTTAAAACATTAAATCTTCTGATAGGACCATGATCGAGTTGAAATTTAAAAAAAAAAAAAAAAACAACGAAAAAAAAAACACCAAAAAACAAAGAAGAAATTCCTATCATTATCCCTAATGACAGATTGTGGTTTGATGTGCATGTTGCAATTCTGAGCAGAATTAAAATATTAAAATATCCCCCTGCTTTCGTAGCAGCATATATTTGTTAGGGAGTGGCGTATGGAGTGGTTACAGATGCGGATTGTTGGCTCGATACGTTGGGTTCGAATTATGTCGGCGCTACTCCAAAGATCAAAGTGTAGTATCTGTTCCGATGGATACTACACCCCATAAACTGGCATTGTCTTGGCCTTCGGGGCTTGATTTACGCCGGTCTATGGGTCGGTCCTGTGCAGTTCTAGGAGGTCCACCCTCCCAGGCTTTGCCTCCCCTATTTGGGGAGGAGTAAGTGTATTGCTTACTGGCTGAGGCGCCCCTACCGGGGAATGCCGACGGGGCTGCGCAGACACTTTTTAATGGCCAGAGTGCTCACTTTCTCGGGCGCTGGCTTTTCAAACCCCACTTTCCCGACCCGAACTTGGGGCATATCTTACTTGTGGGAGTAAGATGAAACTGGCCTTGTGCCTAACCTCCTGGAGAGGAGGTAAATAAATACTCCAACACATTCTCGAGTACGCCAGAAAAATATATACGAGGCCTGTCTAAAAAGTACCCGACCGTAATCCAGTAAAAATATTTCAAATACCTAACGGTGTTTAGACCCTAATCCCCCTTCAAAGTAAAACCCTTGTACTTGCACACACTAAGCCCACCGATTTGCCCTACAGCTTATTAGTTAAATAGTAGAGTAGACTATACTCTCAAGTCTTGGTTAGGCAACCAGTCTACGAGATGGAAAACCAGTCTTTCTCTGCTAATGTCGAAGGTGCTACCAGTCGTCCGCGACTTCCCATTGCATCTGGACGCAAGCACTGCCGGTTCAGGCGGAATGCTGTTGTAAATTGTAAACTATTGATTCACTCTACCTCCGGCTCGTCAAGCGTACAAGTTAAAAAAAAAAAGTAAAACAGGGAAAAGGAGTGGAATTGGGCTTCTTGGCCTTTTGGCTAAGATCAAAGTGTAGTATCTGCTCCGATGGATACTGCACGCCTGTTCTGTGCAGTTCTAGGAGGTCCACCCTCCCAGGCTTTGCCTTCCCTCTTTGGGGAGGAGTAAGTTTATTGCTTACTGTCTGAGGCGCCCCTACCGGGGAATGCCGACGGGGATGCCCAGGCAATTTTTAAATGTCCAGAGTGCTCACCTCTCGAGCGCTGGCTTTTCAAACCCCACTTTCTCGACCCGATCTTGGGTCACATCTTACTTGTGAGAGTAAGATAAAACTGGCCTTGTGCCTAACTCCTGGGGAGGAGTAAACCTAGATCTTGGTGTTGTAGCTTATGAAAAGGGGACTTTCGGGTCGCCCTCGACTATGGTTGACCACTTTAATTTTATAACAATAATTAATATATATATATATATATATATATATATATATATATATATATATATATATATATATATATATACGAACGTTGATCCGAACGAACCCAATCTTCAGAAAAAATGAAAATTTTAATTTACTTGATCACGGTTAACATATAGGAAAAAGAAGAACGCACAGGGAGACGTTATTGGCGCACGTTTAACTATTTAAAAAAAGGAAAGAATACTAAAAAAAATAAACCGTATATATAACAATAAAAAATCACATGCATATATATATATATATATATATATATATATATTTGTCTTGTTTATTATCTATGTACGTATACGTTTCGTCCTTTATAATCGGGACTCGTCAGCATAGAGATATGACTATTCACTATCGGTCATGCGATTCGAAACCCCGGATTCCGAGTAATTTTACAACTCTAATCCCAACGTATAAAACTACTCGGCCAACGCTGAATAGCGAATCAACTGATAATTTTAACACTTTATCCGGCGGCTAATATATATATATATATATATATATATATATATATATATATATATATATATTTTTTGTCTTGTTTATTATCTATGTACGTATACGTTTCGTCCTTTATAATCGGGACTCGTCAGCATAGAGATATGACTATTCACTATCGGTCATGCGATTCGAAACCCCGGATTCCGAGTAATTTTACAACTCTAATCCCAACGTATAAAACTACTCGGCCAACGCTGAATAGCGAATCAACTGATAATTTTAACACTTTATCCGGCGGCTAATATATATATATATATATATATATATATATATATATATATATATATATATATATATATAATTTTTTTTATTGTTATATATACGAATTTCTTTGCTATTCAGTAGAGAGACTGTGTGGAGGGCCTTGAACGTTAAGACAAACAATGGACGCTGCGCAAAGTTGACAACTTTCAATTTTTCGCAACGGGTTCCTCGTTTTTATACAAGCCAATAAGAATTCAGACATGCAGAAGTTTATTAATGCAATTCTTATTATGGGATGATCCAGGAAACTGGCGTTAAGAGTTAACTTGGGAATCTGTGCGTTTATTCGGGTATTTCATATCAGTCGACACAGCGATGGGAGAACTTTATCATTCCCTTTTGATGAGCCCATGTTAATACGTATGTTGCGACTCGCTACTAGCCGCGTCTTCACTCATAAAATCGCTTCTTAACTGCCTCAACCGTCAAGTCGACAGTTGACGCTCCTAACCATTCGTCTATTAGTCGTCTGCTGTGAGTAAGCGAACTCTCTATGTTTATATAAGCACTGTCAATGGTCGATGAGTGTTCCATTTGTTTGATCCAAGAGCTTTGCATTTATGCTGATGGTAATTAGCGATGTCACTTATAAATAAGAAAGAGAGGGAGAGAGAGAGAGGGAGAGGGAGAGAGAGAAATACTGAGAGAGAGAGGGGGATAACGATATATATCTATTTAGCAATATATTTTGATAATGGTCAGTGGGTGGTGGTTTAAACGTAAAAGGATGTTTTTTATTATTATAATTCAATATTTCAAACGTCCCACGTTATTCGACGGGGTGACTAGCGTAATGCAAAGCAAAGTTGAAACAAGGCTGCCTATTAATTAGCTAAAAATTGACCGATCCTTTTTTTTTGGGGGGGGGGGTAGGAAGCGGGTTAAATATCGGCTAAGTGTTGATTAAATTCGTTCGGAGACTGTTATTTTCTTTATAAAAAAACAGTGTACTTATTTTAATTATAATGATAAAAAAATAATTAAAAAAACAAAGACATCGTTTTATGCTTCAACCACCACCCACTCATAATTATCAAAATATATATCTAGAAGCATACGTGGAATACCAAACTGATCTATATATTTATCAATATAAATATACATATATCATTTTTTGTTTTACCGAGTAAATATACATATACGTAATGTTTTATTTCTTTAATGTACCTCACATACAATATTTTGTATGTTCCGTTTTACGGCATGTCAACCGTCGTTGGTTCATTTTGTACCGAAACCGTACGTATACTTTATATACGATTAGTGTGTATGTTAATTTGTTTTGCATGGGGTATATTTTGTAAACAGATAGTGCGTACACGATGGTTTCTATTTAACCCATGTGTGACGTCATTACAGGTACAACCTTTTCGGGGCAAGTTGGAGCTGGGAGTAAGGGTAAGAAAAACGAAATGATAGAAAATTAAAGAAAGAAAGAAAGAAAGAACTAATATATTAAATAGGTATAAAAAAGAACTCTATGAAATGGACAGATATGAAGAAAGAAAACAAAAAGAAAAAAGAGAGTGAAAAAATAGAAAGAAAGTGAAGTATAAAAATGAAGAAAGAAATGGATAAATAGAAAGGATAAAAAAGAGTAAAATAAAAAATGATATAGATTAAAAAAAGAACTAAACAAAAGAAAATAACGTAGGATCGAAAGTACTCGAAATATAGATCGAAATAAATTTAAAAAAAGAAAAGAATTAAGAAAATGAAAGTAACAGAAAGGTAAATAGATAGATAGAGAGGTAGAGGGAGAGAGAGAGAGAGAGAGAGAGAGAGAGAGAGAAAGAGATATGGAAACACACAAATAAATAAATAATTGATAGGTAAAAAAATGAAAAAAAAAGAAAGACAGAAGAAAAGTAATAGATCAATATATACAAACGAAAAAATAAAAAATAGAAATAACAGCAAGTAAGAATGAAAATAATGAATAGATAGATAGATAGATAGATACATAGCTAGCTAGCTAGCTAAATAGATAGATAGATAGATAGAAATACATTAAAAAAAATAATACATATATAGATATAAAAAGAACATAAAGCAAGAAGGAAAGTAATAGATAGATATATTGAAATAAATAAAGAAAAGGGACCACATGTAAGAACGAAAATAATAGATATATTGAATAACAGAAGCAGATAGATAGATAGACAGATAGATAGATAAATAGATAGATATATAGACAGACAGACAGACAGATAAATAGATAAATAGATAGATAGACAGACATACAGATAGATAGATAGATAGATAGATAGATAGATAGGCATACAGACAGACAGACAGACAGACATATAGATAGATAGATAGATAGATAGAGAGAGAGACAGATAGATAATGGATATATAGATCGATAGATAGATAGATAGGCAGACAGACAGACAGACAGACAGACAGACATACATACATACAGATAGATAGATAGATAGATAGATAGATAGATAGATAGATAGATAGATAGATAGATAGATAGAAAGAAATAAATAAAGAAAGAATGGGAGAGAAAGAAAAGAATGCAAGAAGAAAAATGAGTGGTAGATACATTGAATGAAAGAAATAAAGAAAGAAAGAAAAAGAAAGAAAGAAGTCTGTGAATACTGCCAACATGTAGCAAGAAAGAAAGGTTATTTCAAACTGCGACAAACTGACGCATGAGAAAAATGATCTGAAACGAATTTGGCCTAAACGCATAGCATCAAATTCTCTTTGAATACAAAGACGAAACTATAAAGAACGAACATGACTGTCTTTTATTTTACCTGGACAATCATAAAAAGATTCTATTGTTGCGCAGAATAACGTTAAAGTTTGTATTTAAGACATGATTTCATACGCATTCGTTTCGTGTGTCCAATGCAGTTAGCTGGCTGTATGTATTTTGACCACGGCCGTACCTGACACAGGTGAGCCTCTTATCGTCTCGCACTTGTTATTAGTCCGGGCAGGCTGTTGCCCATTCAGTGTCTGACCCCGGCCATTATATGAACCTACCATTAAATCAATCAATAAATAAAATAAGAAAAAAAAAAAAAATTTGAAATCTTATTTTATTTATTTACATAAAAAGAAAAGGTAAAGAATATAATTCCTTTTTTTTTCAAACTGTCTACTTTTTTTTTACTTTTGGGATCCTCGTTTTTTTTTCTTTAACTTTTCGTCTGAGTTCATTTCTCTTTGCCCTACTCTTAAAATGTAACATTTTAGGCATTTTCTTATTCTTTATTGGTCCCCCGATTTATAAAATCGGGGGACTTATGTTTTGAGGCATTTCCGTCTGTCCGTCCGTCCGTTCGTCCGTCCGTCCGGATTTTTCTCCGCAACCATCCATTGAATTTCTCTGAAATTTTGCATGAAGTTGTAACTTTTGTCAGGTTAGAAAGTGACATTTTCCGATTTTTGAAAAGAAATCTGGTTAGCCCCCCAGGGGGTCAAAAGGCCCCAAAATGGCAAAAAATGACATGTTTTGCCCCATAACTTTTCATCCATCCATTCAATTTCTCAGAGACTTGGCCAAAATATGGAGGCAATTGTTCCTAATAGAAAATAAGTATCGCTGACCTAGGAAAACATCTGGTTCGCGCCTCCAGAGGGTCAAACCCCCCAAAATGGCAAAAAATTACCCTTTTCTCTCATAACGTTTGATCCATCCATTCAATTTTTCTTAAACTTGGCCAAAATGTAGAGGCAATTGTTCTGGATATAAAATGAGCATCCTTGACCGCAGAAAAAATTCTGGTTTGCGCCCCAGGGGGTACAATGGGGGTACAAAATGCCCCAAATTGCCCAAATTTATTGCATTTTACACTCGCCACATCGAGTCACTTACATGCATGCGCGGCTTGTTTATTATTATTTTTTCAATACTGTCATTTTCAACTTTTACAGTATATATATATATATATATATATATATATATATATATATATATATATATATATATATATATATAGAGAGAGAGAGAGAGAGAGAGAGAGAGAGAGAGAGAGAGAGAGTGTGTGTGTGTTTTTAGAGTGAAATAAATCCCAGAAGCAAAGCCTAGTATGAGAGCTCAATGTAATATACAGAGCAAGAATAACATTAAAATAAGATAACACGGAATCATATAATCACCGGTGCAATAATTTATTTCGGCCCTACGGCCTTATTCAAGCATCCCAACGAGATGATTACATTTATTTAAATATTTATTTTTATCTACATATGTATTAGTTTCATCCTTACGGGAATCGTCAATGTCGAGAAGAATTTTTCACACCGGTCGGCGTTCGAACCCCGAAACACGAGTTATATTTCAAACTCAAATTCAAAGGTCATACCCCACACAGCCGTTGTGATCAACTCGATAAATCAGTGAGAGATTAATCCTATTTAAAGGCAGCTGCCGTAAAGTGTTCTACGATTGAAAGGAACATTGCATTGTAGCCACAACAGAGCCCAGCTTGCATTTGGGGGCGACAAATAATAAATTATAAATATTTATCTTTATCTACAAACGTATACGTGTCATCCTTACGGGAATCATCTGAAGAGAAGAATTATTCATACCGGTCGCCGGACTCGAACCCCGGAACACGAGTTATATTTCAAACTCTAATTTAAACGCCATATATATATATATATATATATATATATATATATATATATATATATATATATATATATATATATATATATATATATATAGGGCGTTTAAATTAGAGTTTGAAATATAACTATATATATATATATATATATATATATATATATATATATATATATATATATTACTGTTTTATATGATGTTCACAGTCTACGGTAAAACATATCTTAATTCAATCAATTGTTTCTGCTCATTACAGAAACACATTCTTTATTCACATAATGTGTTTTTAAGTAGACTCGCGACATTTATTAAATAGGTATATATGTTAGCTCTAGTTACATACACATTATCGAGCTCTTGCCCGACGATTTTGTGTGAATTAAAAGGAATTTGAATAATATATATATATATATATATATATATATATATATATATATATATATATATATATATATAGCTTTTTCAATATGAACACCTAAATGAAAAGACAGACTCTTCGCCTGAGGTGATTTTAGTTTTTTATAACTACATATCAAAACATCGTCATGTCAGTGTCGCGCTTGTACATGTTTGTATACATAAAGCATTACTATATATATATATATATATATATATATATATATATATATATATATATATATATATATATGTATATATGCTTTTTCTTTAAATGGATTTAAATATCTGACGAGAGCGCACCACGCTTGAAACGCGTTATATAAAATAATAACATTATAAAATGATGAAATAACAAAATAATAAATTAATGTTGAAAAAAAACCTTTTTAAAAATGTTGGTAGCCTTACTACTTTACATATATACTTTTCTCTTGTTGGAACTGCACTGATACTGCAATACCCTCTTTTCTCTCTTTCTCTCTCTCTATCTATCTATATATATATATATATATATATATATATATATATATATATATATATATATAGATAGATATATAAATATATATATATAAATATATGTATATATACATATATATATATATAGATATATATATATAGATGTATATAGATATATAGATATAAATATATATATATATATATATATATATATATATATATATATATATATATATTATACATATGTCCGTTCTCCGTTCATTATACGTAGTTTAAATGTGTCCGTTCTCATCTATACTGTTTGGTCTCCAATAGTTTTTTTTAACTGTGTCGGTTCTAACCTATCCTATTTCGCCTCCCTATACACAGTGTAACTGTGTCCGTTCCTACCTCATTTAGATATCAGCTGAATAAACCGGCTCAATGTTACAACATACATGCGTATAGCATTACCCTTATACACTTACCCCCCCCCCCCCTACCCCCTTCCCTCGAGGGCAGAGTTAGGCGCAATGTCGGGTTTCAATGTTGAGAAATTCCAGCTCTCGAAAATAGATTGGGACATAAATAGAAAATAGACTGGGACAAAAATAGAAAATTTCCTTCTATTTAGAAAAGTTTGACCAAGAACACAAACGATGAACAAACGATCTGAACAGATGATACACTTTGCTCTCTCCTGACCTAAAGACAACGGAGACGAAAAGCATTGTCGTCCTGTTTTTCTAATCTGGAATCAGCTGCTTATGATAAAAAAAATCACTTTCTTTAAAAAATCTTCAAATAAATAATAGAGTTAAACCTGTTACCTGAAGTGGACGCTTGATTGCAGAATCTTTGCTGTTCCTTCAAACTTAAGAGTGATTTTGAGAAATTAAATTCGTGCTCATTTTGGATAATTCAGACTGCTGTTCTCATCTTGTTTCTTATTCTCACAACGTTTCGGCCGATGTAAACTCCTTCAATTTGTGCTCATTTTTGATGAAGAATAAAGGCTAATGTACACTACCAAAGTATAAAAGTATTATTATTGCCCTTTAAAATGTCTTCCATTGTCTGAACTTGTATTTTTCTCGGCCTTTTGGTTGCGATCAAAATGTAGCATCTGTTCCGATGGATGCCACACCTCTCAGTCCGGTACCTTCTTGGCCTTCGGGTCTTGATTTCGCCGGTCTGAGGTACTGTCCTGTGCAGTTCGAGGAGGTCCACCCTCCCAGGTTTTGCCTTCTGACGCTTTGAGAAAGGGGTTAGTTTATTGCTAATCGCCCGAAGCGCCCCTACCGGGGAATACCGACGGGGCTGCCCAGGCATTTTTTGTAGGCCAGAGTGCTCTTCTCTCTAGGTTCGCTGGCTTTTCAATCTCACTTTCCCGATGTTACCGCTGTGGGAGCGAGATAAAAACAAAAAAACTAAAATAAAAAAAATAAAAAACTTGTAATTTAGAAATTAACTCTATTAACAATTGAATGGTAAAAACAGTCTCATCTTAATGTCCAGAAATGCATCTAGCATTGTTACCTGTGTTCTAGACTATAATAAGCTGCCCGTGAATTTTTGTAGAAATTATCCCTATACAGAATGGACTCTTTGATAAGTATATATACTACTTTGGTTGTCATCCACTCAGGGAGTCATATAGCAGACAATAATCGGATGACATAGTATTACGGCAATATAACCCCATTGTGATTTTCAACATACGTGTTTGCCTGATTAAATTATTGTGCTCTTAAACGATATCAGGTGACCAAACAAGCACATCTATCTAATTAAATGGTACATAAGAAACAGTATGTAAGTATTATTTTACTTTGAATTTTCTTTTAAATTTAGTTTCGCACAAATAATATTTTAATATTAATGCAAACCGATACATACAATCTAATAATGATTGCGAATCATAAGTAATAAACATATGAATTATTTCTACTAAATAAATTAACCTAGCAGGTGAGTTTGCCGTTGAGTTATTACATCTAGATACCCCGACCAACCTCACCAGCAACAAAATCCCACCCCTTCACTTTCTACTCTAATAGTGTCTTCCCTCAAACTCGCATGCAAGTGACTTGGGTTTTGAATCCTGAGTTCGGATAGGTTCTACTGATGAGCCCAAAATAGGGAGAAACTCGAGTTAAGGACTTCCAGTCTGTGGCTTTCATGGTTTGTGTTGACTGCAGCGTTGTCTGATTGTGGAAATAATTATATATATATATATATATATATATATATATATATATATATATATATATATATATATATATATTCAGCCGTTGTCGTGGATTTTGTTTGGATTTTTGTTTGGAAAATGGCGAAAAGTATTAACCATTTCCCAAACAAAATCCACAACAACGGCTGAAGCGAGTCAAGAATACGCGACAATTTGTTGATCACTTGTTGATTTGAAACCGACGGTACTGATGTTGTTATAATCCTCTGTTATATATATATATATATATATATATATATATATATATATATATATATATATATATATATAGTTATAATCTTCTGTAATGTATCTGTATTATAATTCTGTAATTGCATCCTTGTGCTTGTTTTACAAGTACTTCAATGGAATGTGCTCCGATGAACTTGCCACTCTGGTGCACCTTCAACATCAATATACTCGACTAACCCGAGAATCAGCTTAATCTTATCGCGTTAATGCTGCAACCCTGTACGAAATTTGCTCTGATAAACCCAATCGTAGAGAAGCAAAATCACACCCCTTCACTGCAGAAACCCCTAGATGTCGGAAGATTTTCTAGTCTAATAGCTTCTTTCCTTGGATCGCTCGCCTTTGGAATTATCTACCTACTCCCTTTTTTCTATCTGTACAAACATGCAGAAATTTAAATGTAATGTGAACAATAATCTTGCTGCCCATCCCCCCCCCCCGCCCCAATGGTGATTCCTATAAATCTTATCCGTATAAAAGTAGCCACTTGTGTATCAGCGGTAATATCCTTGTTTGGAACAAGCAAAAGTAATTTTTTTTTTAAATAATATAAATTGGGCATTGTTTGTATTTATAATTCCGGAATAATTTCATAGTTTTAAGATACGAATAGCACATTGTCACTGAGACTGCGAATTAAGAGTCAGCTTTATAAGGGTATACTAAATGGGAAGTTGTGCAGCGAGATCTTTGTTCACGTTACATTCAAATTACTGAATTACTGAATTACTTTGTTCACGTTACATTCAAATGTACAGTCGGGGAAACAGAGAGGAAATTTCAAAGGTAAGCAGTTCGAAGAAATAAGCTATTAAGGAAGAAATCTATCTGATATCTGGGGGCCCCCTACAGTGAAAGGGTGGGATTTTGTTGATTGTCGGGTTGGCCGGGGCTATTATAGTTCAAGGGGCACAAGTACAACAAGTTCGTCAGAGCGCATTCCATTGAAATAGTTGTAAAAATAAAAGCACGGGGATGTAACATTGCGGCGATCGGACAGGGACTGGAGCATGGTAGACGGTTTGGGACCTATCAGATTTAACTTTTCTGGTTACGAGATTGTCGACGTTACATTGTTACAGTGTTTATTTTAAGTTCAAGATTTAAAATTTGGTTTTATTTTCGTTTGGGAGTCACAAAACTATAGTAATATTAGAACGAGGTCGTCATTGGAAAAAGGTTGAGAACAATAATACAAGATTATCTATTGTTTTGAGTTGTTTATTTCATAGCTTACATAGTTGGTTGGTTAGTGCGTTATTTTTTCTTTACCAGGGGTTATCACTAGTAGACATTACCAGTGATCTCTCATTGGTGGTGTTCCCTGGAGTCCGAGTGACAAGATAGCTCTCCATTTTATTTCGATCAACATTGCAAGTCACTTTGCGTCTTACCAACTGCCGTTTACCGTTGGAATATCGTTGATAAAGGCCGATGGCTTTCTCTGAAATTTTAATGGAAATAAATTCCCTTGGAGAGAACCATCCATACATCCACTTGGAAAGGTACGGAAACTATTGGACTCCTGGGGATGCTTATTGCCCTCCAGGGAACACTCACGGGTAATGTCTCGTCTGAGAATTACAAGAAAGTAAATTTAACGTCTAAAATGATCCTGTGAGACTTTAAAAGTTGGACCTACATAGATTTTAAGCTGATATATCGAACTTTGATTCCGACTAAACAGTTGTCATTTGCTATTGTTGTACAATGTTATTGACACTATAACAACGTAATTCGTTACAGTTTATTTAAAAGATTCTTTAGTCCCGCTCGAACAACTTCTTATATGGAAACATGTTTCAATTATGACCGAAAAATCAAAATCAGCAAAGTTAATAACTCATTAATTTGATTAAAATATGAAAAGGGTTGTCTCCCTTATAACTAAAATTGTATTTCTTTTTTTGTATAAGTTGTTTTCATGTGAAAACACATAAAAATTAAAAACGAAAATGACTTCACTGCATCCCGGGTACCACCTGATAGGTAAATCCGGTAATAATAATCATAATAATAATCATAATAATAATAATAATAATAATAATAATAATAATAATAATAATAATAATAATAATAATAATAATAATAATAATAATAATAATATTCTAAAGTTATACCGAGAATTATCGTAAATTCATTTACGTAATTAGCTTATGAAATAGATGAGTATTTCGAATAAATATTTGTCTTTTAAATTTGTATGAATAATAATAATAATAATAATAATAATAATAATAATAATAATAATAATAATAATAATAATAATAATAATAATAATAATAATATAATGAAAATGGTGTCAATTAATTTTTAATGTAAACGATTTGTATTAAATCTTGTACCGTTTTGATCAGTACGAAACTATGCACAGTATTTAAAAAAAAACATTAATGAAACCATTTTTTTTTCTCTCTTTATATGGTTTGCGCAAAAACAAATTAATATGTTTAAACACGAAACGCATTTTCGCATTCTACCACCAGTAAGGAAATATCACACACTTGAATAAACGAGAGGCGGGAAATAGATTAGCGCGGCGAAAAGTACGAAAAGCATCAGTGCATATTCGATATCACATCTGATATCTCATTTTTCCCCCGATTTTGTTATCAATTAATTTCTTTTTTGTTGTTGTGTGTGTTCAGATGGCGGGCGCTTTTAATAACACTATCGTCCGTCATCTCCATTATACTGGGGCAATAGTGGTGTCATTGATATGATTGGGCTTTTTACGACGTACGGACAAGGAGAAGCCCTTCATTATCGCTTCGTTTTTGATTTCTTTCTTTATTGCTATCTTTTTTTTTATCGATTATATTTATTTATTGACCCGTTTTTTTTTTGTTTTGGAAAGATCAATCAATCCTTGTTTTTCCCCTCCAACGTTTACTTTCTTTGTTGCTGCCTATAAAAATGAATGGCGCAGAGCTATTTTCGCTGTTTAGCGTTAAGCGTTGCGGAGACATCTTTTATTCTATTCATTTTTTTGTTCGAGTAATTGATCTCAGTGTGCGCGTCCATAGGAAGTCGATCCTCTGAGGCGTTACCTTCCCTCTTTGAGAACAGGTTATCTTATTGTTAATCGTCTGAGGCGCCCCTGCCTGGGAATACCGACGGGGCTGCACAGGTAATTTTGTGTGCTGGCTTTTCAATCCCTACCTTTTGAACTTGTGTCACATCTTTCACACCGTAGGAAGAAAGTAAATGCTAACTCCAGGGCGTGGTCTACAAAAAATACTGATAGCCTAAAGCGGTTGGGTTTGGTTTGATTTGGTTTGGTTTGGTTCGGTTCGGTTCGGCTTGGTTTTGTTTGGTTTTGGTTTTGATTTTGGTTCGGTTCGGTTCGGCTCGATTCCGTTTGGTTCGGTTCGGTTCGGTTCGGTTCGGTTCGGTTCGGTTTGGTTTGGTAGTGTTCGGTTCGGTTCGGTTTGGTTTGGTTTGGTTTGGTTTGGTTTGGGTTGGTTGTCATGTTTTGCGTCACATCGGCGTGTTTTGGATCATTTAATGCCGAATACAGTAATTTTGGTAAAGCTTTTATAATCTGAGTTATTTATATCTTCAAACACTTTATAGTTTATGCTGTTTATTTAGGGATATGCTATTTATCCTTCTTCCTACAAAGAAGCAATAATGTTTTACAAACCCGGTTGTTTCTTGTGGGTAATACAGTTATCTACCGGCCTATTTGGTATAACGCTAAAAGTGTTTGCTGATGAACCAGGATACCAGAGTTCAATCCTCGGTCGAGTCATACCAAAGACCCCCAAAATGGTACTTGATGCCCCCTTGCTAAAAACTCTCGGTGTAGTAGCTAATTACAAAGGGAGCCTTTGGGGCGCCTCTGGCTAGGGTTGACCACTTTACTCTATAGGATCATAATCCTCTTAGAACTTCAAATATATCCTATTTTGACGAAATTTAAATCATATGTATAACATTTTCTGAGGAAGACAATGCAAGTGGTCCCGAATCTCTAAGTGTTCTCCTAACCTAAGGGAGATATGGGGCCGACCCTCCTAAAACACTTTGAATATAACCCATTTTTATGAAATTTATACCATACGTATCAAAATTTATACCATATGTATAAAAAAATCCAAATAATACCTATTATCATTTTTTTTCAATCCAGAGTGCCCCTTTTTGGTCATTAAAAATGACGTTGTAGCTAACTCTGCCCTCGTGGGGAGGCTAGTAAATAGATACAACTCTTTAGCATTTCTCGACATCTTCATTGACAAAAAAACAACACCCGATCATTCATGTGAATCGGTATGGTACGACTTTTTTGTCGTATCGATTCAGTTGTTGCCATTGGATTCTTCCAAGTTCTCACAGGAGGGACTACGTGAAGGTTTACCATATGTAAAAGCGATGCAATGTAAATGAATGGATTCGAACTTGGCACACCTAGATTGCAATCCGTGCCGTTATTCACTTCATCATTCCCTGTTAAATAAATAAATTTAAAAAAAACGGAAGTATTTTTTATTTTATTTTATCATAATAGATTATATCACAGTTGTCACATTTGTGTATACATTTAATATTTTCAATCGATTGCCAAAGATCAATAGATCGATATTTTAAAAGTTAATCTAGAGAGTTAAAGAATAGTTTCCATCTGATTTGAATTTAACACAGATTAACGAGATTTCACGAATCATGGGTCAACGTTAGTAGATTGTACATTAGTGTATACAATTAGTTTCTGTTTTGTTCTTTATTTAAGTCATTTATTTATGTAGGTTATCCTTTTACTATATTTTTCTGTTTCGTTTTCTTCTTTATTTAAGTCATGTATTTATTTAGGTTATCTTTTTACTAAATTTTTCTATGTTTCGTTTTCTTTTTTATTTAAGTCATGCATTTATTTAGGTGATCCTTTTATCTGTTTCGTTTTCTTCTTTATTTAAGTCATGTATTTATTTAGGTGATCCTTTTATCTGTTTCGTTTTCTTTTTTATTTAAGTCATGCATTTATTTAGGTGATCCTTTTATCTGTTTCGTTTTCTTCTTTATTTAAGCCATGTATTTATTTAGGTGATCCTTTTATCTGTTTCGTTTTCTTCTTTATTTAAGTCATGTATTTATTTAGGTGATCCTTTTATCTGTTTCGTTTTCTTCTTTATTAAAGTCATTTATTTATTTAGGTGATCCTTTTATCTGTTTCGTTTTCTTCTTTATTTAAGTCATGTATTTATTTAGGTGATCCTTTTATCTGTTTCGTTTTCTTTTTTATTTAAGTCATGCATTTATTTAGGTGATCCTTTTATCTGTTTCGTTTTCTTCTTTATTTAAGTCATGTATTTATTTAGGTGATCCTTTTATCTGTTTCGTTTTCTTCTTTATTTAAGTCATGTATTTATTTAGGTGATCCTTTTATCTGTTTCGTTTTCTTCTTTATTAAAGTCATTTATTTATTTAGGTGATCCTTTTATCTGTTTCGTTTTCTTCTTTATTTAAGTCATGTATTTATTTAGGTGATCCTTTTATCTGTTTCGTTTTCTTCTTTATTAAAGTCATTTATTTATTTAGGTGATACTTTTACTGTTTCGTTTTCTTCTTTATTTAAGTCATGTATTTATTTAGGTGTTCCTTTTATCTGTTTCGTTTTCTTCTTTATTTAAGTCATGTATTTATTTAGGTGATCCTTTCATCTGTTTCGTTTTCTTCTTTATTAAAGTCATTTATTTATTTAGGTGATCCTTTTATCTGTTTCGTTTTCTTCTTTATTTAAGTCATGTATTTATTTAGGTGATCCTTTTATCTGTTTCGTTTTCTTCTTTATTTAAGTCATGTATTTATTTAGGTGATCCTTTTATCTGTTTCGTTTTCTTCTTTATTTAAGTCATGTATTTATTTAGGTGATCCTTTTATCTGTTTCGTTTTCTTCTTTATTTAAGTCATGTATTTATTTAGGTGATCCTTTTATCTGTTTCGTTTTCTTCTTTATTTAAGTCATGTATTTATTTAGGTGATCCTTTTATCTGTTTCGTTTTCTTCTTTATTAAAGTCATTTATTTATTTAGGTGATCCTTTTATCTGTTTCGTTTTCTTCTTTATTTAAGTCATGTATTTATTTAGGTGATCCTTTTATCTGTTTCGTTTTCTTCTTTATTAAAGTCATTTATTTATTTAGGTGATCCTTTTATCTGTTTCGTTTTCTTCTTTATTTAAGTCAGGTATTTATTTAGGTGATCCTTTTATCTGTTTCGTTTTCTTCTTTATTTAAGTCATATATTTATTTAGGTGATCCTTTTATCTGTTTCGTTTTCTTCTTTATTTAAGTCATGTATTTATTTAGGTGATCCTTTTATCTGTTTCGTTTTCTTCTTTATTTAAGTCATGTATTTATTTAGGTGATCCTTTTATCTGTTTCGTTTTCTTCTTTATTTAAGTCATGTATTTATTTAGGTGATCCTTTTATCTGTTTCGTTTTCTTCTTTATTTAAGTCATGTATTTATTTAGGTGATCCTTTTATCTGTTTCGTTTTCTTCTTTATTAAAGTCATTTATTTATTTAGGTGATCCTTTTATCTGTTTCGTTTTCTTCTTTATTTAAGTCATGTATTTATTTAGGTGATCCTTTTATCTGTTTCGTTTTCTTCTTTATTTAAGTCATGTATTTATTTAGGTGATCCTTTTATCTGTTTCGTTTTCTTCTTTATTTAAGTCATGTATTTATTTAGGTGATCCTTTTATCTGTTTCGTTTTCTTCTTTATTAAAGTCATTTATTTATTTAGGTGATCCTTTTATCTGTTTCGTTTTCTTCTTTATTTAAGTCATGTATTTATTTAGGTGATCCTTTTATCTGTTTCGTTTTCTTCTTTATTTAAGTCATGTATTTATTTAGGTGACCATTTTATCTGTTTCGTTTTCTTCTTTATTTAAGTCATGTATTTATTTAGGTGATCCTTTTATCTGTTTCGTTTTCTTCTTTATTTAAGTCATATATTAATTTAGGTGATCCTTTTATCTGTTTCGTTTTCTTCTTTATTTAAGTCATGTATTTATTTAGGTGATCCTTTTATCTGTTTCGTTTTCTTCTTTATTTAAGTCATGTATTTATCTAGGTGACCCTTTTATCTGTTTCATTTTCTTCTTTATTTAAGTCATTTATTTTTTAGGTTATTTTTTTACTATATTTTTCTCTGTTTCATTTCATTTTTTATTTAAGGGATTTATTTATTTAAGTTATCCTTTAAATATCATTTTTATGTTTCATTTACTTCTTTATTTTTGATTGATATATTTAGGTTATCTTTTTACTATACTATTCTCTGTTTCGTTTACTTCTTTATTTAAGTCATTTATTTATTTAAGTTATCATATGTTTCATTTTCTTCTTTATTTGTGATTGATTTATTTAGGTTATCTTTTTACTATACTATTCTCTGTTTCGTTTACTTCTTTATTTAAGTCATTTATTTATTTAAGTTATCCTTTACATATCATTTTCTTTGTTTCATTTTTCTCTTTATTTCTGATTGATTTATTTAGGTTATCTTTTTATTACAGTATTCTCTGTTTCGTTTACTTCTTTTATTTAAGTCATTTATTTATTTACGTCATCGTCTTACTCTCCCTATGTTGCTGTTGCTACTACTACTACTTTAGTGTTATTCTTTTTTCATGATTACGTCATTTATTTACGCTATACTATTACGTTGCTACTGCTACTACTACTACTACTACTACTACTACCTCCATACCCACCTCTAGCACTTCTTCTTTCCTCCCCTCCTACCGACACTTCTCGTTCAATTCGCCCTTCCACTTACCATCTAACATATCCTATGCACAAGCAAGATTATCAAAGTTTTTTTTTTCTATATGCGTTATCATTACATTTATAATTCTGTATGTTTAAGGAACAGTGATACCGGTCGTAATCGGAGTACCTTTAAAAAGCTGAATCTGATCTGAACTTGTACAACACCATTTTTTAATTTGCCCCATACGACCCGTGGGAGATTTACAGCATTCGTTTATCCCAAAGCGCTCCCTTATTTAAATATGGATCAGTTTCAACATTGTTTTACTTTGCTGATTCTGAAAGAATCGCTGTTTTTACGCGATATGATCATATGGTCGCAATGCAATCGGAGCCTTGAATAAATGGCGAATATAACGCACTGGCACTGCGAACTGGAGATGTGTGGAAGATACGACACCAGCCAGACAATTGCGTTCATAACCGAGATATCATTCCGAGAAAAATACTTATTGAGGGACACTCCTTACAATCCATACTCTAACGGTGAGGAGTTTCAAATTATAGAATATTTCCTAAATATCGTGAGACATTACCTAGGTAGTTTCAGCCCACAGTGGTGTGTCTATTTTGGTTCACGTTCAATGATTATTGTACGTTACCAGCTCGGATGTATGGCTCACAACAAAACCCCGTCTAGCTACAACCACTGTAACTAATTTTACTTTCTTCTCATTGCCACCTTAAAACTAAACGAAACTGCCATGAGCAATGTTTATTTCCAACAATTACCCGACTGTAAAACCAAATACCACTGGGCTGCTTCCCGGCTGACTACAACGTGGCCGCTTTCAAGTCTAATGTTTACACATTCTTGTTAAGCCGTTCTTTTAAATGATAAAAATTCTGCCCAGTTTCAAGAATCGTTATCAATCCTCATGGTATTATGCAACCGTCAACTTTACAAACTCATTAACCGTTGTCCTCGAGTGGCATTTGAGCCTTAATAAGTGGTGACTCGTTAGTACAAAAAATAAAAACAAAGTTGGTTAGCATTATTTCTTTATGAGTCTTTGTTTCTCCGGTATAGCATTCTTCTTTATTAGGGCGATGGTCGTATTATTATAGTTAACGGCTCACTACGAGTCTTCCACAAAAGCCACTATCGTTGATCTCTCACTGGCAAAAACAAGTCGGGGGTCTTTGTATTTTTCAAAATGTTTATTAAAAAAATATGATAATATTATTCAAAGATCATTCAATAAAGAAACGAAATAGTAAAAGTAATTATGTTTGTTAAGAAATGTTTAAACAGACGCGCCGCGTTTTCGTAACTAATCCTAGATTTCATGTCTACGTGCAAAAGCACGTAGACATGTAATCTAAGATTTTACAAAATTCATTCAAGGAATCTCGAATAAGTTCATGTTAAGTTTAATCTCTTTAGGTGTATAACAGCAATGACTCGTCTAGCTACAACCACAGCAAATAACTTACCGTTCTCTCTGTACCAAAACCAAACTTCTATAGACAAATTTTATTTCCTAGAAAATCCCATATGTAAAACAAAATATCACGAGTCTGCTCCCCAAACGACTACAATATGGTCGTCTTCGAGTCTAATGTAAACAAATATTCCTTTAGCCGTCCTCTTTGATTATTAATCCCTTTTTAAATAATCTTCTGTCCATTCCACCCATTATTTTCAATCTTTTTGTCGTGGTTTTATTTATCTACCTCCCACAGCGGTAAGATATGACACAAGGTCGGCAAAGTGGGATTTGATAAGTCAGCACTCTAGAGGAAGAGCACTTTGCCC
>OY744550.1:49644434-49656934 GCA_963556195.1 Sepiola atlantica
CCGTAGCAGTAGGAGGAGAAAGCTCAAAAGACCGCTTATGAAAATATAAATGTTGAGCTACGAATATCCGGTAGCATTGAGAGAAATTGAGTTAACTGTGAAAAAGTGTATGTGGGGGATGGTTGCGGTAGGAGTTATAAAAACTATTAGGGAGGAGGAGGGACCGTCCGTGATGTAAGTCCAAAAGATTCGCTTATAATAAGATGTCCTTGGATGAGCCTTTGCAATTTTCAAAGGAGATCTTTATTGATACTTGTTGTTCTCTATTTTTCATAATGAATACTGTTTTGTGCTGCTGTCTGTAAAGATAGTGTCTCTCTTTTCAAATGTCCTTTGCGCAGCTTTCCTTTTCTTGTGCGCAACTTCTATTATTATATACAAATCATGATTACAAGTAACAGCAAATATCGCACTTGAAAATTTCGAAGACGCCTGACACCGCCTTTGTGAAATGATTAAGTTAATATATATATATATATATATATATATATATATATATATATATATATATATGTATATGTGTATATATATATGTGTGTGTGTATATATGTATATATATGTACATATGTGTGTGTGTGTGTTCATTATTGGTAATTGATTTAAGAAACTATGAAGTATTTTATTTATTAAGCTACTTTTTGCTATTGTTTGCGCGGGTAATTTTACTAAACGAGCGATTATTTAGTCCGCCGGACGGGATATAAACGAAGATTACCACAAAGTAGAAAATGAAACTCGTATAGGATTCGATCCTCTGCCTCAGATAGTGAACAGGCTGTTTCATTTGTGAAGAACATGTACGAACACTGTACTTGTCTCATTTTCCATTTTGTGTTATTCTTTGTTGATATCGAGCCTCGCAGACAAAATAATCGCTTGCTTCCTATATTACTCGACAAAACAATAACATAATACATAATATTTACATATGGACACCCATTAAGTATTGCGTACTCTTGAATATGAGAAATGAAGTATATATATATATATATATATATATATATATATATATATATATATATATAATAATGGTAATAATCCAGGTAAAAAATATCCACAGGGTGGTAATCCAGAGAATGTTAACCGGGTTTATAAAAAGTGCTCAATATCAAAATAGAGCTTTATATATGATAATTTTATTTACACAGACATTTACAAAATCTGCGACACTGGCATGTCGATGTTATCGATCAACAGTTACTATAAACTGAGATCTCATCAGGCAGGTTCTCTCCAAATATGATCTGAGGTTAAGATCAGATTCTAACTCTGTCTGATGAGATCTCAGTTTATAGTAACTGTTGATCGATAACATCGACATGCCAGTGTCGCAGATTTTGTACATGTATGTGTAAATAAAACTATCATGTATATATATATATATATATATATATATACACATATATATGAACTAAAATAAATACTGGTACAGTCGACGCCAATTAATCCGCGTTTCAATGTTTATATATACAGAAAATAAGTACAACATTAGTTCGATTGGTTTCAAGCTCAGAAGGCGTTTACGTTTCGGCTCTCGTCAGCTTTGTCAGATGTCAAAACAGCTGACGAGAGCCGGAAAGTAACACCTTTTGAGTTTGAAACCAATGGCACTGATGGTGTACTGATTTTCTGTAAATATTAAGCTCTTAATTGTGAGTTTCTTAATTAATCGAGTACTCTGCTGGAATTGTTCCCACCATCTTACAAAAGAAGCTATATATATATATATATATATATATATATATATATATATATATATATAGAATTATAAAAAGAAAAACTATACACACATTAAGGTTGTACACATAATAACTTATTTCGACCCCTTTAATTAGGTATCCTCAGATGTATAGACAACCACGTCAAAAAAAAACCTTATATATATATATATATATATATATATATATATATATATATATATATATATATATATATATGATAATTTTATTTACACAAACATGTACAAAATCTGCGACACTGGCATGTCGATGTTATCGATCAACAGTTACCATAAACTGAGATCTCATCAGGCAGAGTTAGAATCCGATCTTAACCTCAGATTATATTTGGACAGAATGAAATGGAGGGATAAAGAAAGAGAAGAAGAAGAAGAAGAAGAAGAAGAAGAAAAGAAATTTAACATTTCAAAAATTGAGGCCGTTAAAAAATTAAAAAATTAAAAAAATTAAAAAAATTAAAAATTAAGAATCTAACAAATCTCTCTCTCTCTCTCTCTCTCTCTCTATATATATATATATATATATATATATATATATATATATATATATATATATATATATATATATATGAAATTAAGAATTTTATAATTCGGGTGGTGGGGTGGGGAGACTGGACTATAATTTTCTCTATTTCTCAATGACATGATGAGGCATAATCAGAAGTAACGATATTGTTAGAGATGTATTATTTCTATATTACTAAAGTTATGAGACAATTTCTCGTGTGTCTGTGTAAGTGTGTGTTTCAATTTCTTCTAAAATAATCAGCCATTTTCACCCGTTTTTAATAGTCAAAACAGAAAAGGGGTGAATTATCTGGTGAGCCTTCTAAATGTTAATGTAATTTGGAAGCATTTAAACTGTTGTATAGAAAGTCATTGAAACTCTTAAGAAATCGTCATTTAATTAAAATATTGAAAGTTTGGAAAGCTTTGTACAGATTACAGACGACAATATATTAATATCGATTAGTTATAGTTTCATATCAGTTCGATCCAATTAATAATTTAATGGCCAAACGTTACCGTAACAGCAATTTTAGGGTGGATTTTTGTTTTCAAGAAACCCTGTATTATTTACTCCTCTCCAGGAGTTAGGCACAAGGCCAGTTTTATCCTACTCCCACAAGTAAGATGTGACCCAAGCTCGGGTCGGAAAGTGGGGGTTGAAAAGCCAGCGCCCGAGAGATGAGCACTCTGACCATTAAAAATTGCCTGGGCAGCCCCGTCGGCATTCCCCGGTAGGGGCGCCTCAAGCAGTAAGCAATAACTTACTCCTCCCCAAAGAGGGGAGGCAAGGCCTGGGAGGGTGGACCTCCTAGAACTGCACAGGACAGACCCATAGACCAGCGTAAATCAAGCCCCGAAGGTCAAGACAATACCAGTTTTAAACCCTGTAACCCATTCCTTCCCTATTGGGCTATTAAAGGGCTTACATCTGCCTTAGCCTGTTTGGAGCCTAGGAGATTGAACGCTGGTGGTTGAGTCTCATTTAGACTTATTTTATCTTAGAGTGATTCTATCTTTTCTTTCATTTTCTTTTATAAGGATTAGCTCCATGTATCAAGTGGCTTCATGCCTCGTCTGGAGCGACTTAAATAAAATCAAATTAATCAAATTACACAATGAAAGACTTATCTAAGATGTCTAGTTATGCTTTCTTAATATGAATATCTAAGTGAAAGATCGGACTTTTTCCGTCTGATGGGATCATAGTTTCTAATAACTATTGATCGATAACGTCGACATGCTATTGTAGCGGCTTTTTGCATATGTCTGTATAAATAAAAATAATTATATATATATATATATAATATTTGTTATATTTGTTATATATATATATTTATATATAAATATATAAATATATATATAAATTTACATTATATATATATATATATATATATATATATATATATATATATTATAAATATATATATTATAAATATATGTATGTTTTTAACTTTCGATGATAAGAATAGCGATTTTCTTAGCTCAGCGGGTCGGATCTTGTACAGCTTTTGAAACCAACAGTTTGAACATAGCTAATCGATAGAATTATGTATATTCGGACTACTGTTCTCATCTTGGGTGTTTTTATCACAAGTTTTCGGCCGATGTAACCTCCGACATTCTACATGTGTACCTTGTCGAACTCGGGAATCTGGACCGCCATTTTTAAAATTACGAAGCTATCACTACGCAAGTGTTGGATTTGAACACTCCTTCGCATCTCAAAATCATGTTTTACATAATATGATGCCGGCATAATTTCTTTTTGTTTTTATTAAAATAAGCCTTTACTCAATTCTAAATTTCATGTATTTATCTATTGATTGTTTTATGTCAGTAAACAATCAATAGATGAATATATGAAATTTAAACAAATTAAATTTATCGCGGTTTGCATTCAAACTCTCCATATATATATATATATATATATATATATATATATATATATATATATATATATATATATATATATATATATATATGATTATTTTTATTTACACAGACATGTACAAAATCTGCGAAACTAGCATGTCGATGTTATCGATCAACAGCTATTATACACTGAGATCTCATCAGGCAGAGTTAGAATCCGATCTTAACCGTAGATCATATTTGGAAAGAATGAGATGGAGAAAAAAAGAAAAGAAATTTAAAATTTAAATTTGGAAAGTCACGTGGTTGGGACCGTTAAGAATCAAAATCAAACAAATAAAAAATAATAATAATGTAAAAAAAAAATATTAATATAAAATATAAAATATGATATATATGTAAAATAAAATAAAATAAAATAAAGTTAAAAGAGAAGGAAACATAATAAAAAAGGTAGATAGATGAATAAAAAGATAGATATATAGATAGATAAATAGATAGATAGAAATAAATAGAGATAAAATGAAATATAATAAAATGGTGCGAGATAAAATAAGGTCATTTAGGATAGAGACAAAAGTGGGAGAGGAAAGGAAGGGAGACACATGCGATGGGACGTGTCAAAATCAGTGTAGAGTTAAAAAGGCACGTAGCATAAGTTGAAGTCAGCGATGATGTTAGTAGTAGCGTATGTGTGTGTGTGTGTTGGGGGCAGGGGTCGTTAATACATTGGGCTACTGATTTTGTTCATTTGTTCTTAGTTTTAACCGTTTTTTTAAAACTCATCTAATTATCGTTAATTAATAAATAAATTAAACACATTCACTAACAAATTAATTTAGTTTACACAATAAGTGGTAATACTAATGATAATAATCATAATAAAAATAATAATAATAATATCGGTAATAATGTAGAAATGGCAAGTAATGATATTGATAAATATTAATAATAATAATAATAATAATAATAATAATAATAATAATAATAATAATAACAATAGTACTCAATAATAATCGATAATAATTAATAATATGTAATAGTTATGTATATATATATATATGTAAATATATATATATACATGTATATATATATATATATATGTATATGTATGCATGTATATATATATATATATATATATATATATATATATATATATATGTATATATATATATGAATATTTATGTATGTATGTAAATATATATATATATATATATATATATATATATATATATTTACATAGTTTACTACTAAACTCTATTCACGTATTTAGCACTGTTGGAGTAAATACTGAAAATCTCTGCACACTATATGATATCAACGTATGCTATACAGATATACATGAAATAATACAAATATTACACACACACACACACACACACACACACATATATATATATATATATATATATATATATATATATATATATATATATATATATATAATTAGTTCTGTTGGCTGGAAAGAATTCCAATAGACTGATATTAGTGTACTGATGAGAAAAATAAATGACGAACGACGGAACGAATTATACCCAGCAATTTATTTTGACACATTTAAATGTATATTTATTATTTTTTATATATTAAAAAAAAATCATTTTACTTCAGTCAAAGTTCTCAGAAATCAAGGTGCCCCTTTCCTGGGGCTAACACTTGAGATCTATATGAGATACATAGATATTCAAGTGTTCAACTAAAGTCCTCTTTAAAGCATTGAGTTAGAAAAGAAGTTAGAAACATTAATTTTCCTCTCCTCAATTGACCAGTTGATTATGTTATAGTATATCTTTCCTGCGGTCTCTTGGTCTTACAGGATTTCAGAACAAGAATTCATCTGGTCTCGTGGTGTATCCAGTTTAGTGCTGTTACTATAGACAGCATCACTTGGAGGAAGTGCACCATTCCCTGTATCAGCAAATGTATAGCCGTGTCGAGAGAATCTTATTTTTGCTTCGAATACTATGTGTCTTTTTACTTTTAGGGTGAAGTATCTTAATGTCAGGTTCTCTTGACAAACCCTTGTGCAGAGAGACTAAAGCCACTCAAGGATTGTGTCTAGTGGGTGATTCAAACTCTCTATCAATATATTTCTCTTTCTTGTTTTATTTTACTTCAGTCGAAGTTCTCAGAAATCTAGGGGCCCTTCCTGGGCTTAACACTATATATATATATATATATATATATATATATATATATATATATATATATATTACTTTTCTTATGTTTTTTTTTTTTCTGGAGATGGGGCATTCTACTGGATGCCAGACATTCACCGGCTATTTCAGACACTCCAGCCTAGAGATCTTTTTAATATTCTAATCGTCTTTTTAAGTGCAATTGTTTGTATTACTTTTGCACTCGGTTCACCGGGTATATTCGCAAGATAGCTTTTGAAATTCCTTTTCATTAGTCCTGTTGCTCCTATAGTTACTGGGATGATGGAGATTTTCCTAAGAATCCGTCACCTTATGAAATTGTCAACTTTAAAAATAAACGGTTATAAGTTTTTTTATCAACTCTTCTATTAAGCATATACGTAACATAACCGCAGATAAACAAAAAGCATACTACATAAAATGTTAAAACCCCACCCGACACCTAAAAAAACATTTCACATTGTCTTGCTAGACACATGGCCAAGTTGATAAGGGCATCGTGCATATTCTAGAGTGAATTGTAACTAGAGGTTGTGAGTTCAATCCCTAGTCAATAAAGTAACGGACACTGAATATAAAAAAGCACGAAACGCGGAATGAGAACAGTCTACCCCAGTAGACTAAATAAATGGGTTCATCAGCTTACCGAATACGATAAAATGCACCTGAAGATACTCGGTCAATCCAACGGTCGAAATATGAAAATGAAGACAACAAATATGAGGAAAACAGTTCGGAACATGTCAATTTATTTAATCGGTCAAACATTGTTAAATACCATTTTTTTTCCATTATAATCATCTTCACCGACACAAAAAACTTAATAAAGTATTGTCATTAGATCATATCGTTGCTCATATCATTTACACATCCCAAGTTCTTACAATCTAATTTCATTTACATGGTAATAGTGAAACCGTCCGAGTCAGCGATAGTGGTTTCCTAATTCATGAGAGCGGGGATGGCCAACGAATCCTATTCGCGAATTACATTAGAAAAATTGAAATTACCTATTGGAGAGTTTTGTATACTTGCCGTCTTTCTCTCATCTAATTCGAGTATCCGTTTCCTTCGATTAACCTGAACCGAATGTACCCCAAGTTATTACAAACTAATTTTATTTTCAAGATAATAGGTAACTCGTCTGGCTCAGCGATAGTGGTTTCCTCATTCAAGAGAGCGATGATGGCCAACGAATCCTATTCGCGAATTACATTTGGGAAGATTGAAATTCTTCTCTTGGAGGGTTTTGTATACTTGCCATCTTTCTCTCAGCTGGTTCGGGTATTCTTTGCTTGCGATTAATCTGAACCGAATGTACAGTTGTTTGCACTGAAGGATTCCAAGCGCGTGTTTCACTCGTTCTTCTTCTTCTTCTTCTCCCTCTTCTTCTTCTTCTTCTTCTTCTTCTTCTTCTTCTTCTTCTTCTTCTTCTTCTTCTTCTTCTTCTTCTTCTTCTTCTTTGTCTTCTTCTTCTTCTTCTTCTTCTTCTTCTTCTTCTTCTTCTCCTTCTCCTTCTTCTTCTTCTTCTTCTTCTTCGTCTTCTTCTTCTTCTTCTTCTTCTTCTTCTTCTTCTTCTTCTTCTTCTTCTTCTTCTTCTTCGCGTGTCTTTTAAACTTGTGGTCATACGACAGTTTCCCACTTTCTTATGCAATCCTTTGCATTAGTGTTTTACTCTGCCAGATCATTCAAGCTGTACAGGTTGGGCAGTAGGAGGGGGGCACACAGGGCAGTGTTGCCTTGTATGGTTATTCTCTCCACATCCACAGATGGTTGGATCAGTTTTGTAGCCCCCAACTACTCATAGCAAAATTTGATCGCCCTATTCCCGTACTCAGGTGATTGAGAATTTAGTGTATTCCACTGAAGCCAGGGATCCTTTGAAACAGGGGGGAGTTCATTCACTGGTGATTATTGTATGTGTTCTTTTTGTACTAAATGTGCTGGGTTATAGACTTAATGTTATTAAAACAGCTGTTTTGAGAACATCCAACTTTCATATTATTCCCAGTCTACATTGCATTTTAAAATCCACCTGGGAAAATCGGATTCCCCATTCGGATAACGTAGATTTCGTAACTCTATTACTCTTATTAGAATTTTAAATTTAGAGATTGCTTACAGCATAAAAAGCCATCACAATCTGTCATCATTATATATATATATATATATATATATATATATATATATATATATATATGTATATATATATGTATATGTATATATATATATGTATATATATGTATATATATATATATATGTATATATATATATATGTATATATATATGTATATATATGTATATATATATGTATGTATATATATATATGTATATATATATATGTATATATATATATATAAATAATTATTAATGACAATATATATATTAGCATATACTATCAGTGCCCTTTTACTTTGCAGTCTCCTTAAAAGATTCAGCTCGATGACCGCAAAAAAATATATCTCACAGTAATGTTATGTTTTTTGGAAATGTGAAAAAAAAAATTAAAATAATAAAATAAAAACATGGTTATTGGAATATAAATGAACCTGACTTGAATAGTCAAAGCTCGATATACGAGATAGGGCAATAGTATACATTGGTACGTGATGAGAATAAAAATTGAATAAAATACAATATTTATTAAAATCATCAATTGTTTAAACAAGAGTAATATAAAAAAAAATGTTATTCTTTCCTTAATCCATGAATTTTCAATTAAGAAAAGAAAAAAGATTTTATGTAACGCTTGTTTAAACAACTTATCCAATTGTTATTCTTATCACTTATAAAAAAATTATCCTCGTAGGGAGGTAAGTAAATAGAAATATTGTTCATAGTAGAGTTAGTCAGCTTTTATTGCTTGTTGATCATCTTAAATGCAATGCTCAATTTAAATGTTTAAGATTTTGAATCGATACGTACCGAGCCATGAAAATGCCCACGTTCAAAGATTTTTTTTTTATTTATCATAGATATTTACAATGGCAAAAAAAACAAAAAAACTCCTGAATGTGCTTCATGAGGACAAATTTATGCGGTTCAGTAATCCCCCGTCACTAACCCTAACCCTAACCCTAATCCCAGAGTAAAGGGCAATGCCTTAAATAAAGCTCCACCTCACATTACAACTTGTAGAGCAGTCAAAATGCCTGCCATATGAATCTGTTTTAAAATTTAAATTATTAGTACATAGATGTTTTTTAAATTTTTTTTTAATTTATCATAGATATTTACAATGTCAAAAAAAAAAAAAGTGGTTAGATCAAAATAGAAATAACAAGAAAATACATGATATTAAAGAAAAACAAAAAGCAGGACTGGAAAGAACTATGTCACCTGGTCCAGTTCTGCTACCACGTGCCACTAGGGAAATGTTCGTCAATGCTGTAATTTTACATTTAGGTTTAGAAAAAAAAAAAATATTAAGAAAAAAAAGAATGACAAATGTTTGGGGAAAAAGATGTGTACGACATAAATGCATGTCAAGAGGGAAAATGCGAGAGAGAGAGAGAGAGAGAGAGAGAGAGAGAGAGAGAGAGAGAGGCTGACCACTGCGACATGACGGTTGAGGAAGTGAAAGGGTGAGACTGATTCTGACCGTACCAATCTTCGCGGCTGAATAACTAAATATTTGTGAAGAGATGTTCTGCTACAAATGCACACATTACTTGTGGGATTTCTTTATGCAAAGAGCATGCATCACTTTTTATACTTAATTGAACCATGCTAGTATTTAGCTAAAACTATTCTCTAATAAATTACTAACATACAAGCTTAATATGACCCATTTACGACGTATATATTTATTTATGGAGATATTGAATTACCTTACCTAGACGCCGCTATTCTGAATTCGTGGCCGTAGGGCGTCGTCAGTTTACTGTTTTTCCTGTATCAAACGGTCATGATTAAAAATAATCTCACATAAAATATTTGTCAGGTAAATTTTTTTCATTATTAAAATTTATCAAATCTTTTTAAATGAAAATTAAATATCAAGTAAAAATGAATTTTTTACTTGACTACTACAATGATCAAACAATTATAATTTAAAAAAAAAAATCGAATTATTTTTAGTGTGCGATCATTGATACCGGGTTGAAACCGTTTAAATTAAACTTGAAACGTTTTTATGACCGTTTGGTGCAAGAGAAACAGTCAATTAATGGCGGGCCCACGGTCATGAATTCGGAATAGCGGCATCTAGGTAAGATACTGTAATATCGTCGAACATTTATTTACTAATACATTGAAATATTTGTAAGCAAAAATGATGACTGGTTGGTTCTGAAAACAGTGCTTGCGTGATGCAGTGTTTCTAGTGAAGAAAGCGTTGCGCAATCACATCTGCCCTTATTTTTAAGTCCCTCAGCAACAAGAAACAATAATTATTCGGACTACTATTCTCATCTTGGTTGTTATTTTCACAACGTTTCGGCCAATGTAACACCCGACCTTTTTCGAGTGTATATTTTCGATCTTGGGAACCTCATAGTTGAACTCTGGTGCGTTTACGGAATTTCGAATGGAACCGCTCGAAATTCCATGTAGGCTTCCGAGTTCGCCATGAAGATCCTCAAGTAGGATATATAGATGCACCTGAAGAAGGTCGGAGGTTACATCGGCCAACACGTTGTGAAAACAATAACCAAGATGAGAGTAGTAGTCCGAATAATCGAAATAATCCAAATGATCAATCTTCATCTAAAAAAATTCCGAAGTCATTCAAGTTGCTCTATCAAGGCTTGAAAGGCTTGTTACTATACCATTTCACCCATAGCCAGACGGAAGAGAGATAAATTAGTACCTTGCTCAACGGTATGAGAAAAAGTAGAGGTATATAACCAATTCTACTCCCCGACAATATACTGACCCATCCAAATACCGAACGTTGCTTAACGTTGTAAAGAAATGTTGCAATGAATGATATATTCTTTAAGGATATTTTGTCCAAGAAAATAATAAAAACAAATAAATGTTTTATTTTAATTTGTTATTTGTCTTCTAATGTACTTTTATATTTGAATGTTTAAATATGTTCCCTGTTTGAAGAAATAAAATATATAAAGGCTGAAAGCAATGAAGAAAACCGGAATGGTAAAAGAGAAGATGGACAAAAACAATCAATCTAATACAATAGTTGTGGTATTAATCTTCACGATTAGTATCTATTTATTTTTCAATAAATCTTTCGCATACAATATCAGTAAAAATAAGATTTACTGTTAATATTAATAAAATCAGGGATGGTGGAAAATATTTTGATATTTCGAGAGAAAATTCCCTTCTCAAAAAAGGAAAAACAAAATAAAATCTGTTCAGGTGACTCTATCAGCAAACATCGTTATTAATATTGTTGTTACTATCTAGCTACATAATTACTCACCCTTTTGGCTAAGATCAAAGTGTAGTATCTGTTCCGATGAATACTGCACCCCATACTGGTGTTGTCTTGGCCTTCGGGGCTTGATTTACGCCGGTCTATGGGTCTGTCCTGTGCAGTTCTAGGAGGTCCACCCCCCAGGCTTTGCCTCCCTCTCTTTGGGGAGGAGTAAGTTTATTGCTTACTGCCTGAGGCGCCCCTACCGGGGAATGCCGACGGGGCTGCCCAGGCAATTTTTAAACCCCACTTTCCCGACTCAACCTTGGGTCACATCTTACTTGTGGGAGTAAGATAAAAACTGTCGTTGTGCCTAACTCCTGGAGAGGAGTAAATCAATACTTCTCTCATCCTCACCTCATTTTCAAGCATTCGGACCCATATCAGATTGAAGTATGGTTCTGTCAGTCCTAGAAAGCCATCTTCCCAGGCATTACCTCGCCTTACTAACTTTGCTGCAGTACGAAGCATGTGAATCTACATAAAATTCAATGTGTATTTTCCCGACCCGACCGTGGGTCACATCTTACTTGTGGAGTAAGATAAAAACTGGCCTTGTGCCTAACTCCTGGAGAGGAGTAAATCAAAACTCACCCTTGTATGATATTTCAATTTCAATCCAGGAGATAGCTTGCTGTACGGAAGTACATTTTTTCACATAGATTAAGTGTAATTTCCGAGTTTATATGACAAAAATATTGAAAATATCAACTTCGCAAAGTTCACTATTTGAAATACTTGAAGCATTAATTAAAAATAATGTAGTCCCTCTTAAGTAGGGACATTTGAACACAAATGCTAAATATTTGTCCAGGGAATAAAACAATTTTGCAATACT
>OY744550.1:49659434-49694434 GCA_963556195.1 Sepiola atlantica
CCCCAACTAGTGTATATATATATATATATATATATATATATATATATATATATATATATATATATATATATATACAGGGTGGGCCAAAATAAGGGTCCTATCTTTAAATTTGAATAACTTGAAATTGAATAACTTCCACAAAATAAAAGTTAAACTCACCAAACTTTATGTGTGTGTAGACTGACCCTTCCGAGATTTTTTGAAATAAACAAAACAAATTTTAGCCGAAAAACACTTCTTAAAACTTACAAAAACTAAAGTATTGTTTTTTACACTATTTTGAGTTTTTTAAGCAAAAATAATGTTTTCTAAATGAGGGTACGTTCCTTAGGGCTAATACGGCTCATGCTTGCTTCGGAAGGGGTCCTTTACTTATTCTAAAAAAAAAATTTTTTTAAATCAATAAATAAAAAAGTTATGAATTTTTAAAAATAGGACCCTTATTTTTGCCCACCCTGTATATATATATATATATATATATATATATATATATATATATATATATATATATATATATATATATATATATATATATATAATAACCAGTACATCGATTTATTCTACTTTGATTTCATAAATTGTAACAGACAAACGTATGTGGATTATATGGCGACCCTTAAAAAAACTAGTTTCTCTTTATCCATAAAAATGCACAGAGGGATTAAGAAATATTATAGAGTTGTTGTATCAAGATTGAATTAGACGCAGTTGAGTACAATACATGAGAATTCTAAGATAGGGAGATTGGGAAGTTGCTCTGTAAATTATAAATTAAGCATAGAATAATTAAAACATATTTTTAAATATTCAAACATAACTCAATCCCAGAACTAAAGTATATTTTAGCATGCATTTATTGTTATTAAAGTGTGTATGAAAAAAAAAAAGCTGTAGGGCAACAAACGTAGATAAACTTACATTTCGTATCTTTTTAAAACAATTTCCTAATCATTTTTTTTTTGTTGGGAATGGAGAATCCTGCTGGATGCCAGCCATTCACCCGCTATTTCAGTAACTCAAACATTGCGAGATTCTTTAAAGATTCTACTCGTCTCTTTAAGTGCTATTTTGTGTATCTATCTTTCGCTGTGTTCACCGGGTATATTCGACAGGTATTTTTAGAAATTCTTTTTTTATGAGTTCGTGTCTCCTTTAATTACTGGAATCACTGATATGTGTGCGTTAATACATCATAATATAATGGTACAAAATGTATTAGGGCTATAAAGAGAGCGTATTATTTTTTAAACAGGATAAATTTTTAAAAACATTTATAAAATCGCAGGGCTAGCTAACTGGTTTCGAACTTCGCTCAACAGAGCTAAATCTTTACCTCGATTTAGCTCTTTTGAGCGAGGTTCGACACCGGTAAGCTGGCCCTTTCATTCTTTTTAAAAATAAATACGGTCTTTTTATAGCCATAATATATATATATGTATATATATATATATATATTTATATTTATATTGAAGAATTAGTTACATTTGCAGGCTGAGTTCGTGTGTTTCTGTTAAACCGAAGGTATCGATGGAAGATGACACTAATGTCAATTGTATATATATATATATATATATATATATATATATATATATATATATATATATATATATATATATATATATATATATATATAAATACAATATATACAATATATATATATATACATACAATATATACGATATATATATACAATATATATACAATATATATACAATATATATATATACAATATATATATATATATATATATACAAGTTACACCATATATATATATGTGTATATATATATAATATATACACCATATATATGTGTATATATATATAATATATACACCATATATATATATGTGTATATATATATAATAGCCAAATGGCAGTGAGCAATGCACGGTATATATTTATATGTGTATATATATATAATATATACACCATATATATGTGTATATATATATAATATATACACCATATATATATATGTGTATATATATATAATAGCCAAATGGCAGTGAGCAATGCACGGTATATATTTATATATACATACATACATACATATATATATATATATATATATATATATATATATATGTGTGTGTGTGTGTGTGTATATATTAATGTGTGTATGCGTGTATACACGTGTTATTCAATATAACTTACAATAATAAATAATACACTTATTTTATTTTCATTTCCTACATTTGTAAAAAAGAAAGCGTCTTTCTTGAACCTACTGATTGCTAAATGACTGGATATTTTCGACCTCCATTATTTTTTCATTTTCTAAGACCAAAACAAATCTTCAACTAATTTTCGAACGTTGTTGAAAGAAACGGCTGACTCGTAACGGTTTCGTTCTGTATCAACTTCCTTCCCTCCCATAAAAAAAAAAATCATACTCAATTTATTAGCTAAAGAGCAAAAGAAGCATTCGGAATTACGTTATTGCAATGAATATCATCGTATGACATGAAAAAATATATAATTCACTGTCAGTAATAACACTACTAGTAAGCATATTAAGTTTGTTTCATAAATCTACAACTGACCAATGAAAACCTTTTGTTTCGTATCCAATTGTATTCATTCACGTCTAAAATATCACGTGATATATGAATGGATGAACTTTCTTATGTGAATATTGTAAATTGTTGGTCAAATTATGATTTTTTTTTGTGAATGTCCCCTAATACTTCTTTTTTTATATGATATGATTTTTTTTACATCAAACTATTAAACTGTTGGAATCAATAAACATTTTTAAATAATATTTCTTTTTCGGTGTCATTTGTAAAAGCTATGATATTCTGAATTTATTCTAAATTCAGTCAGTTTTCCATTTTTTTCTCTTCTTGTTGTTGCCTTTCCAGCATAAGTAAGCTTACTTATAGAAAGGTAATCCAATTAGTTAATCTAATTATTGCTGGAGACTAAATAGGGGTCACCACTTATCAAGGCCAACTACTACTCAGGGATAATGGATATTGAGATGGAATGATTGCGAGGACAAAGTCCGAATATCTGTGGGACGGTTCTAGATACGAATCTGCTGACATTTGTTTTGAAAACGATCAAGTTGTAATCTGTGGAGAGGCACTTCCACGGTAATGTGTTCCACAGACAGGATGGGTTGGTCATATGCTGAGGGCCAACAAGGACATAGTCGCGAAACTTGCTTTAGAAGTCGCTGGAAAGCGACCGAATAGTAGGCCGATGATAAAATGGAATAAGAATTTGCACAAAGATATCTGTAAAATCGGCTTTCACTCGAATCAAGCCTGTGATCGTGCCAAGTGGAGACAAAAATCCATTATTGCGCACCCCGCCGTAGTTCGGCATTAACGCAGAAGAAGAAGAAGAAGAAGAAGAAGAAGAAGAAGAAAAATCCGGTATCATTAATGAAGTTAATTAATTTATTTTATCATTTGGAGATATTTAATCTTTTATTATTTCGGGAGGAAGTTAATCCAACATTGTTACTTGAATATACAGGGTGGTCGCTAGAAAACGATAATTTATTTTTTACAAAAAATAACTTTTATAAGTTTTTCAAATACTAATACTATAATTCCCTCACAGATGATCAAAATGTCGTCCGTGCACTTCATAGCAGCGTATTAACATAGAAATCCAAGCTCGCGTGGCGTATTGAAGAGAAACCTGGTGGGCTATCATTCAAAGCTTTTGCCAACCACATTTTCAAATCATCAATAGAGTCTTCCATGTTGCATCGATATTTCTGAGTTTCTGCTAATAACAAGCTCCAAACACAGTAATCCATGACATTTGAGTCTGGGATTTTTGAGGGCCAATCCTCCGGTGCAATGAAATCAGGAGTAGATTGATGAAGAAAGTGAAATGAGGCTCTTACTCAAATTTCCCGCTTTTCTAGCGACCATTCTGTAGTTAATCCAATCAAGGATCGTGACGTTCCGCTTTTTTTTCGGGGGGGGGGGGAGATTTTTTATGAAGTAAGGTATGATATGATTAATAAGTTGGACCGCTAGCAATGTTATCATATACCAATCATCTTTCTACCGTTAATAATTAACTGTTTTTTTTATGATCATTTACATATTTTTGCAGCTTGCTACTGGGTCACAAGCTGGTATTTTATCAATACCAGTTTTGTCGCTCGTTGAAACAGTATAATAGAAACCCTTACTAAATAAATATATACTACACTCAACGTCGCTTAACTTGGCTGATCAAACGGGAACCGGTGTGTCAACGTGATTATGACATAAGCGACGTTGAGCCTGGTCAGTACTAAAATGGGTGACCATTTGCAAATACCAGATGATGTATGTGTTCTTCGCTTATCCCGACATTGTCTCCAGTCGTCCTGGACTTCTCTTTGCCACTAGAATCAAGCAGTGCTGATCCAAGAGATGCGTGAGGGATGTCGCACCCTTTACAATTACACGAACAGCCACACTTACAAGAAGTATCCATTGTCTCTCAAGACCGAACGGATCCTTCTTCTTCTATTAAGTTTCATCTTATTAATGCTCCTCTTATTAACTAAATGCAGCATAATCACGTTTACGCACCGGTTTCCTGTTAGATCACCAAAGTTAAGCGACGTTTAGCTTGACCAGTACTAAAATGGGTGACCATTTGGGAATATCAGGTGTTGTATCCGGTCTCCGCTTATCTCGACTGTCTCCAGTCGTCCTGGACTTCTCCTTGCCATTGGAATCAAGCAGTGCCGATTCAGGATAGATGTGGGTTGAGATTGCGCAACTCTTGCTTCACAATTAAGCGTGCAGCCACCATTACAGGAGGTATCCATTATCTCTCAATATTTAAAAGTACTAGTTATTTATTAGTAGTTTATGGGAGATGTATTAGACTTTTGTTTAGCAGGGGGGGGTCATGATTGATATACCACACTATTGGCATCTGAGATCGTTGCATCTCTTCATGGTAGCCTGGGTTGTGTAATTCATGCAGACAGAAAATGGACACTTTAACTTGAGCTAAACTCCTATTAAATCCATTGCGTTAAATTATATCCTAATTCCACTTGGAAGGGCATGGGGATTCTATTCTGTTTTAGATAACATACATATTCGTCTTCGGTGAATCGTTTGCAATACATAATCTATATAATACTAAAACTCTATTGGTCTTGTATGTTTGCAATCAGCTTTCAGCTTTCCGGTTTTCAACATCTGGTTGCGCATGCGTAAATAGCATCGTCTTCAATCTGTTATTCCAATTCCGTTATTCTCTATTATGATTAACGAACGCATGAAATTTTTCATTCTGGAAATTTTCATATCGCTTTTAATATAAACAATTTCATTTAATTTCATCAAATAGTTTTTTTGTTTTCTTCACGGCTAAAAACATTCAACGGAGGACTTCGTAAAGTCTGTCGCAGTTTCAAAAAAACTCCTCCCTTTTAAAAAACAAAAACAAACAAACAAAAAAACAACACTCATTATTAATATCAGCCATGCTAGCGATCGGTGAACGAAACCACCTCCCACTTTCCCTCTCATAGATTTCACCACTCCTACTCCCTCTGTTTTCGTTACGTACGCGAGAAAGCTGAATCGGTAAATGCACACATTTCTATTACATTAAATAGTGTTTCCTTTTGTTGTTTTTTAAACAGCAAATATTTGAATCATATGTTTTACACATATTACATCCAAAAAAAAAACAATTATAATAAACAGAACGACTCATAGAAATCTATCTATATTCTTTTTTCATTTTAATATACTTTCATAGAAATGCTTCTGTTATGTAAAAAAAAACTATTTTCTTTATGCCACAAGTGTCACGCTCATACATGAATTCCATAGCTAATATAACAAACTGACCCAACGGGTCACGGGTGGTCTAGTATATTTAATAAAAGTGACCGAACATGTGTTCTGCTCTCTTCTAATAATAACGTATGAACATTTAATACATATGTAAGGAAGGAGGCGCTTGATCTTTATGATAACTGATAATACTGAAAAAGAAAGCAACGAATAATCACGTATGAACATTTAATCCATATGTAAAGAAGGGGATGCTCGATCTTTATAATAACTGATAATACTGAAAAAAGAAATCAACAAATAATCACGTATGCAAAGTTAATTTTATGAGACAAGAAGAGGAGGCTTAATCTTAATAACTTATAACTTATATAATAAAAGTAATCGTACGTGTGTCCGGCGAGCTTCGCGGTATTGGACAAGAGAGAGAGAGAGAGAGAGAGAGATAAATAGAGATGGGGAAATACAGAGAGAGTTAGGGTTAGCGGTAGCAATAGCATTAATTTTATTTCCTGATCGAGTAATTCTAAAAAATGGAACGATTCAAATGCTTTTAAAATTCTTTGATTGCAACTAATAAAATTAAATGAAAATTAAATTTGAAAATAATGGCAAGAATCAATTGTAGTATAGATTGAATAGCCCACCTATTTGGCTTGGTTTCAGTTCGAATTTTGGATAATGATATTCCATTTATAATATATATCATGTTTCGCATCATTTGGGTTATTCAGACTACTGTTCCCATCTTGGATGTTATCATCACAACGTTTCGGCCGATGTAATCTCCGACCTTCTTCAGTTGCGCTTTGTCGAACTCGGGAATATTTCTGTCGAACTCGGGAATCTGTACAGAATTTCGAACGGAACCTTTTATTTAATCCGCATGCGTAGCTTGGTCTCGTTTCGTGAGTGATGACCGGGTAGAAGTCTTAAGTAATTCGCATTTGTATTCTTAGTATCACCCGTAGTGAGAATTGAACCGTGAATCACCAGAAACTAAAATTAAAATAAATAAATAAATGAATAATAATAATAATAATAATAATAATAATAATAATAATAATAATAATAATAATAATAATAATAATAATAATAATAATAAACTAAGAGGGTGTATCCACAAAACAGATATACCAGAGTGGAGGATCAAAGGAAAGACAACGCTAATACAAAAAGACGCCAAAAGAGGGACTTCCTGAACAACTACAGACCGATAACCTGTTTACCAACAATGTGGAAAATCCTAACGGAAACACTGAGAGAACAAATCTACCACATCTTGAACAATCGTAGACTTCTCCCCGAGGAACAAAAACGATGCCGAAAAGGGAAAAGGGATGCCGGAAAAAAATTGTTATACATAGATCCAAACATCTTGAAAGAGGTAAACAGCAGAAGAAAATAACATATCGATAGCGTGGATTAACTACAAGAAAGCATATGACAGAATCTCTCAAGCATAAATAAAATGCTTAGAATTTACCGGATACTCGGCAGGATTATTAATCTCATTAAGAAAGCAATGGGAACATGGAGACTAGAACTGGCAGCTGGAGGGTAACACTCTACTGAGATAAAAAAAATACAGAGAGGCATTTTCCAAGGAGACTCCCTATCACCACTACTATTTATCATAGCCATGATGCCACTCAACTGTATACCTAGGAAATGTGATATCGGATACAATTTTACAGACACAGAATAAAGAATAAACCACCTCATGTACATCGACGAGCTGCAAAAAGCAAAAAGCTGATAAATACGACCAGAATTATCAGCCAGGCCATTATAATGGAATTTGGAATCGAAAAGTGTGCACTGCTAGTTCTGAAAATAGGAAAACTGGAGAGCAGATGAAGGCGCTAGGCGAACAGGATAGATATAAATATTTGGGAGTTCTGGAAGCAGACAACATCAAATCTACAGAAATGTAAGAGAAGATTGGAAAAGAATACACGAGAAGAACAATGAAACTCTTAGAAACAATATTATATAGCAGAGATCTAGTAAAATGGGATAAACATCTGACCAGAATCACTAAGATATTTTGAAAAATTCATAAGCTGGACTAAAGAACTCATGCATCTTGACCAGAGGACTAGAAAAGTAATGACCATGCACACCGCACTACACCCAAAAGACGATACAGACAGACTCTAACTGGAAAGAAATAAAGGTGAGAGAGGGGTTATAAGTAGAGAGACTGTGTTGAAGACACAAACAAGAGCTTGAGAAATACATAACTCAGAACACAGAAAGGATAACCCTAACCCCAACTCTTACCCAGAATACAGAAAAGCTGATCACCGCAGCAAGAGACACCGGCCCAATAAGCAACTCGGGAAGAACCGAAACCAGAAACCCAATTACCAGAAAAGAAAAGTGGGGGAAAAAAAACAACTACATGAACGTTTCATAAGAATGATCAGAGAAAAGACCAACATTCCTAAGTATGCCCAAGAAAAGGACACCTGAACAGAGAAACAGACTCTTTACTAACAGCTGCACCGAACAAAACGATTATGACTAACTAAATTAAAGCTAAAACTGATAGCACCCAGGAAAGCGTTAAATGCGGATTTTGTTTACAAAGAGACGAAACGGGGTAGTTTTCTGCATTCACTTATTATATATAAGTAAATGCAGAAAACTACCCCGCCCCATTCAAGAACTGATACGACTGTGTGGGGAAAGCAGTACACTGAGAACTATGCACACGATTATATTTCGGACTAATGGTACAAACATAAACCAGATACAGTACTAGAAAACGAGAATCGCAAACTCCCCTGGGATTAAGAAGTGCAAACAGATAAAGTCATACAAGCAAGAAGACCGGATGTCATAATAGTCAACAAGAAGGAAAAATCCTGCAAAATCGTAGACTTAGCAGTTCTAGCATGCCAGAAAGTGAAGATTAAGGAGACGGAAAAACGAAGTCAAATAACGGAACTTACCAGAACACTGACAGGGATATGGAGCATGAAGAAAGTCAATATGATACCGATTATCGTAGGAGCACTAGGAACAGCCCTAAATAACTTGAAGAAAAGTCTGGGAAAAATTGGGATCAAAATGATCACTGAGACCATACAAATGAGGGCAATGATCTAAACAGTTGCAACCTTAAGAAAAATCCTCCAATGCGGAAACCAACCCGCATAAGCTACGAACAGTAGCTATTCATATGGAGTTTACAATAGGACGAAAACAACAACAGGAAAAACAGAAAAGAAACTGCACGAAATGTCATACACCCCCCCCCAAAAAAAACAAAAAAAACGTGATGGCACCAGCCTCGGCTGACACTACACAAAATAGTCGTGAAGGGTCAAGGAGGATCGGAAGACTAAGAAGAGAGAGCACTAACCAGATCTCCACTCGAAGAGTGCGGAGAGTGCTGGGACATTTGGGAGGCTTATTGCTACCGAATTCCAGAGGAGACGAACGGTCTTTGCCAGCGAGAAATCAAGGTTGTTTGCGATGGTGATCAAAAAGAGGTGGAGAGTACTGCAAATCTGAGGAGGTTTGCTGTCACTCAGACTCTAGGGAACACTACCGGTTTTTGTCGGTGAGCAATCACTGACGATGACTTGTGTGATAACTCTTAGTGAGTACAAATAATAATAATAATAATAGTAGTAATAATAATAATAATAATAATAATAATAATAATAATAATAATAATAATAATAATAATAATAATAATAATAATAATAATAATAATAATAATAATGTATTATTAGTGTAGATAATTAATCCTATATTATTACTTGGAGACAGTTAATCTAATTTTATTAATCTACTGACAAATGTATCCTCCCTCCGGTCGCATGAGTAATCACTGATAATGACCTGTATGAGAACTCCTAGTAAGCTGGTGTTTGTAAAACAATAGAGAATATTACTTTCCTTTCTCCCCAATTTATCTTTTAACTATGTTATAGCTTATTTGGTCTTGCCGGATTCCAGGACAATAACTCATCTAGTATGGTGGAGTATCCATCTTAGTACTGTTACACGGGGTAGCATCACTTAGAGAGGGTTCACCATTCCTCGTATAGAGCAATGTGTAACTATGCTTAGAGGATATTATTTTGTCGTCGAATACTATGTTATATTGAATATTCTGCCAGGGTTTACTCGTAGGACGAAGTATTTTCATGTGGAGTTGTCCTGAAAATCCGCGTGCAGAAAGATCGAAGATACTCGAATATGATATCGAGCCGACTTTCGACCTCCTTTGTATATTCGTGTATGTATGAACTTATGAATGCGTGTGTTATCTTACAAAGTCCCGTGAATGTGTTAACACAAACACACAGGCACGTACGTGAATGATTTTTGATCTGTTATTATACAAAATGCGCGTTACTCATGGCTCGTTTTCCCAATCCTTTTTTCCTAGGTACTTTAATCACATACAATAGATAAAAAAAACTATACTTAGTACTGGGATAGAGTTAAGTTTTAAAATAAATATGTTTTAATTGTTCTAATTAGAAGGTGCACAATTTCTTAGTATAGGCCCTTATGTAGAGATACCGAAGGCATCTTATTTGGGCTTGGAATACTATGTATTTTTAAATATTATTTAGGGTTTACTTATAGAACTAAGTATCCTCATATCAGGTTGTTCTGACAAACCCGTGTACGGAGATAGCGAAAACTATCGAGGCGTGTGTCGAGTAGACAGTGTGCATGTCTGTTTATTTGCCTTTTTAGGACAGAAATATCTTACTAGTGTACTACAAACGCCGGTGTATATGGCATCGGCTGTAAGTATTATCGAGACTAGGATGTCGTCGGCGATAACCACCATAGTCGTGGCGTTTATCATTTCGACCGCGGGGGTGTAACGGAAACTACATTTGCACTGGTTAAGATTAAATATACTCTTACTACTACTACTACTACTACTACTACTACTACTACTACTACTACTACTACTACTACTACTAATAATAATAATAATAATAATAATAAGAAGAAGAATAAGAATAAGAATAATAATAAAGAAAAATCATCGAGTGCAGAAGCCAACGCACATAACCAGATGACACTTACCAATCACAAGTAATCTGAAAGAGAATAACGCTGTGTGACCACGACTATGAACATAGAAAGACACATTACACGAAAACAACTTAACTGAAACTGCCAGGCTAAATCAGTAAAAAAAGGCATAATATGACACCCCCCCCCCCCTCCTCCGAAACCAGAATAGTTTGGTGCCACAGAAAATAGTCGGGGACTATGACTGTGAAATGATCGGCCAAGATGGACGAACCAACGAGGGAGAGCACCATCTGTGGAATGGCACGGAGACTACTATACTTCTGAGAGGGGAATGATTGTCACTACGATTCCACAGAAGGCCGACGGCTGTTATCAGCTGTTTCGAGAATACAAGAAGACGAGATTACTGGAAATCAGTGGAGATTTATTACCACTCAGTTGTCAGAATGCACCATCTGCTTTTGCTTGTAAGCGATCACTTGTAGCGACTCGTGTAAGATACCCTAGTAAATAATACACAATAGTAATGATGAAAACCCTATCAAAATTTTATTAGAAAAAACAAAACGGAGGTGGGAAAACCCCCGGAAAGCATAGATGGTATGAGTTGAATGAATGACCGAAGAGGGATAAGACCATCCTGACCACGACTGTAGGGGTATACATAATATTTGAAACCCTTAGAGTGCTTTTATTTACCTCTTCTCCAGGAGGTTAGACACAAGGTCAGGTGTGATTTTGAAAAGCCAACGCACTAGGATAAATGCATTCTGGCCTACAAAACATGCCCGGGCAACTTCGTCAACATTACACGGGAAGGGGCGCCTCAGGCGATTAGCAATTAGCTAACCCCTTCTCAGATCGCTATAGGACTCAGTATGTTTGGGTGGCAGAAACATATGTACATCATGGGAGTATAATGACACCACGCTTGTACAACACGAGTACAAGCTGAAACTCCATGAATATGACTCAAGGCAAGATGACCGGTAATCACTTTGTACAGCAGGTGTTACTCTACTCTATTTGTCTATACTAACTAGTTTGTAGTTGACTTGGTTTAGGAGCCCCATCTACGCTTGACCTGTACATATACACAAGAGCATACAGACATACATGATATTAGCACCATGTGAAAATGATACACACACACACACGCACACACACACAGACACAGACACACACACACACACACATATATATATATATATATATATATATATATATATATATATATATATATATATATATATATATATATATATATACCTTGGTAAGATTGGTAGAATGAAACCCAACATAGTGCTCGATTATTAAAATACAATTTTTAATAAAATTAGAATTTAAAATAAAATTTGAAATGCTGTTTTGACTTGATCTCCTGTAATACTATAAATAAATACATAAATATATATATATATATATATATATATATATATATATATATATATATATATATATATATATATATATATATATATATATGTGTGTGTGTGGGGGGTATTCTGTCTGTCCCTTTTATGTATTCGTCATCAATAGGTGATTTCCGAGCAAAAAATAAGTACGTATTTTGAATCAGCAAATTACTGCAGATTTTTTAAAACCTTGATGACCGGTAATTACTTCTGACACAAGTATTTCATCATAGTTTAATTCTCCTAGATGGGTTGCCATAGCCCTGGCACACATTGTCACAGAAATCCATAAATGCAAACGCTCTTTTTTATTGAATGTATACAAATTGTACCAACTATAGTCTGTAATTCTAACTGAGTAATGGAGCGTCTAATGCCAGCATCAGGCCAGATGTATCACTTTTGAAATACAGAAAGACATCAATAAGCAATGAAAAAAAAAAATAGCAACACGAATCCTCACCTGAATAGATAAAAATTGATATCGGGTTAGGGTTAGGGTTAGGGTTAAAATAACCTCTATTCTTCATAGCTTTACATCGTTCCTAAATCAAGTTTTGATTTTTAGACCTTTTAAACTTTGACCTGCCACGGAATGACCCCCACCAAATTAAAGATGTATAATTCTCGAATCTATGACTAACGAATCAGTCTTTTAGACAAGTTTATTGCGAGCTGACTGGATTTCCCGAGACATGTATTAATTGAAACTCGATTGTCTTCAGGCGTTTTGGCAACAGACGTAGCTTCGAAGTTGATTAATATTTCTTATTCCGGAGTTACCATTTGTCTTTCATGCATGCAGGCACCTCCGAGTGTAGTCTTTATTCGTTCACTTGGAGAATCATGGTTTATCAACTGATTAAAATTTAGAAGACAAAATAATTTACCGTTTCTTTTCTTTGGTCTCCGATTGTTAATGACAAAAAATAGTTTTGTCTCTGCTAGTTATTCTGTTAATTTGTTAGTATATTATTCTGTTTATTATTCTCCGATTATGTTAGTCCGCCATTCCGTAAGTCGATTATTCCACTTTTCCATTAGTTTATTATTCCGCCACTCCGTTATTCCGTTATTTCTTTAGTCTATTATTCGCTATTTCGTCAGTGTATTATTGCGTTATTCTGTAAGTCCGTTATTCCATTAGTCTATTATTCCTCTATTGAGTTAGTATATTATTACGCTATTCTGGTAGTCAGTTATTCCGTTAGTCTATCATTACGCTATTCCATGTGCATTATTCTGTTAGTCTATTTTCTGCTATTCCGTTAGTCCTCTATTCCGTTAGTCTATTATTCTGCTATTCCGTTAGTCCTCTATTCCGTTAGTCTATTATTCCACCATTCTGTTAGTCCGTTATTCTGTTAGCCAATTATTTCTTTAGTCCATTAGTTTGTTTATCTATTATTCTGCTATTCTGTTAGTCTATTATTACGCTATTCCATTGGTCTATTATTCTTTCGTTCTTTTATTACGATATTCCGTAAGCCCGTTAGTCTGTTAGTCTATTATTCCACTATTCCGTTAGTCCGTTGTTCTGTTAGTCCGTTATTCCATTAGTCTTTTATTATGCCATTCCGTTAGTCTGTTATTCTGTTAGTCTATTATTCTGCTGTTCTCTTAGTCTTCTATTATGTTAGTCTATTATTCCCTAAATCTATTATTAACTATTCCGTTATTCCGTTAACCAGACAACTTCTAAAATCGTCTATTACTCGACGAGTCATTTCCGGGGGAATTTCTATAATCTTTCGGCGTATTCGGAAAGATGTGGCACAAGGCCGTAAGGTGGGAAGAATAATCCAGTACATAATGGCCCTCTGCTCCTTGAAAAGTTGCCTGAACAGCCTGGTTGGCATTCCCCGATAACGGCGCCCTGGACCGTTAGCGATAAACTAACTCCTTCCGAAAGCGAGAAGGCAATGCCTGGGAGGCTAAACCCCATCGAAGTAAACAGAACCAATACCACAGCCTGATAGATGAAAAGGCCACTGAAATTGTCTAGGCTGGTTGTCAAGGACGCGTAAGAAAAGGGGCGGTCTTCTATTATTTGCAGGCATTTGTAGAACAGTTTGCACGTAGTACCATCTGTGGAGTGGTACAGAGAGTACTGTAATTCTGCGGGAGTGGGGGTTGATTGTCACTTTATTTATAATATATAATTGATGTATATAGTGTATACTTTTATGTATACGTGTTCATGTGCACTTAGTTTTATACGAATTGGCGTCTTCAACTTGGTCCTCTTCAAATCCGATATCAACCAAATTCTTTTGATGGACCCCCCCCCTATCAGTAATCAAACGAATGTTAGTACTCCTATAGTGCCCCTGATCTTCTGGCTGGCAATAATTCCCGTCTAGTAGAAAGTGTGCTGCATGTGTGCATATTTGTCTTTTCTCGTTACAAACACACATGAGAATTGTCACGCAAACGCCGGTGTATATGGCATTGCCTGTAAGTATTATCAAGACTAGGATGTCGTCGGCGATAACCACCATAGACGTGGCGTTTATCATTTCGACCGCGGGGGTGTAACGGAAGCTACATTTACACTGGCTAAGATGAAATATACTCGTACTACTACTACTACTACTACTACTACTACTACTACTACTACTACTACTACTAATAATAATAATAATAATAATAATAATAATAATAAAGAAAAATATCCGAGTGGAGAAGCCAACGCAGATAACCAAATCACACTTACAAATCACAAGTAATCTGAAATAGAATAACGTTGTGTAACCACAACTAGAAACATATAAAGAACATTACAGAAAACCAACATGACTGAAACTGCCAGGCTAGATAAGTAAAAAAAAAGGCATAATATGACAGCTCCCCCTCCTCCAAAACCAGCATAGTTTGGTGCCACTGAAAATAGTGGACTATGACTGTGGTCGTGAAATAATCGGCGAGGATGGACGGACCGACGTTGCATGTAGCACCATCTGTGGAATGGCACCGAGAGTACTGTAATTCTTAGGATGGTGGTCATTGTGACTACAATTCCAGAGAAGACCAACGGCTGTTATCAATGGTAAACGAGATAATAAGCACATGTGGAGAAATCAGACCAGTACGCAAAAGCAAAAGAAGGAAGATTGAGACGATACAGATACAAATCGGAACAGTACAAACAGAACAGGACCTTTGAAAACAATGAAAGCCAGTTTTATCAAAAAGATAAACGGAGAAACAATAACAACAGAACAACCGGACCCGACAGAAACAAAACATTTCTGGAGCAAGATATGGGAAAAGGCTGAAAATCACAACAAAAATGCTAAATGGCTTAAAGACATGAAAGATAAACTTCTAGAAATTGAAGAAGGAACGGAAACAGAAATTAATGAAGAAACTATTAAAACAACACTAAAGAAAATGGCAAACTGGAAAGCACCCGGTCACGATGGAATACATGCGTACTGGTTCAAAAATTCACGACTTTACATGAAAGGCTGGCAAAGAAACTGAGAGGATGTATCCATAAAACAGATGTACCAGAGTGGATGACTAAAGGAAGGACAACACCCATACAAAAAGACGCCAAGAAGGGAACGACCCCAAGCAATTACAGACCAATAACCTGTTTACCGACAATGTGGAAAATCCTAACGGCACAACTGAGAGAGCAAATTTACCATTCCCTGAACAGTCGTGGACTACTTCCCGAGGAACAAAAAGGATGCCAGAAAGGGAAACGAGGGACGCATGACCTGTTATACATAGATCCAAAGATCCTGAAAGAAGTTAAAAGCAAGAAAAAGAACATATCTATAGCATGGATTGACAACAAGAAAGCGTACGACAGAATCCCTTAAGCATGGATAATTGAATGTTTAAAAATGTACAAGATACCCGACAGGATTATTATACTCATCAAGAAAGCAATAGAAACATGGAGATTAGAACTGACAGCTGGAGGGCAATACTTGACAGAGATAAAAATACAGAGAGGCATTTTCCAAGGAGACTCCCTATCATCACTACTGTTTATCATAGCCATGATGCCACTCAACTACACACTCAGGAAATGTGATGCCGGATACAAGTTCACAGGCAGAGAACAAAGAATAAACCATCTCATGTACATGGACGACCTGAAGCTATTTGCAAAAAGCAAAAAAGAACTGGAAAAGATGATGAATACGACCAGCATCTTCAGTCAGGACATTCAAATGGAATTCGGAATCGAAAAGTGTGAATTGCTAGAGATTAAAAAAGGAAAGCTGGAGACGACTGAGGGCATGGAACTACCCAACCAAGAGCAGATGAGGGCGCTAGGTAAACAAGACAGCTATACATATTTGGGAGTTTGGGAAGCAGACACAATCAAATCAACAGAAATGAAAGAGAAGATTGGAAAAGAATACCTGAGAAGAACAAGAAAACTTTTAGAAACAAAATTATATAGCAGAAACCTAATCAAAGGAATAAATACCTGGGCAGTATCACTAATAAGATATTCTGGACCATTCATAAGCTGGACTAAAGAAGAACTCAGACACCTTGACCAGAGGACTAGAAAATTAATGACTATGCACAATGCACTACATCCAAAAGACGATACAGACAGACTCTACATGAAGAGAAATGAAGGGGGAAGAGGACTGGTAAATATAGAAGACTGTGTGGACGACACTAAAAAAGAGCTGGAGAAATACATAAACCAGAACACAGAAAGGCTGATCACCGCAGCAAGAGATACCGTCCCAACGAACAACGCAGGAAGCATCGAAACTGGACACAAACAGACAAGAAAAGAAAAATGGGAAGAAAAACAACTACATGGACGCTTCATAAGACTCACAAAAGAAGAAACCAACGCAAATAGCTGGACATGGCTAAGAAAAGGAAACTTCAACAGAGAAACGGAATCTTTACTGATGGCTGAACAGAACAATGCGATTAGGACAAACTACATTAAAGCTAACATAGATAAAACTCAGGAAAACAATAAATGCAGACTGTGTGGACAAAGAGACGAAACAATAAATCATATAATAAGTGAATGTAGCAAACTTGCCCAAAAAGAATACAAGAACAGACATGACTGTGTTGGGAAAGTAATACACTGGGATCTGTGCAAACAATTGAATTTCGAATATGCAGACAAATGGTACAAACATAAACCAGAAACAGTACTGGAAAACGAAAAACACAAACTCCTCCGGGATATGGATATAAAAACAGATAAACTCATACAAGCAAGGAGACCTGATGTTATTATAATAGACAAAAAGGAAAAATCTTGTAAAATCGTAGACTTCTCCGTTCCAACAGACACAGAGTGAAGATCAAAGACACGGAAAAACGAAGTAAATACACAGAACTAGCCAGAGAACTGAAAGGAATATGGAGCATGAAGAAAGTTAGTATAATACCAATAATCGTAGGAGCACTTGGAACAATCCCCAAAAACCTGGAGAAAAAACTGGGAGAAATTGGAATCAAAGAGACCCTAACCCTAACCCTAAACCATACAAAGCACGACAATGACCAAAACAGCCGCAATCTTAAGGAAAATCATCGAATGCGGAAACCAACACACATACGCTACAAAGGCTAACTAGTCACAAGGAATTTACAACAGAGAGAAAACAAAACCACATGAAGAACACCACAACAAGAACAAAGGAAACGAAACTGCAAGAAACAGCACTTCATAATCCCCCCACCCAATAAATTACAACGGCTTCATCTATCACTACACAAAAAATGAACCAAAGAAACAGAAATAACAAGAAACACTATAAGCTCCTCCCTCTCCCCAAAAAAAGAATAAAAAGAATTACAAATTATTGTTTTGAAAATAAGGAAAGAGAAAAAGAAAAAATTAGGGATTTTTAAAAAAAAAAATTTTATTTATCTATTTATTTATATATCTATATATATATATATATATATATATATATAATTTTTTTTATTTTTATTCTTTTTTAATTATTTTATTTATTTATTTATTTATTTACTTATTTATTTATATATATATATACATTTAAACATTTTTTAAAATTATTTTATTTATTTATTTACTTATTTAGTCATATATATATATACATATATACATATATATATAATTTTTTTTAATGGTGCCGGCCTAGGCTGACACCAGACAAAATATTTGTAGAGGGTCGAGGAGGATGAGAAGACCGAGGAGGGATAGCACAAACTAGACCATCGCTGGAAAAAAGTGCAGAGAATGCTGGGACCTTGGGGAGGCTTATTGCCACCCAAATCCCAGAGAAGACCAATTGTCCTTACCAGCGAGAAACCAATGGTCAGTTGCTGTTGCGATACCGCATCGTTATCGAAAAGAGGTGAAGAATACTGGAAATCTGGGGAGGCTTGTTGTCACTCAGACTCCAGGAAATACCACTGGTTGTTGTCGATGAGCAATCACTGACGATAATCTGTGTGAGAACTCCTAGTGAGTACAAATAATAATAATAATAATAATAATAATAATAATAATAATAATAATAATAATAATAATAATAGAACATTCGCTAAATACTAACATTTTTATCGTCTGACTGCCATTATTAGCGCCATATCTATGGCCGCGTAAAAATACGAGTTTTTATTACTAAACCCATTATAGTTAAATAATTTTGAAATTTAAGAATTAAATATAGTTACCAGATCTCTATCCTAAACCAGCAGGACACGTGTTCCGGCGTTGCTCGGGAAAACAGTGGGCACCAAGAATCGCAACCCGCAGAAGTAAATTGCCCAGAAAGAAGAAAGAGGGTACTGTCCAAGCAAAAGGATAAATATTAATTAACGACATCAAATATATATGAATAGAACTATCTGCTATAGTAAAATAAAAACAATCATGAATAAGAAGATAATAACAACGAATAATTAATTAATTCGATGTCTCTTTTCAAAGCAATATGCAAATTAGTTAACCTTAGGACGTCGATCAAATACACGGGGATGGCACAGTGGCTTAGTGGGGATGCCACAGTGGCTTACTTGGTATCGACGCGAACTGAGATCCTGGGTGTGCAAGGTTCAAATCCAAGTCATTCCACTGAAAACGCTTCCTCAAACCCACATGACACTAGTGTCTAATCTCCTGGAGGGGGGATAAAATAGAAATCACATCAACACTTGTCCACGGGTGGTCTCGGCCTTGATAAAGTGGCGGTCTCTGTTTTTTATCTTAAAAAAAAAATACACACATTTTCGTAAAACCCTACCTTTGTTATCAAGCAGCTTTTCGTTTGAAGAAATCAATATCTTTGGTTAAAAAAGCAGAATTCTTCGTGTCTAGGTGTCTTTTTAGCTTGCTAGTCTTCAGAGAGGTTTATGGCTTTAAAGAACAAAGAAAATAATACCTGAATTAACAAGTTTAAACAGAGTTTTTCTTCTCCTTGACAGATCGGCTCCGTTTAGGTGAAAATTTAATTAGATTAGTAAATTCGAGGTTGAATTATCTCCCGCGATTTTAGAGAGTTTTAAATAGGAATCATCATCTTTCATCTTTTTTTAATATAAAAAATACAATTTAAAATTCAAGCAAAGAATATGACTATTCTATTGAAATTAAACTATACAAAGAAGTGAGATTAAACGAATAAAAGAAGCAGTTACTATTGTTTCTGTTCAATTACTATTGTTTCTGTTCAACTATGCAATTAAATTCTGAAACTTAAAAATATCGTGCAATAACTTTTGATTAAGAAATGATATGTATACACAATATTAATCGATAAAATGTATTGTTGTAAACGCTTATTTTATTTATCGCTATTCTTTTGGAACGAGAAGCTCTGTAAACTTTTCACGGGATATTATTCTAAATGAGAACGATGCACAAGTACACCCACAAACCGTTACAGGTGCATGCAGACTGTTAATCTTTGTCGAATATACATTTGATTTCATTTTACTTCGGTAAGTAAGTTATCAGAAATCAAGGGATCCCTTCCTGGGGATAACACTTGATTTTTATATGAGATACATGCATAGCCGAGCGTTTAATCAAGATCCGTTTACCCCTCTCAAACGTTGAGTTTGTAAAGAACATTCAGAACATTAATTTTTCTCTCTCCAAATGATCAGTTAACTATGCTACAGTACATCATTATTTTGGTATATTGATCTTACCGGGTTCCAGGGAAAGAATTCATCTGGTCTGGTGGAGTATTCAGCTAAGTGCTGTTACTTGAGATAACATTTTCCTCTGAATCTCACACGTTGATTTAGTAAAGAAATGAAGAACGCGAATTATTTTCTTTCCAAATGACCAGTTAACTATGTCATGGTATATCATTATTTTGGTATATTGGTGTTACCGGGTTCTAGAACAAGAATTCATCTGATCTGGTGGAGTATCCAGCTAAGTGTTGTTACTTGCGGTAACATCACTATGGGAAGCTGCACCATTTTTTGTATGAACCAGCTCTGTCGAAGGGATTTTATTAGGGCTTCACATACTACGTTACTTTAAATATTTGGTCAGGCTTTAGTTGTAGGGTGAAGTATCCTCATGTCAGGTTGTCCTGACAAACCCGTGTACAGAGAGACCGAAGGCACTCGAGGATGGTGTCTAATAAGCAATTCCAACTTTCCCAGATTGAATATGTATGTGGTTTTACAAATGTTAAGCAGCGGTAACCTTTAGCGGTCCCTTGAAACGACTTCGCACCTACATAGAACCGCTGCCCCCTTGTTTGGATACCTACTGGTCTATTGTATATTATTGGATATCATTTGTTTTTTTATAAGGCTTGCAAGTTCCATTGTTTAAAGTAAAGGTTTTGTATAAAGAATTAGCATCTTTTAGATTAATTTTTATTTATATATGAAAACTTAATTTTTTCAATGTTGTATTATATTTTTCTTTTTATCAAACCATTTTGCTATATGTGTTATTAACTATTATGAAACAATCATCCCTGTAAATACCAATATTTCCCTTGTTGGCTATAGAATAACTCTTATCAATTATGTATATATACATATTTGCATGTCTTCCCTCTCTACATAGATTTAAATTTATTATACCTTATTACTATATATATTCCCCTAAATTGAGATCTTCTCGATTTTTGTTCCCCCCTTTTAGCTTTATGTCTCTTGATGAAGCCCACGCAACAGATGGGTGAAACATTGAGTTTTATGTATTCTGCTTGGTTTTTATTTTAACTCATACAGTCGGATTTATTTCATCATTTATTATATATATAAATATATATATATATATATATATGATATATATATAATATATATATATATATGATATATATATATATCATATATATATATATGATATATATATATATATAATATATATATATATATGATATATGTATATAATATATAATATATATATAATATATAATATATATATACATATTTATATATATATATATATATATATATATATATATATATATATATATATATATATATATATAAGTTAAATATAAAGACTTAAGAAATATATAAAAGAGCCAGATTTTACTCCACATTAAGAAACAAGGGCGGTTCGGTCAAGCTGATAATAATTAAAACTATTTGATATCTATAATTAAATTATTCAATTATTTATTATACTATTATATATATATATATATATATACATATATATATATATATATAAATAATGTTATAATTATTTTTTAAATTATTATTCGCATACATATATGTTTGATACTTTTACGGAATCGTCAGTGTGAATATAACTGTACTGCCGGTTTCACGGTTCGAACAACAGACACAAGTCACCTTTCATTATTGTCTGACACCATTATCCCAACTCAACAGTTATACAGAAAAAGGAGGAATAAAATCTATTTATGTTTTTTTTTTTATAAACGAACATATAGAAGTTGTCACACGGTGTTCAACAATCCAATAAACGTAACTAGCATTTAAGCTTTAATTTGGAAACTTATTTTTATTTCTCTTAAAGAACCCAGTCGTAAATGAAGCTATTAAACTATACTATGATAAATATTTTATATTATTATCCACATATATATATCTGTTTCATCCTTTTAGGACATCGTCAGCGGGGAGATAACTGTTTCACCGGTCGCACGGTTCAAATCCCAGACACGAGTCACTTTTTAACACAAGGCGGAACTCCTTAATCCAAACGGCTAACCTAACAGCTATGCGAAAAGAGGATGCATCAAGTCTATTTATGTTGGTACAAGCGAACATTCCTGTTAGCTCGAACTGATTTTGCTCACCATCGCGACAACAAAGTTTGTAGTTTGATCTTAATTCATCTATCTGTTAATGCTATGTGACAATATGTTTTTTACAATGGTTTACTTATTGTACGTCGTAAACAGGGATATATATGTTGATTACTTACCTGGCACACGCTAGGAAGTAAGTGTAGTATCTGTTCCGATGGATACTGCACCCTATAGACGGATGTCGTCTTGTCCTTCGGTACTTGATTCCACCTGTCTGTGGATTTGTCCTGTGCAGTTCTAGGAGGTCCACCCTCCCAGGCTTCGCCTCCCCTCTTTGGGGAGGAGTAAGTTTATTGCTTACTGCTTGAGGCGCCCCTACCGGGGAATGCCGACGGGGCTGCCCAGGCAATTTTTAATGGCCAGAGTGCTCACTTTCTCGGGCGCTGGCTTTTAACCCCACTTACTCGACCCAAGCTGTGGTCACATCTTACTTGTGGGAGTAAGATAAAACTGGCCTTGTGCCTAACTCCTGCAGAGGAGTAAATACATATATATGTTGATTAATGGTGGTATCGGGGTAAAAGCTCAGCCTTCAGAGCCGAAGGTGGCTTGATGACAGTAGTTCGAACCTTTAGATTAGTAGTGACTAATATTCCTTACACTGATGATTGCATATAGCATGAAACACTAGTGTCTGTAGGTAAAAATAAGTAATATGTATCAAAACTATTGTTATCGCTCCCTTAAATACAATGATGGTGACTTCATAAACAGGCAGTTACACTAAGGCGCTAAGCAACGTTACGGCAAGTTGAACACTCACCGCCGATTTGACATTATAGACTTTTTAATTCCCTTCTTTGCGTGTTAAGAGCCCAGCCGGCAGAGTCGAAGGGTTCGAATCCTTAGAACAGTAGTAATTATCATTTCCTACACTGTGTCTGTAGGTTATAATAATTAATATTTATTTAAAGTATATATATATATATACCTATTTATCTACGTCCCACAAAGTAGAATGTGACACAAGGTCGGAAGGTGGGAATTTTCACTCTAGAGGAAGAGTGAGGTGAATCTAAAAAAATTGCCTGGGCAGGGCGCCTCAGACAGTAAGCAATAAACTTACTCCTCCCTAAAGAGGGGAGGCAAACCATGGGAGGGGGTTAACCTCCCATAACTGCACAGGACAGTCAGAACAGATACTACACTTTGATCTTAGCCAAAAGACCAAGTTAAGCATCCGAAATATATATATATATATATATATATATATATATATATATTCTCATTATTATTATGTGTCGCTCCTAGAAAAAGTAGAGCACTGTAAGTGTATTTTAACACAGCATGACGTCACTAGCTTTAAATGCATTGTTCCTTTCATTCAAAAAAGTAGAACGCTCTCAGACGTTAAGCCGCCGATAAAGTGTTAAAATTATCACAGTTTATTCGCTGTTCAGAAATGGCCGTGTGGTAAGGCGTCGGATTTGAGTTACAAAAATACTCGTAATCCGGGGTTTCCAATCGCATGACCGGTAGTGAATAGTCATATCTCTATGCTGATGAGTCCCGATTATTAAAAAAAGGGCGAAACGTATACGTACATAGATTATAAACAATAACAAATATTTATTATATATATATATATATATATATATATATATATATATATATATATATATATATATATATATATAATTATTTTATTTTTATGTAAGAAAGCGAACATTGTTATCAGCAGCAGTCAGAAAGCGTTCTACATAAAGGAACGTATATACATATATATATATATATATATATATATATATATATATATATATATATATCACAATTAATAGGTATATTTCAATGAGGTATGACTGCTATTTAGTAAGGAGAAGAAGTTAGTTTCCTTTGTGTGATTGTTAAAATGACAAAATGTATCGTCTACACATCGAACGTAGACTAAAGGTTAAGTGGTTGCAGAAATAATTCCTTCTCATAGAAACCCACAAAAATATTCATCATTGTCGGTCCCAGAAAGTAGACAGTAACTCGGGATTAAGTTAAACAAAGTATATCGAAGAAAGTGTAAACGCAACATATAAATAAAGTAGTTGAACGCCTATCTGACTGCTATTATTAAGTTGGTGTAGTTCTAACACCGAGAGGTATGGGTTCTCGGTATTTATAGTTACACGGAATAGTTCATGTAGTCCGTAAAATCATGTACCATTACACACCTTTCAAAACATTACTTCCGCAAGAGTCTCAGTATCGTTTTCATTTTAAGTTGATGCTGTTCCAAGGCTATTTGGGTTATCTGTATGTCGATAATGTCCTACATGGTATCCATCACCTCTTCTTAATCCTGAGGTGTGCTGTCTTTTCCTCGTGGTTTGGTTTTTGATAATTGTTTTTTTTTTCAAGCAACAATTTTCTCAATTTGATTAAATGGTATTAAATTGTTAATCCTTGTTGGTTGTTTTCGCATGCTTGATATTTTTGTTTGATAATATCTGGTTCTGATGTATTTGTTATGTCTGAATAAGTTTTTGTTTTTGCCAACTTTCTGGTTTCTATTTGTCTATACATTACATCGTTAACACTGAATTCAACGGACGTAGTGGCAAATTTCATCAACTGCACGAATATGCTTTCAGGAATGGAAGGAGACGATAACTGGCTATGATATAATAAATCGGCACAGATATCGATTGTTTCTAAAATAGGGACACAAGTAAATAGGTTATCGTAGGAACACATACATTTATTAACAACCTTAGAATTTTGAATGTGATTTGCAAAATAAAATCAATCATTTAAGCAGTATTTTGTATAGTATTTCACTTCTGGCTGTAAAATATTACAAATCTATTTTGCAACCTTCTGCTGTGATGACCCTACTATAGAGAGAATGGGATTTACTAGGATACCCGCTTTGTGAGTTTTGGGTAATCCATATAAAAGTGTTCTACACACACACATATATATATATATATATATATATATATATATATATATATATATACGTCTTAAATAGTTAATTTCCCCCTCTCTCAAGATATGTATTAAATATGTTGTAGCTCTCTCTATATGTGTATTGAAATGTTAATTTCTCATTTTTATTTTCAAAGATGTAATCACCTCGCTTGGATGCCTCAATAAGACCGTAGGGTCGAAATGAATTATTGCATCGGTGATTATGTGATTCCGTGTTACTTTATTTTATTTTATTCTTGCTCTGTTTATTACATTGAGCTCTCATACCCAAATTTCCTTCTGGAATTCATTTCACTCTAACACACACACACACTATATATATATATATATATATATATATATATATATATATATATATATATATATATATATATATATATATATATCAGGACCGGCGGGACAGTTATAAAAGTGTGGGGGGGGCTCTCCTACAAAGTGGGGGGGCCGGTTAAACACATGCATATATAACTTCATTATTGATGACCGTAAAGTGCGGGAGGGGGCAAGTCAAAAAGTGTGTGTGTGGGGGGGGGGGAGGGCCTTGAGCCCCCCTGCCCCCCGGTCCCGCCGTCCATGTATATATATATATATATATATATATATATATATATATATATATATATATATATATATATATATATTCCTGTTGAATTGCATACCACTCGCACCGTCGTGGTCTCCCATCGCGACATGAAAGTTTGTCGTTTGATCTTTTTTATGCTATGGACCAGTGTGGATTTTCTGCGCGGGTTTATTATTAGCGTGTTGTCAAGAGAAAAATATATACATTGTTAAACTAATTAAATTGAGTTATTTACTCTTTGATGAAAGGATGAAAAACATTTCATACTGAATTATGCCTCTAAACCATTTTATCGTACCCTTGGTATTTTCCCATTGATTCAAGTCTAATACATTTCTTAGTTTTATGTTTATTTTTACAATAATAGTCTGCTTATCTGCCCCTTACTGTTATTTCTAGGATTTACTAATCTGTAAAACGGTCTATTTACAAACGTTGCCGTGTCGTCTTTTAGCACGATAAATGATTCTGATTCAGCGATACACTTTATTCCATTAAGAAGATTCAAACGAAAAACATACAACTTGATGAAGATACTGACCTGAAAGACGTAGACAACCAGAAACAATGCAAACACCGCTGTGTATGTGAAAACGGTTCAATACAACATGCCCAGATGGAAGAAAAAAATGACAGAGAATATGTACGCCGCGTAAGAAACAATTGCAAAACACAGCCTACAAACAGAAAAAAATTAACTGCTATTCACGAACATAAAGCTTTGCAATTATTGGCTGGCCAAGAAAGGGTATTAAAAGGCTACACACTAAGACAAGAAAAATGTTGACACTGTACAGAGTATTGATTTACTCCTCTCCAGGAGTTAGGCACAAGGCCAGTTTTTATCTTACTCTCACAAGTAAGATGTGACCCAAGGTCGGGTCGGGAAAGTGGGGTTTAAAAATTGCCTGGGCAGCCCCGTCGGCATTCCCCGGTAGGGGCGCCTCATACAGTAAGCAATAAACTTACTCCTCCCCAAAGAGGGGAGGCGAAGCCTGGGAGGGTGGACCTCCTAGAACTGCACAGGACAGACCCATAGACCGGCGTAAATCAAGCCCCGAAGGCCAAGACAATACCAGTCTATGGGGGGCAGTATCCATCAGAACAGATACTACACTTTGATCTTAGCCAAAAGGCCAAGAGTAATGCACAAACCATAACCATCGAGCCACAGTTGACGCTCTACAGAGTAATGTACAGACCATAAACATCGAGCCACAGTTGTCAGCACCGACCTATATCTGATGAGCTCAAAGGTTTGGTAGTTTTGTTTTACGGCATATCAACCCTTTTTGGGTTATTTAATGCCGAATCTGGTCATTATAGTAAAAGTTTTTATGCTTCAAGTTCTTTATATCTTCAAATGTTTAATCATCGTTTTTGGTTTGGTAGTTTTGTTTTACGGCATATCAACCCTTTTTGGGTTATTTAATGCCGAATCTGGTCATTATAGTAAAAGTTTTTATGCTTCAAGTTCTTTATATCTTCAAATGTTTAATCATCGTTTTTGGTTTGGTAGTTTTGTTTTACGGCATATCAACCCTTTTTGGGTTATTTAATGCCGAATCTGGTCATTATAGTAAAAGTTTTTATGCTTCAAGTTCTTTATATCTTCAAATGTTTAATCATCGTTTTTGGTTTGGTAGTTTTGTTTTACGGCATATCAACCCTTTTTGGGTTATTTAATGCCGAATCTGGTCATTATAGTAAAAGTTTTTATGCTTCAAGTTCTTTATATCTTCAAATGTTTAATCATCGTTTTTGGTTTGGTAGTTTTGTTTTACGGCATATCAACCCTTTTTGGGTTATTTAATGCCGAATCTGGTCATTATAGTAAAAGATTTATGCTTCAAGTTCTAAAAATAAAATAAAAAAGGGGAGGGAGAAAGGGAGAGGGGCTGTTGTTTTTGTTTTTGGTTTTGTAGAACATAATTAAGTTTTACAAAAAAAAAAAAAGGAAAAAAAACAAAAAAAAACGTCAATGTAGGTGAATTTCGTCTCAGGGAGCCACAGGGCAGCCTGATCTGGTATCACCAGGTGAGCTCAAAGAACCCAAACCTTATGATGGTACACCAAGAAACAAGAGCCAGTAGAACAACTTCCTTCACAAAACTGGCCAAACAGTTTGGACAAGACTGTCTCACAAATGATAAGGCTTATGTGTCTGTCTTTCTGTATGATTTAATTTCCTGCAATCTGTCGTCTTTAGCGCAATAAATGCACTTATATAAAATCCAAGATATATAAGCATGACTTTTGGTTGTCAAAGTAATGACGAAACCTTCCGTCAAGAACTGGATCTTTTAAAAAATAAATAAAGGCATGCTTATTGATCTCTAACTTTCTATTGTTTATTTATACAGTCGCTGGAGTTTTAAAGTAACATCTATTGAGCTTACATCTTAAAAGTCTGACGATTAATAACAAATATATACATGGTTATATAATTTCATGCACACACCCATTTTAGTTGACGGCATGACTTGTAACTGGCTGTGCTGTTGTTATTGTTGTTGTTAAATTCTAGTTTGTTTTTCTTATCTACCCATTGCCTTAATTTATTTTTCCTAATTATTTTGATGTGGTGTAATCAATGAAATGCAATTGCAGTTGCTTAAGTCATATACAATATTTATATAATAAATATTTATAAGGCTTAACATAGAATCGAGAATTTTAAAACAATTATTGGTTTTAAATTCATTTTATAAATACATCTGTACTTAATTAATATTATATATATATAATATTGATACTAATTGAAATATTAGGGATGTATCCTCAAATAATCCTCCATCGTGATAATATGAAGCTCAATATATTGAATAGAGCAATACATTCAGACGATGAAAGATGGTGGTAAACAATTGTATAACTACAATATTGATTAAGACATCGGTAGTTACAAAGCAAAGAGTTTAATTATCCTTAATCCATGGATTTTCAAAGACAAACTCTTTTCATCAGATTTGGTTTCCTTTACACAAACATAAAATCGGATCGTTTGTCTTTGAAAATGCATGGGTTAAGGATAATGAAAAACACTGCTTTTGAACTTCTAGTGTCTTAATAACTATTAAATTCATGAATTTTTCTCATCTTTCACCTTCTGAAAGCATATATATATATAAGAAAAGTATATATATATATATATAACAAAAGCAAATGAGTAAATATTGTTAGAATATAATGATATAGCAATAGTATATATAAAAAAATATTAAATAAATAATATTAGCAAAACACATTAATTGAACACCGCTCTTGGCTGTTATCCCTACCCCCCTTCACATACACAAACAAATATTTTTGAAATTTTTCTATAAATATATAACACTTCATCAGTTGATTCAAATATAAAATACTCAGAAAAAAAAAGTAATTGAAATAAAAAACGAAGAAAAACTATCAGTTATAGTTTTAGTTTTATTACATCTGCTGCGGTTATTGATATTTACTGCGCTAATAGCAATATTGCCATTTCACACGTGTTTTTGAGATCTAGATCACACCCACCATTTGACAAAGAGGTCTTCCTCGAAATATATTATGGAACACGGTCACACAGATTACATTACAGTGTTGAAGTCTTGCCTAATCAAGTAAGATTTGCTATATAGTAAAAAAAAATTATAACATCTTAAAAATGTATATATATTAAAAAAATCACTGGTTTTTGTCTTACTTCTCAACGCCGACATATTTCTATTTTTTGCATTGTGATAGCCTTCTAATACTCTCTCTCTCTCTCTTTATATATATATATATATATATATATATATATATATATATATATATATGAAGAGATAGATAGATATATAGATATATAGACAGACAGACAGGCAGACATACAGATAGATAGATAGATAGATAGATAGATAGCTAGACAGATAGATAGATAGATAGATAGATAGATAGATACATACATACATAGATAGATTGACATACTATATATTTATTTAGCCAGAACTAAATGTTCACCGTTTAAACAAAGTACACAACTAAACATTTTCAATTATTAATGGTGTGTAATTAATGGCACGTAGTGAATCGGATGTAATTAATAGCTTACAATTAATGGCGTATGATGGATGAGGTTCAATTAAAGACATATACATTTCGTGTTTCTGCATTTCATCGACTGTGGAATGAGGTGCGTATTGGACATGACATCACGCCAAATAAACAAATTAGAAAGGAGAAAAAAACGCCTTATTACTTTGATTGCCCTACAGGAAGATGAAGACGGATCGTTTCCTGCTTATTGTTTTCTTCTTCTATTAGCTTATTGGGCAATTTTATTTATCTCTCTTAGTAGTTATAAATGAAATCGTCTCCCTGCAAGTCTTTTATATATTACACGCATTAACTACACGGTGCCCCCACCCCAATTCTTTATGTAGAAGTCGCTCCAGACAAGGCATGAAGCCACTTGATGGAAATAACAAACAAGAACGAAATATGATTATCGCAAAATCCAAGAGATGCTTATTGGCCTTAGTCTTGAAGAGACCAAGGCTATAGGTAGGAGGAAAACAGTGAGCAGGAAGAGAGTTTCACAAGCCTGCGGTTTTTGAGAAGAAGCTACGGGAATATAAATAAATATTATAACGAGGTATTTTAACAACGAACTGGAAATAAAGACCACTAGAACATCAAGTAAAACAAGCTATAACAAAATAAAGCAGTGGAATAAACCAGACAATTCCGAAGAACACATGAAATAATAATATTTTTAGAAAAGAACTGTGACTAGCAAATCTACGCTACTGAGAGAGAAAACGTGGAGCCAATCAAATTGCAGATACGCTTTTGAACCTTATCAAATAGTACAAAGATTCACCAGCCCAAATATAACAGAAGTACTGAATACAAATTCTGATAGAAGATTTGTAAATATAGAGAATAGCCTAAGATGTGAGAAAGCGTTTTAGAGCGAGAGAGAGAACCGACTTTACGAGAAGCAGAAAGAGAAATGGATCTAATGTATAACGTAAAGAACATTTGATGAGAAAGAAAGACCAATATGTGTGATACAGAGTCTAGGAGATGATGCACAAAAGCGATCGGAAAATAAGATGAGTAGTCAGATGGGAAGTGACCAGGAGACAAAAGACCGGACATAAGATTTCCAGAAATTACTAAAAATATTTAGGAGTGCGAGTTGTTTCGGACATCCCTTGCGACAGTCTGTGTTTCATGACGAGTTTCCGTTAGCTTACAGAGTTTACAGTTTACCGCAGTTTTGAGTTTAGAACAGTTGACGTCAGTTGGCGACTCGGAAAGGAGACGATCAGATGGGATTAGATTGGACAGAGGCTCAGCAGATGATGAGATGAGCTGACGACTTCGGTTACAAACAATAGGGGCCTCGCCAGTCCGCGACGGTGTCACACACCCACTAAGAGTTTCAACTAACTTATACACAATGTATCTGAGTTTGTGTTTTTCTTGTGAGTTTGCGTTGTTTTGTTTTTCTCAACTTGTGCCTGTTCCCTCGGCGATCATCAGTGAAGTAGACGAGATGGCCTGAACAGTAAATGATATAGATGAACAAGAACAAAAGATGAAGACGAGAATAATACCACGTTGGTGTTAGCGGCGATTGGCGAAACGATGCACATGGGTCTACATTTTCATTCGTTTCTCTTACTTTCTATTTCTTCCATTTTATTTTCTTTCTTTTCTTTTTTCTTTCAGTCGTTCACCTTTTATTCTATTAATTATTTCTTTTTTCTGCTCGTTTAAAATTATTTTATTACATCATTTTTTTTCTCAAAACAATGGTGTTATTACGATAGCGGTGTGACAACACTCCATTTCGAATATCAGCACCGCGTCAGGGGGGCATGTTTTAATGAAATCATCGGCGGTGTCAAAGCAATCAAGGGCTTGACGCTACGGTCAGAAAGGTTGAGGGGCTTAAACTAATGAACTTGAAACCTGGGACTTGTGAATTAATAACATTAGTAAGTGTAGTCTTTCTCTGTTTATTCTTGCTTTGATATGTATTCATATTTATTTATTTCCTCTCTCTCTCTCTCTCTTTCGTTTTTATTACAGCAAGGGACAGTTTAGTTCAAATTTCGACTGTATGCACGACTGAATCCCAGCTCATCCGACGAGTTATTTTTTTTTGAGAGCTGAATTGAATAAAAGGATTATATTTTTTCATATATATTAAAATATGTATGTTCGCTCCGTTTATACAAGCGTTCACATTTCAGCAAGACGACTCAGTCCAGCTAAGTAATTCTCTGGAGAGAATTAATGACGCCTATCATGCGACCAAATTCTCTGGAGATAATTAATGACGCCTATCATGCGACCAAATCACCGTCAAACATACTGGCGATTGTCAAGACGGGCGTACTTGATCTTAGAGATGTACTAACAATTTCGAGAAACAGTGAATGTGCACTAAAATGTTACACAATATAAAGTAATAGACGTAATGACAACAAGATAGGGCAACGGTCCAGATATCTAAGGACACACTGTTGCCTGTCTCAGAGCGGTTGCTCTTCATAGCATAGAACCAAATAAATTGCACTCAAAACGTAGATCTCAACGTAATGGATTTTACCGTTTGGAGTTTACTGTTCGATGAAATTCAATTATAGAAGCAAGAAGTAAGCGTGTAGCTGCTCACAGTAAGCACACTGGGCATCTCATCTAATATTTGCGTGTTTAATCTGTTCCAAAAGCTGTTATTAATTTCTAGCAATTATATACCTACGTATACTTTGATTATGCTCACTTTCATCTTGTTTCTTGATACCTCATGAATAAAAACGTAACGTTTATTACTATGCTAGACACTTTATTACATATATAATAAATATATAAATATATATATATATATACAAATTGGTATCAAATAATGTTTTCTATGGTAAGTTTTGATTGTTTATATATTTTCTGAATTTTTCTGCTGATGAATCATTGTCCTAGAAAATCCAGTCCGTTATGGAAAACCAACTGTAACCCACCCACCCCTACGTTTGTTTGGATTTGAAATAGACAGTACCGATGTTGTTCTGATCTTCTGTAATGCATATATTTATATATTTATATATATATATATATATATATATATATATATATATATATATATATATATATATATATATATATATATATATATAAATATTACCCTCTTATTTTTTATTTATTTAAATAATCGCTCACACTGCGAGGATTCTTATCCACTTACCTCACACACACACATACACAAACACACGCGCACGCACACACACACACACATATATATATATATATATATGTGTGTGTGTGTGTGTGTGTGTGTAAGATAGGGTACACATCTTTAAAAAACGTTTTGTGAGAGGTATTTATAGAATTTAAAATCATCAGGAAACGTCATTTTTTATATATTTATTAAATGATAAAATGATTTTTTTTAATAAATATTTTATATTAGATACTGTCGTGATCGGTAAATGTTGGATATTGGGGATAGAGCATATATATATAAGGAAAAACGGAATACTTAAAAATGTTAAGTGTCATAATTTACAAGTGTATTATCAGGTGCGTAAACAAGGGATAAAATAAAATAAATGAAATAAATAAAATGAATGTATTTTATTATATTCCTTATTCAAACAATAAACTTTACTTTTTTCATTATTCCATTATTTCACACACACACACACACACAAATATATATATATATATATATATATATATATATATATATATATATATATAGTCCTGAGCGTTTGTCTCGTGATTCTAACCTTAATCCCCGAACTGCGTTCGAGCCCATGCGATGGCCTGCAACAGTCACCCCTACACTGACGAGGTTAAGAGAGTCCGAAACGACGTCGTCTGTAGGTGGAAAAAAACCCTTTTAATATTTAGAAAATATTGATAGTTTAAAGCCCTTTTACAGATGTAATAGTCTTAAAAGAAGATCACTGTTTGAAATTGAAAAGTTTGTTGTCATCTGCGATAAGCTAGTTCCGATCGAGCGTTGAACACTGTAGACAGCAATGACACTTCCCCCGCCTCCCGGGTAAGTGTATCTTGATTTCAATTACTTGTGATTCTAGCCTGAATCTACTAACGGCGTTCAAGCCCATGCGACCGCTCGCGACCGCCACTCTTACACTGATGACGGTAAGAGAGCTGAAACAACGTCGCCTGTAGGTTTAAAAAATCCCTTTAATATTTAAAAAATATTTATAATATATATATATATATATATATATATATATATATATATATATATATATATACTTTTTACGTTCATAAAAGTAATCCATGGACACGTGTTTCTGGCTAACAGCCGTCATCAGCATGGCTAACATGATTAAGTTAAAAGCGACTGAATAATGCCATCTTCTGCATTCATCTTTACTGCTTAGTAAGTGGAAAAATACAAAAACCGGTTGTCACTAATAAAAACAATAACAAAAACGACACTTAAATATTTAGGTGATAAAAATCGTACATATTTCCAGGCATTGCGTCATAGTCAGGTAGTAAAACTACACACTAAAGACAATGCTATGGTAGGTTCGATCCGTGTCCAAGTTAGTAATGCTGATGCAGGCTGGATAAATAAAACACATATCCATGGATTTATTTCATGTACGTAAAAAATTAATCAAAGTATATATATAAATAAAAAATACGGCCCATAAGGGCAACCGAAAAAATGCAATCTTCTGCATTATTCTTTAACGTTTATATATATATATATATATATATATATATATATATATATATATATATATATATATATATATATATATGAGAGAGAGAGAGAGAGAGAGAGAGAGAGAGAGAGAGAGAGAGAGAGAGAGAGAGAGAGATTGAGAGATTTTTTAAATTAATTAATTTTATAAATTAACTTATTGCATACAGATTTTTAATCATTAATTAACAAATTATTTTTTTTTGCGTGCTTAAAATGTAAATATGTATACAATCAATTAATTTATAAAATTGATTTATTAAAAAAATCTAAATATACAAAAATTGATGCTCGTCCGATTAAGAGCGAATTTGAAAAAAGG
>OY744550.1:49696934-49726934 GCA_963556195.1 Sepiola atlantica
AATAATAATAATAATAAAAATAATAATAATAATCATAATAATCATAATAATAATAATAATAATAATAATAATAATATAAATAATAATAATAATAATAATAATAATAACAACAACAATAACAATAACAATAATAATAATAATAATAATAATAATAATAATAATAATAATAATAATAATAATAATAATAATAAAAACAAAAAATAAAAAAAAACAAAAAAAAACGCACCGGTGAAATACCGGTCGGTATCGCCAAAATAATAACAAAAGAATCAGCGTCTATATATATATATATATATATATATATATATATATATATATATATATATATATATATATATATATATATATATATATATATATATATATGTATATATATATATATATACGAGAAAGGAAGGATGGAGGTAATCCGACGTAATGGGAAATGAAAAAGGAAAAGCCAAAAAGATGTATTTTTATGTATTCATCAACGTTTCGTCTTTATTTGTAAAACTTCCTCAGGATGATAATTTTAAGAAAAATGTCGTACAAGTACAAAGAAATATTTGGTTGACATGATGGGTTAATGAGAAGAAGTAGTAGCCACAACTGGGAGCACAGGACCGAGGTCCGGGTTGAAGGAATCGGTGGCATGGAATGAGAATAATGTGGATGGCTGTTAGTGAAAAAGTGGAGGCATGGGGTGAATGAAGTTAATGTGGATGGTTGTGAGTGAAAAATTGGAGGGGTGGGGGAAGAGGAGTGGAGGGGGAGGCTCTGTGTTTTTGGTGTGTAGGTTTTTAGAAAAGATTTGAAAAAATGAAGGTGATTGGAAGTGTGAGGGTGAGAGTGTGAAAGAAGTAGTCAAAAGGGTGATGGGGGAGAGGGAGATTTTGTTGTGGTTAGGTGTGAAATTTGGAGAGTAGGATTGCTTGACCAGCTGGCTATGTAGGAATGTGTGGATATAAGTAAGTTAGAAGGAAAATGTTGAAATGTGCTGAGAATGTGGCAGTGAGAGGAAGGAAGAAAAAAGAAAAAGAAACAGGAGAAAAATGATATTAGTTTAGGTGATTTTGGTAATTTTGTGCATGGAGGGATGATGGTTTGAGATTAATTTGAGGGAAAATGTATACATATATATATATATACTAGAAGCTCTACTCATTAAAACTAAAAAACCTGCTATTAACAAGATTAATTTTAACACTAGCACTAATATACTTAAATGCTTATAATACCTAATAAACATAGTTACATTTTCCCGCCATAATTAATTATAAATCTCACTCCAGGTCTTTACCTGTTTGTCATTATTCCACTGACGATGGACCCAGACGGGTCAGAAAGTACTCTGGACAAACATGTACACTATGGCAGTTTCATCAGCCAATTTCCTTCCGAGATTAAGATTTTAATCCGGAAAATTGAAGGGATCAACACTAAAATAGCCAGACAAAAATTGTCGGTTATTTTTAATAATACGTGTCTTAAAGAAAAAATGCTGCCTCGATACACACACACACACATATATATATATATATATATATATATATATATATATATATATATATATATATATATATGAAAAAAGGAAAACGAAAATATATATATATATATTATATGTGTATAATTGTGTCTCATCCTAGTATTATACTGCAGTTTCATTGATTATCCAAACATAAGATGTTTGTATTAATAAAATCCTGAACGCTTTTTAACATACAAACACAAATTAAAACTTAGCATAGCAATGGTTTTCAATTTTTTAATAACTCATTTGAGGTCACAGCTCGCTATCGCGCGTTCCCTTTTCTTTCTCACGAAAATTGACAAATCATGTTGTCTTCGTGTGGTATCTCAATATTCCCTCGCTGATGTATAAAAAAACTTTGAAAAATGAAAAGTGTTACTTATTTACATATTTGCTTTAATATATTTATTTCCTATTCTCTCTCTTTCTCTCTCTCTCCGTATTTTCCCCCCTTTCTCTATCTATCTTCTCTCTCTCTCTCTCTCTCTCTCTTTCTCTCTCTCTCTCTCTCGCTCTTGCTTTTCTTAATCTCACTTAAAAAAATTATTTACGTCATTAGCCTCTCCTACTACCCTTATAATTCGCCCTTTATTTAAGTTATTTGCTTTTTCTGACGTCATCCAGTATGCACGATCAGTCGCAAGCAATATAACAAACCGTTCCTACGGCACTTGATCAATTACAGTAAAGGTGTGTTAAATGATGATATAAATATACGATTTACGCTTTTGAATAACACATTAAATAGTAGAAATTCTTAAATATCAGCAAAGTTACAAACAAAACAAAATATATAAATCCTTATGACGGACCTTATTTGCTTGTAGATTGGTTTTTCTTACTGAAGTATTTTTACACGTTCTTTTCAATTTTCGTCTCGCGTTTTTTATTTACTGAGACGAAAACGAGGCTGAAGCAAAAGTCGTAAAAATGAAAGAGTGCAGACGACAATATAAGACGAAGAATACAAAAGAAAAAATACATATATTTGAAAAAAAAAATGAAAAAAATGAAAAAAAAATGAACAAACCATAGCTGAAGAACTATAAATAAACTTTTCTTTTTAAATTTTTCGTGGGCCAAATGAACCATTTTAGTTTTTTGTTGTCTTTTTTTACATGAATCAAAGAAGTAAATGCTATTTCTTTTACGATATTTAGGCAACTTTTTTTGGTCTTTTTTTTCTAACATAAAAACACGTCTTTTTTAGCGTAATTGTATATATTTGCCATTTGGGTATATATTTGCCAGCTAGTGTGTTTTAGTTGTGTTTATGAGCCCAGTCGCCCTTATGATTACTGGAATGATTGAACTCTTTCTAATGCCCCAGTTTCTTTTCATGTCGTGCATAAGATGTTCGTATTTAGTTCTCTCTCTCTCTCTCTCTCTCTCTCAACTCTCACAATTTTAGGTTAAACATCTCCGTTTTCTATGTATGCAGCTGTAGGTATTTACACTTATGGGTGTAGGTATGTGTGCATTAATTATTATTTCCTATTGTGTGTGTATGCATATACACAGAAATGACAGATAATGATTCATATATGTTAAAATTCATACATATTTGTCTCCGTGATCGACAGGCTTCATTCCTTTCTATCCTTCTTGACACTTCACGATTTTGTATGGTATCAGCAGAGACTGGTCTTCTCTTCTCTTTTTTAGGGGGGGGGGGCAGTTAAATTTTTAAAAAATTGCAGTTTCAGTGCTCTTGGGTTATTGTCATTATACTTATTACTATTATTATTATTATTATTATTATTATTATTATTATTATTATTAGCAGTAGTAGTAGTAGTAGTAGTAGTAGTAGTAGTGGTGGTAGTAGTATCGTATAATACATTTTATATATGCATTAAGGGTGACCTTCAGTGATGCACTGCCTTCATTGTCAATTTCGGGTTCCGCATCATATCGGTTAAGACAGCAACCCCGACCTGACTCCGGACGCGTCAGTTCGCCTCCTTGAGAGCGTTTAGCTACGCACGTCGACATTGCACATTTTTTCTTCTTTTTTAAGTGACAATCTTCGACTTTTCTACTAGACCTTTCTGATAGAGAATATTATTATTATTATTATTATTATTATTATTATTATTATTATTATTATTATTATTATTATTATTATTATTATTATTATTAGTAGTAGTAGTAGTAGTAGTAGTAGTAGTAGTAGTAGTATTGATGGTGGTGGTAGTAAAACTTGGGATTCCACTTTCCACTGTTAACCGAGTGATTGCCCAATTCATCAGAGATGGAAAACAATCAATATCAATTCGCCCAGGTCGATCAGGACCCTCTGACAGTTGTATTCGTTATTGATGATAATAAGGGTGTCTATTTACTTCTGTCGTGTCCGCGTGTGATCACGTGTAGTTAGTCTGGCCTATTGAGTTGATCGCGGCGGAATATTCGTTCATATAAGCCGATAAAGAATCTACATTTGTTCAAGTAACCATTCAACGATCATTATGGCGATCTGTTCTGGTCAAAATCGCATACGCGACAGCACAGCACAGAGAGAGAGAAAGAGAGATAGAGAGAGAGATAGATAGAGAGAGAGAGAGAGAGAGAGATACCAACAGGCACACACGTACGCACACACGGAAAGAGATACATGCACACACGAGTGCGTATACACAGCTGTACACATTAAATCGAATTAACTGTCACAAAAATTGATGTCCCATGAGATGGCCATATGTTGCATGCACGTTTTTTTTTTGTTTTTTTTTGTGTTTTTGTTTTTTTAAACCACTATTCTCGCAAACACGATTGGATACTTTGTTTTATACTAATATATTTGCTTACTTATTTGTTCGCAATTTTTTTTCCTATATCAAACAAAATTGTTTGTATATTTGTTCAATTAGAGCCTTCGCCATGCATGTTAATTGTATACTGTTGTTTTAAGTTCGAGTTGTATGCTTAGGACGTACTGTTCTGTGCTCTCTTTGTTTAGATTTGCATAATGTAACTCCAGAGTAAATAAACACTAGCGCTAAATTATTGTTGACTTTTAGTACGTATAGATGAATCAAACATTTACTGGTTTCACATTTTTATACTAACACACAGAGAGAGAGAGAGAGAGAGAGAGGGGGAGAGAGAGAGAAAGAGAGAGAGATGGGGGGTTATTGCTTTATCGATGAGGAAAGTCCTAAAATAGAAAATAGAATTGTCGATTTGAATAGTCATTATCTAAACTACATGCTACCCCAAGAAAATAACAGGCAAGTGTAAGTCTAAATACTAGTCTCTGACTTTATAAACAACTAAGCAACGAGACAATCATCTCTTTGTAACCACAGGACGCCTCATAAAAATAAAGAGATTTTAACTCTAAACGCTGGTCTCTGACTTTATGAACAATCAAGTAAAAGAGATACACCCATCTTTTTTAACTACAGGGTGAACCACAAAAAACAGAACATTTTCAACTTAAACGCTAGTTCCTGACTTTATAACCAACTAAGTAAGGAGATAATTCTCACTTTTAAACTACAGGATGACCCATGAAAATAGGATGTGTTCAATGTAAACGTTAGTCACTGACTTTATAAACAAACATGTAAGGGAGATAATTAGCGTCTCACAAAAAAAAACAGGAAGTTATCGACTTAAGAGCTAGTCCCTGACTTTACTAACACTGAAATATTAAGATAAACTACACGGTAGCCAAGAAAATAGGATGTTTTCAATATTAACGCTAGTCCCTGATTTAATAAACACATGTCTAAGGGAGATAATCCGCTCTCTTTTTTTTTACAACACACTGTCTCATAACCAAAAGCAGGAATTTAACGATGTAAACGCTAGTTTATGATTTTATAAACAATTACGTAAGAAGACAATTCTCTCTTTTATACTACAGAGTGTACGACAAAAATAGGATGGTTTGAATGACACAAACGCTGGTCCCTGACTTTATAAACAATTACGTAAGGAAGATAATTACCTCTTTTCAACTAAATAGTGCCCTATAAAATACACCCAGAGAGTTTTCAATCCAAACGTTATTCCCTGACTTTATAAACAATTACGTAAGGAAGATAATTACCTCTTTTCAACTAAATAGTGCCCTATAAAATACACCCAGAGAGTTTTCAATCCAAACGTTATTCCCTGACTTTATAAACAATTACGTAAGGAAGATAATTACCTCTTTTTAACTAAATAGTGCCCTATAAAATACACCCAGAGAGTTTTCAATCCAAACGTTATTCCCTGACTTGATAAACAATTACGTAAGGAAGATAATTACCTCTTTTCAACTAAATAGTGCCCTATAAAATACACCCAGAGAGTTTTCAATCCAAACGTTATTCCCTGACTTTATAAACAATTACGTAAGGAAGATAATTACCTCTTTTCAACTAAATAGTGCCCTATAAAATACACCCAGAGAGTTTTCAATCCAAACGTTATTCCCTGACTTTATAAACAATTACGTAAGGAAGATAATTACCTCTTTTCAACTAAATAGTGCCCTATAAAATACACCCAGAGAGTTTTCAATCCAAACGTTATTCCCTGACTTTATAAACAATTACGTAAGGAAGATAATTACCTCTTTTCAACTAAATAGTGCCCTATAAAATACACCCAGAGAGTTTTCAATCCAAACGTTATTCCCTGACTTTATAAACAATTGCGTAAGGAAGATAATTACCTCTTTTCAACTAAATAGTGCCCTATAAAATACACCCAGAGAGTTTTCAATCCAAACGTTATTCCCTGATTTTATAAACAATTACGTAAGGAAGATAATTACCTCTTTTCAATTAAATAGTGCCCTATAAAATACACCCAGAGAGTTTTCAATCCAAACGTTATTCCCTGACTTTATAAACAATTACGCAAGGAAGATAATTACCTCTTTTCAACTAAATAGTGCCCTATAAAATACACCCAGAGAGTTTTCAATCCAAACGTTATTCCCTGACTTTATAAACAATTGCGTAAGGAAGATAATTACCTCTTTTCAATTAAATAGTGCCCTATAAAATACACCCAGAGAGTTTTCAATCCAAACGTTATTCCCTGACTTTATAAACAATTACGCAAGGAAGATAATTACCTCTTTTCAACTAAATAGTGCCCTATAAAATACACCCAGAGAGTTTTCAATCCAAACGTTATTCCCTGACTAAGGAAAACATGCTCTTTTCTCTACAGAGTATACCACAAAAACGCAGGAAAATTTAAATATAACGATTATTAAATTTTTTCATAAACAATCTCAAATTTCAGTATCTGTTCTGATACTACGTTTCATCTGTCCTGTCGTTGGTCAGTGAAAGAATAACCCTTCTAGAATGAGGCAATTTTTATTTTTGCCCCAATCGAGACTGCCCCTCTTTGCCTATCTGGAATATCCTCATATCAAAAATTGACCTTGTGCCTAACTCTGCCCTCGTGGAAAGGCAAGTAATTAGGGACTTCATAAACAATTAAGTTAGGAGAGAATTCTTTCTTCATAACTACAGGCTTCCGAACAAAAAAAGCAAATTTAGCACAATTAATTTGCAAGCAGATTAAGAAGGGATGGAAATAGAAAACGGCACTATTTTTATTTTTACAATAGGTATTCTTCTTTCAGGATTAAATACACCAGAAAAAATTGATATGCCGTAAAAACAGAGAAAATATGTTTTCAATGAAAATGCTAGTTCATGACTTTATAAACGAATGCCTAAGGGAGATAATCCGCTCTTTTTTATAACATAGTGTCTCACAACAAAAAGCAAGAAGTTTACAATGTAAACGTAAGTGTCTGCTTTTATAAACAATTATGTAACAAGATGAACCCGTTCTTTTGTACAACAGGGTTTACCACAAAAATAGGATGTTTTCAACGCAAACGCATAACGGTAGCTAACATCGGTTACTAACTTTCTTAAACGCGACAACAACGGATTTAGTTTTTTTTTCCTCGCTCTATATATCAAATCAGCTCTTCATACTCGGCGTTACACGGTGATGTACTTATATGGAATTTGTTTTCCTTTTCCTTTTTGTAAATGATTTCGTTTTTTTTTTGTCTAAATTTTATATTTTTTGTTTCAAGCAAATGGACATAAGTCTCTAATGTACGAATGCAGAGTTAGGCGCCTTTCTTTTTCAAAATATTACTCTTTTGTTTCAAACAAAGGGAAGTACGTCTGAAATTGACGAATACAGAGTTACATAGGTTTGTTTTTTTAAATTTATAAACTACTACTACTACTACTGCGCATTCTTTTCATCCTGATGAAGTCTTACAATAAAGACGAAACATTGATGAATACAGAAATTATATATTTTGGGCTTTCCTTTTTTTAATTTCCATTACGTCAGATCATTTTATCGTTATCTTCATTCAGTACATGGTTGTATGAGAAGCTTTTTGGCTGTTGAAAAGTCTTTAACATCAAATAATCCTTATTTAAATTTGCTGTATTCAGAAAAAAAAAACGGAACTAACACCAATGAAGCACTTTCAAATGGTTACGCGGCTGAAAGTAAAAGGTACTGCATCTGGTTCAAAATTATGAACTCACCACTTTTAGACAACATGCGTTCTGTTATTTAAATATTCAGATGGATACTTCAGTGTTCATTTTGCTCCAATGCGACGAAAACGCTACAATGTTGGTACAAGGGAGGAACTCTTCACATACATCAGAATGGAGATAATAATGTCCTTTCTGAAAATGGTGGGTTCATGCCAAAAAAATATTATATCTATAAGTTCAATAAAACAAAACTTCCCTAGGAGAAAATTGATCAATTGAAGACGGTTTACTCAAGAAATATACACATATTAAATAAATTTATCCAAATCTGTTTGAAAAATTTAAAACTATTATGAACTTTAAGAATAAAATCCTTTTACCAATATAAATAACGCAAATGGGTTGATGTGCCGTAGAACAAAACAACACAACACTTCGGGTGGTGTTGAATAACTACTGAATAATCAGTTTTCCGTTTCTTATGAAAACGTCCAAATTGGTTATCGCATTGGTTAGCGCTGCCATGTGATCCATCATCTCGGTGTGATTGATTGTGTTAAGATTTAATGCGAGCGCATCTGCAAATTTATTCGTTTATAGGATTAATCATATCTGACCTTTGCTAGCTACCGATGACCCATGTCAGGCAATATATGCAATATTACACGCCTACATGATGATAGCTGCAACACAGGCTTGAGCATTGCCGTCGCTTGATATCCTTACGAAATAACGTGCCCCGGCGTTGCCCGGAAAATGTAAGTAAACCAATAATCGCAACCACCGGAAGTAAATCAACCGGAAATGATCGGAAATACGCAGAAATACTCTTTTCAGCCGAAACGCTAAAACGGTGTAAAATATTTGTGAATTTAATCTTACAATATCGATCATACGACATACTCACGTTCACACACCGGTTCCCATTAGATCACCGGAGTTAAGCGACGTTGAGTCTGGCCAGTAATAAATGGGTGACCATTTGGGAATACCAGGTGGTGTATGTGGCCTGGAGAGGACAGGGGCTCCAGCAGGTTCTATCATCCCCACAGAAAAGTTATGACAGATAAATATCTGCCAGACTCCGCGACGATGTCCTTAGAGGTTATAGGATATTATCATCATCAGTATCTGGAGATGACTTGAATAATTCTTTTCTGACGTCATCCAATATTCACGGAGATATCGAAATAAATAAGCAAGAACCACTGAGTGTTAAGTTAAGCAACGTTGAATCTGGCCAGTATTAAATAGGTGACCATTTGGAAATACCAGGTGCTGTATGTGCTCTCCGCTTAACTGGGCATTGTTTCCAGTCGACTTGGAGTTCTTGCCACTGGAATCAGACAGTGCCGATTCAGGATAGATGTGGGATGTGGCTGGTGATTACGCGAACCTTGCTTCACAATTACACACGCAGCAGCCGTTACAGGGGGTATCCATTATTTCTCGATTTAACAGAGACTATGACAATATCGATCGCATATACAATATTAGTATATTGGAAAGTAATTGTTCTTCTATTGTAAATATGAATTTGGTATTTTAATCTCGCTGTTGGTGCAATAGCCCAAATTTATAGATATGTAGAGTGAATATTTCTTTTTTGCCCTTACCGACGTTGACTGACGATCTGGGTGTGCCAAGTTCGAATCCAATCGGTTCCATAAAATCACTTTCACTTCAGGATGTTGGCCACCATTACGTGGTCACTCCTGCAAGAATGTCAACAAAAATTCTAATTAAAAAAAAAACTCTAATTGACAACCAACTACAAAATGGTAGGTAGAAAACCGGCAAAATTGAGGTTATAAATTTAATTGTTTAAATTTTATTTTGTTTAAATGTTATTACGTCTTCTTTGATTTGTTCGGACGACATTTTGAGCATCTGTGAGTGTATTGTAATATTAGTCTTTGAAAAACTTTATAAAAGTTATTCTTTGTAAAAATAAATTACCGTTTGATACATTTCCATCTTTTCTAGCGGCCACCCTGTGATGATAGATTACTGTTTTTAATCCAATGTGTTTTTGCTAAAACATGGTTTTAAGTAAACATAAGTTGTTTGCGAATATTACCAAAACTATGTTTAACCCCATTTCGTGGCTTCATTGTTATAGGTCTTAGGTATGATCTCCCCTCCCAGACTTTACCTTCTCTCTGAGAATGTGTTATTTTATTACGAATCGCCTGAGGCGCTTCTACCGGAGAATGCTGACGAGGCTGTTCAGTAATTTTTTCATATGGCAGAGTACACTTATCATAGTGCGCTGTTTTTTCTTCAAAACTACATCTGACCTTGTGTCTAATCTACTGGAGATAAGGTAAATATACTCCACTGAAATATGTTTTTCTATTATACAAAATGGCTGCCAACTAATGTGTGTTCAGAGTACAGTGTCGAGTTTCGAGTACAGTCAATCTAATAAGAAAAGTACGCAGTTGTTCTCTCCAGTTAGCATGACTGTGCCGTTTAATGCAGCTTGCACAACACCACACGTACGCTTTGTATATAATGGTAACAAAGGAGTGACGCAAATTATTGTCGAGGCACCAATTAACAACATGTTTCACAGGGTTTTGTTTTTGCAGTTTAAATTCCTTTAACTTCTTGGCTAGGATCGAAGTGTGGTATCTCTTCTGATACCATACTTCACATGTTCCTTCCTCGGTCGGTGAAGGAAGAATATTTCGAGACTGAGGCAATTTTGATTTTTGTAACCATCCAGACTACCTCTTTTATCGGGAGTTGGATTTTCTCTACATTAAGAATAGACCCTGTGTCTGACACTGCCCTCGTGGAGAGACAAGTAAATGAGTACTGGATGTCCCCCCAGATGAGCTAGAGTTTAATTTGCCCTACTATGTAACCCATGGCTTGGAAAACAATTGGGTACTTATGCAGATTAAAAATTAAGCTAAAATCGACTTGGCGTCGGCTAGAGTAAGCTTGGGTCCGAATCTGCATAAGTACTGAGATTTGCGAGATTCATACCTTTTACAAGGATATTAATTCAAGATTCGAACAAGCCTAGCCAGACCCATAATCTACGATCTTACCGCAGATCCATGCATACATGGCAGACATTGACGAGGAACATAATATGAGAGGTTAGAAATGTTGTTATCTCTGTTGTTGAGTTCTGAAGTAGTGTTCGAGGTCAGCAACGGACACAAATACCTTACAAATAGAGCACTGAAGCCGATTCAAAAGCTGATTAAGATTGGGATGCACAGATCCGCAACATTGTTTAGGCCCAGCTGCGACGTGATACACCTTTTCGCGGGTAATTGGCTTTTGTGGGGGGCGTGATGTCTTATTTTAACAAGAAGACCAGCATTTGAGAGGACAACGTAGCCAAACACATACCACGTTTGAGACTGCTTCGATATCCTCCCCTACGGATGTTGGCCAATATCACGCAGGGGTCTAGCTGCGCCTTTCACTTGAGAGTGTTCGCCTCGATTCACAGTCGTCGACAACCCTGAAAAATCAAGCTGTTCCACCTACGTGTATGTTTTTTTTTTTGATGAAGATTGATAATTTGGATTATTTGTTCATAATCACGTTGACAGACCGGTTCCTGTTAGATTACCGAAGTTAAGCGACCTTGAGCCTAGCCAGTACAAGATGGGTGATTATTTGGAAATACTAGACAATGTATGTCACTTTCCTCAACTGAGATATACATGCTTACTTGGGACAGTATGTCAATTTGTATTCCCCGTAAACTTCCACTTTCAGTAGAAGACGGAATGCTCGACGTGGGCGAATACAACAAAAAAAAAGGTATTAACAGGCATTCGATTCGTTCTATTCTTCTAATCTTAAATGTTATTCTCAAAATGATAAGACTATTGTGTAAGTAACATTAACATATGAGATAAATTAGTATGCTCTATGGAAAAAGAAGTAAACAATTTCAATGATATACAAACATGTATTGTCTACAAAGCAATAGCTTTTAATTATTTGTACAAATTTAGCTATTGATTAATTGGCGGGCTGTTGGTCGAATGGTAAAGCGACGACGGCTAAACGCGGTCTGCAGCATAGAAGGTCGAATTGTTACACAAATCAGTCCAACAGTGGCTTTGTTGATGTCCGGCTGAGGTATTGTTTAGTTCAGTCCAAGGAGAGTCAGCTTCCCAGGCTTTACCTTCTCTCTGTGAAGGGGTTAGTTTATTACTAACCGCCTAAGGCGCCTCTACCGGGGAATACCGAAGGGGCTGCTCAGTTATCTTTAGTAGGTCGAAGTGCGGTTATCTTAGCGCGCTTGATTCTCAAAACCACACGTGACCTTGTGTCTAATCTCCCCTGGGGAGGAGGTAAATAATATGTTTTTCAAGTTTACTCTGTACACCACACCTTTTCAAATTATGTATTTTGAATCACAATGAAATTATTCGTAGCACAACAGATTAATACTTGCATGGCTACACGTTACATTTACTGCTATTAAATTTCCGACTTATTCTGTGATGTCGATTGACACTTTCTTGTCAAAATACACAAGGTGGATAATATGGACGCTTTAGCAGAATTAAATAATAAATAGAACATCTATTTTAAAAATAATTTAATTAACAACTCTTTCCAAAACAAGTTAAACAAAAATCATATTATAATAATAAACAACTTAAAAAAATATAAGAAACCTTTTACCCACCGATTGGCAAGGCTGATAGCGACAGTCCTTAGAGAACAACGTCCAAACTCCTCGGTTTGATATTCACAAGGAAACATGAATTGGAATAAGTACATAGATGATACTTCCAAGTGTGCTGCAAAAAAGGTAGGCTCCCTCTACCGGGCTAGAAAACTGCTGATACCTGTCTGTATCATATACCTTTTTAAAATCACAATTCGCCGATGCATGGAGGAATGTTGCTACATCTGGGCTGGTGCACCAACCACTAGTCCCTCCCTCTTGGAAAGGATACAAAAATAATCTGTAATATATGCCGCATTGTCTATCAAGCTACAGCCTCTATCCGAGCGATGCAATGTTACATACCTGTGCTTGCTTTAAATGTTCTTCCACAGAATGTGCTCCGACGAACTTACTGAAATTGTACCCTTTCACGGTAAATAACTAACAAAAAACAGACAAGCAGCAAAATCCCACCCCTTCACTGTAAAGGTTCCCAGATGTCGCAAAACTTTCTAATCTCATGGATTATTTCCTCGAACCTTTGGGCTTTTTCCTCTGCTCCCCGTTTCCCCGACTGTACTTACTTGCAGAAATGTCAATGTAATTCTAACAAACATCTTACTGCACGACTTCACACTTAGGATAGACTATAAGTGTGGCCCCTAATTATAGTAGCCCCTCATGCATCGGTTGCGATATGCCTTTTATTTGGGGGGGGGGGTGAATATAAGTTAAAATAAAACCTTCCTGTGTGTATGACTTTCGAATTCTCGCAGCATGAGTTGGAACAAATACAATGAAGATACCATGTTTCACTGTTCCGATGGATACTGCACCCCATAGACCGGTATTATCTTGGCCGGTCTATCGGCCTGTCCTGTGCAGTTCTAGGAGGTGCACCCTCCCAAGCTTTGCCTTCTCACCCTGTGAGAAGGGGTTAGTTTATTGCTAATCGCCTGAGGCGCCCCTACCGGGGAATGCCGACGGGGCTGCCCAGGCAATGTTTAATGGCCAGAGTGCTCAAATTCTCGGGCGCTGGTTTTTCAAATCCAATTTTCCCGACCTTGTGTCACATCTTACCTCGTGGGAGGAAGAAAAATTAAACCATGTGTCTCTTTATTTTAAAAAGAAATTACAAAAGAAGAATGGAAGAAAAATAAACGGAAGATGGAAACTCAAGATGAAAGCCCAACTAAAGAAAAAAACAACATGAAGAAGAAAATAAAATAAATGGGAAGTAACAAGAAAAAATATAAAATAAATGAACTAAAAATTAATAATAAAAACAAACAGGTTTATTTATAATTTTTATTAATATAAATGTTTCATAAAGCCGCAATTATGGAGAAAATGCTTCCCGTCGCGACGATCAGTGTGACACGTTACAAGAGCCAATTCGTTGCACGAGGTTCACCTTTTAACAGAGACAATCTCTCTAATCTTCCGTGGGAACGCTACTGAACGAAGGTCAACAACCCCAGAAGTCTCCAGTAGGACTGGTTTTAAAAAAATTAAATCAACCTGGAAAATACAAATACATATTTACTAAAAAAAATACTCGTCCCAGGATGTGTAAAATTAATTCCTAGAACAGAACAGTTTTTCACCACTTTTATGTCCCTATACAAAGATTAAAATAAACATTAAATTACACTAATCCTTATATCTAGAACCCTTACTCCCCACATTGGATCAAAATCGATTACCTGCTTTTAATTCTAGAAAATGTCTCAAATTTAAGGCTTAAACTTAAGAGGTTTTAAGAAGAAATTGAAATTCATGGAATCTTGCTTAATTGGTGTCTCATAGTTATGGATCAAATTTAATGCAAATCTGAAATATTTTAATTTTTGAATGAATGATTTCAGTCAACAGCATGCCCTCTAAAACCCTTTAAGCTACCCGAAAAAAACTGAAATTTCGAGAATAACTATTTATTAATTGATGTGTGATACTTATTCCGAAAATTTCACAAAAAAATGGAGGTATCTGAATTTTCACGAAAGGATTTCACCCCTTTTTTACATCCTTTTCATAAAACTAAATTAAACTAAATATATTTCATATTACCCAATGTTGCGTATAGAAGCTATGTTCTTAAATTCATAACGATCGGTTAATTAGTTTAGGCATGCATCTATTACATAAAAATATATAAACATATACCGCATAACTCCAGTTTATATGAATAGATGGAGTGTTTACCTCTGCATCTCGAGCGACAGAACCTGGTTCATTTACAGTGATGGGCAAATGTGTGCTCGAAAATGTGTCGCCACAGGTACGAACGCAAATCAACGACTTTCCCTGTTTAATCTATTATATAAAGGGAAGTTTTCTGTATGTGTGTGCATATCAAGCTAAAACTTGAAAACTAAAAAGCAAACAGCCACAAAGTTGATATTTTCTTGATCGGCGTTGCCGGAAATGAATAATATCTCAAATTTAGAAAATGAAATATCCATTCTTTGACTTTAGGGTCAAATAATGCCTATTTCGTCAGGTGGTGTCTGTTTTCCAGACATTTTTATGTACTAACTAAAGGGAAGCAACTCTGATTTGTTTCCAGGAGTTATTTCCCTTATTCTGACTCAAGTAATCTATAAAAAAAAGTGTATATAGATAGAGGAATGGACTAAGTAGAGAACAAAGAGGGGTGGGAAGAGGAAAGGGGTGAGGAGAGCGGGGTAAGAGAGAGAGAGAGAAGTAGAAGTTATATTAGAAATGTGTTACACTTTTACCCCGGGCAACGCCGGGTATCCCCACTAGTTAAATATAAAATGAAATAAATCAAATCTCTGTTTTTCTTTAGTTAGTTCATCTTTCCGTTTGTCACGCTTTTCCCATCCAACGCAGACTCCAAAGAAACACTCATTATTACTTTTAGTGTATTTTTTTTTTACTGAAAATACATTTAGAATGATATACCCGCCGTCGTTTTAGGATCAGTCAATTATAAAGTTTCTTTTAAAATTCTACGCAAGAAATACAGTTTCTTTTCTTTTCTTTTTATTTAACTTAGCATTTTGGCCGGGAATCTGTTCTGTTCGCTCTTAGGAGATCAACCTCCCATGCATTGGCTCCTCCACAATGAGTAGGGATGTGTTTATCGCATGTCGCCTGAACTGACCTCATTGGTGAGGGAATGCCGACGGGATCGACCAGACTATTTTTGTACACGTTCGCATTGGCACTGTTTTTTTTCGCCATGTATGTGTGTGTGTGTGCGGGGGGGGGGGGAGGCTGAATTCCTACCATAAACTGACCTTGTGTCTGACATAATCGCTCCGGGAAATCGGTAGACAACTTACATGTGTGTTTGTTTTTGTTGTTGTTTTTGTTTTAATATTGATATTTGAACATTTACTTGACTGTTAAATTTTAGGATTAAAAAGAGAAAATTAAAAAAAGGATTAAAATATAACTGTGTTTCTTACTGTTCTTTTAAAGTAAATAAGATGACAGTGAAGAGTTAAATTAAGTGACACAACATGACAGGATATAAGAAATATAAAGAAAAGGAGAGGAAATGAAAGAAAGAAAGAAAGAAAGAAGATAAAGAAAAATGAGGAAATGAAAGAAAAGAAATAAAGAAAGAAAGAAAGAAGAATGAAGATAAAGAAAAATGAGGAAATGAAAGAAAGAAAGAAAGAAGATAAAGAAAGAAAAAAGATGAAGAAAAATGAGGAAATGAAAGAAATGGAAAAAAAAAACGGAGATAACAAAAAATGAGGACATGTCCGAAAGAAAGCAAGAAAGAAAGAAAGAAGAAAGAAGATAAAGAAAAAAATAGGAAATGAAAGAAAAGAAAAAGAAGAATGGTGATAGAGAAAAATAAGGAAATGAAAGAAAAAAAGAATGGAGATAAAAACATAAGGAAATGAAAGAAAGGATACGAAGAGAAGGGAGATAAAGAAAGAGGGTGAAGTGAAAGAAAGAAAGAGGGTGAAGTGAAAGAAAGAAAGAAGGACAAAGATAAAGAGAATAGAGGAAATAAAAGAAATAAAAAAGAGGACAGATACAGAAAAAGAGAAGAAATGAAATACAGAAAAAAGAAGGAAGATAAAAAAAAAGAGAGAGGAATAAAAGAAAGAAAATGAGTAGGAAGATAAAGAAAAGACAAGAAAGAGGGTAAGAAAGAACGCACTCTCAAACCAAATGATCAGAAACAATTAAACGCGTGTCGATTTATTTATTCTACGATATGCAGATTAATAATAAAAAAAAACATAGATACTTATAAAGATATATGTTAATGATACATGTATACTTTAACTATTGTGTAAATAGTAACACCTTCCAAGACAAGCACTAGAGCAAATATTTGCACATACACATGTAAACATTTTCAAAGACGACCTCAAGTGGATATAAGTAAAAACCAAACAAACAATAAACACCGATAAACATATTGACAGACTTATATCTACATAGGTAGATAATCTATACTAATATGTTTGTACTTACTCTATTCACCTCTCTGCGGATGCATTTGAAAACACGGCCCCATATCAAGATTTAGCGTTGCTTTTCTCCTGTAAGGATTTTCTTCTTTTACAATAATAACATAGGGTATAGGTTCGACTGGGGATCCATAAAAAAATAAAATGGAAGGACGGCTTTTCAAAAATACAAAGACGGTATTTTACGTAATTTTATTTTCATCTGATTTATAAGTTGAAAATTAAGAATTATAGAAATTTACAAAACAATTATAATGAGGATATAGAATTCACGGTTGGGATCTAAGGTGAACATGAAAATGTCGGGATGGCTGCTAGTGTCTCTCTCTCTCACTCTCCTTATATATATATATGTACGTTGTTTTTTGAGATTTGAAACATCTACTATTTGATAAAGAGGTCTTCCTCGAAATATATTATGGAACACGGTCACACAGATTGCATCAGCGTTGAAGTCTTGCCTAATCAAGTAAGATTTGATATATGGAAGAAAACAATTATTTAAAAAGTTTTAGAAAAATATATAATTAAAATCACTTGTTTTTGTCTTACTTCTCAACGCCGACATATTTTCATTTCTTGCATTCTAATACTCCCCTCTCTCTCTCTCTCTCTCTCTCTCTCTCTATATATATATATATATATATATATATATATATATATATATATATATATATATGAAAATGTACTCTCACTCTTGAAGCATCGTTGAAATTTGAATATATATAGAAATTTAGAAAGTCAAATAAACAATACGTTTTTTTCTTTAAAAAATCATTATTGAAAAAACTTGAAAGGCTATAAACAGTTTGTTTGTTTTCCTTTTCTGTTTTCTGTTTTTTCGTGGCATAATTTAACTACAAAATCCGTATTTTTTTCCAACGGCGATTTTTCTTTTTAATGTGTCGATCAGGAGGAACGCGTCAGCGCGCGTGAAATGAATTAGAGATTATTTATCCTCGTTGTAATGGCTGGGTAATTTGAATTTGTAAGTTTTTAAGCCACAATAACGCACGTATATATATTTTCAAAATAAATGTTTGTTTATTTATTTAAGATCAACTTATCACATCTTCTTCAGGCCAAGAAACAGTTTTTTTCACTTTTTCTTTTTTCCTCGTGGCATGATTTAACTAGAACATTTTAATGTTTTTTCGACGGCTATTTTTTTTACTGTTTCAACCAGGAGGAACGTATATATTTTATAGAAGATGGGTCGTTCATTTAAAAGCATTGGTGGGTCAGTATTATTGGTCCCCCGATTTATAAAATCCGGGGACTTATGTTTTGATGCATGTCCGTCCGTCTGTCCGTCCGTCCGGATTTTTCCCGCAACCATCCATTGAATATATCTGAAATTTTGTATGAAGTTGTAACTTTGGTCAGGTTAGAAAGTGACATTCTCTGATTTTTTTAAAAAAATCTGGTTAGCCCCCCAGGGGGTCAAAAGGCCCCGAAATGGTAAAAAATGACATTTTTTGTCCCATAACTTTTCATCTATCAATTCAATTTCTCTGAAACTTGGCCAAAATGTGGAGGCAATTGTTCCTAATAGAGAATAAGTATCGCTGACCTAGGAAACAGTCTGGTTCGCGCTCCCAGGGGGTCAAAAGCTCCCAAAATGGCAAAAAATACCCTTTTCTCCCATAACGTTTGATCCATCCATTCAATTTTTCTGAAACTTGGCCAAAATGTAGAGGAAATTGTTCTGGATATAAAATGCGCATCCTTGACCTCAAAAAAATTCTGGTTCGCGCCCTCAGGGGATCAAATTGCTCAAATTTATTGCATTTTACACTCGCCACACGAGTGACATACAAAGGGCGACCACGCACGCGCGGCTTGTTAAAATTGAAAATAGAAGCCTTTATGAATGCAAGATTAATTAATTTTATTTTTTAAAGTTTTATCTTATTAATTTCGGAATAATAATTCATCATCAGAGTTGACCAGTATTGTGTCATTTTTTGAAAAAATAAAAATAAACACACTTTTTATTAACAAGGACATTATATCAAAAAAACAAAAAAAAGGTTTGTTTATTTTTAAGAAAATAGTAGTCCGAATAATCCAAATATTTCAAAAATTCCTGAGTTTAACATTAAGGCTCCCAAATTCGGAAAGATGCACTTAAAGAAGGACGGCTAATTAGTTTAGGAGTGAAGTCATTGGTGGAAACGTTGTAATTATAATGACCAAGATGCGAATAGTAGTCCGAATAATCAAAATACAAAGATTCCCGAGTTCAACTAGAAAGTTTCCAAGTTCGACAAGACTCATCTGAAAAAAAAAAAGCCGGAGGTTACATCGGTCGAAACGTTGTGAGAATATTATCCAAGATGAGAACAGTAATCCGAACAATCCAAATACAAAGATTTCGGAGTTCAACTAGAAGGTTCCCAAGTTCGACAAGACGCACTTGAAAAAAATGTCGGTGGTTACATCGGCTGAAACGTTGCGAGAATAACATCCAAGATAAGAACAGTAGTCTGAATGAATCAAATAATACAAGGATTCTCGAGTTAAACTAGAAAGTTTCCCAAGTTCGACAAGACGCAACTGAACAAGGTCGGATGTTACATCGGCCGAAACGTAGTCAGAATAACATCCAAAATGAGAACAGTAGTCCGAATCATTTAAATAATACAAAGATTCTCGAGTTCAACTAGAAGGCTCCCAAGTTCGACAAGACGCAACTAAAAAAGATCGGATGTTACATCGGCCGAAACGTAGTCAGAATAGCATCCAAAATGAGAACAGTAGTCCGAATCATTTAAATAATACAAAGATTCTCGAGTTCAACTAGAAGGCTCCCAAGTTCGACAAGACGCAACTAAAAAAGATCGGATGTTACATCGGCCGAAACGTAGTGAGAATAGCATCCAAAATGAGAACAGTAGTCCGAATCATTTAAATAATACAAAGATTCTCGAGTTCAACTAGAAGGCTCCCAAGTTCGACAAGACGCAACTAAAAAAGATCGGATGTTACATCGGCCGAAACGTAGTAAGAATAGCATCCAAAATGAGAACAGTAGTCCGAATCATTTAAATAATAAAAATTTTCTCGAGTTCAACTAGAAGGCTCCCAATTTCGACAAGACGCAACTAAAAAAGATCGGATGTTACATCGGCCGAAACGTAGTCAGAATAGCATCCAAAATGAGTACAGTAGTCCGAATCATTTAAATAATACAAATTTTCTCGAGTTCAACTAGAAGGCTCCCAAGTTCGACAAGACGCAACTAAAAAAGATCGGATGTTACATCGGCCGAAACGTAGTCAGAATAGCATCCAAAATGAGAACAGTAGTCCGAATCATTTAAATAATACAAAGATTCTCGAGTTCAACTAGAAGGCTCCCAAGTTCGACAAGACGCAACTAAAAAAGATCGGATGTTACATCGGCCGAAACGTAGTCAGAATAGCATCCAAAATGAGAACAGTAGTCCGAATCATTTAAATAATACAAAGATTCTCGAGTTCAACTAGAAGGCTCCCAAGTTCGACAAGACGCAACTAAAAAAGATCGGATGTTACATCGGCCGAAACGTAGTCAGAATAGCATCCAAAATGAGAACAGTAGTCCGAATCATTTAAATAATACAAATTTTCTCGAGTTCAACTAGAAGGCTCCCAAGTTCGACAAGACGCAACTAAAAAAGATCGGATGTTACATCGGCCGAAACGTAGTCAGAATAGCATCCAAAATGAGAACAGTAGTCCGAATCATTTAAATAATACAAAGATTCTCGAGTTCAACTAGAAGGCTCCCAAGTTCGACAAGACGCAACTAAAAAAGATCGGATGTTACATCGGCCGAAACGTAGTCAGAATAGCATCCAAAATGAGAACAGTAGTCCGAATCATTTAAATAATACAAAGATTCTCGAGTTCAACTAGAAGGCTCCCAAGTTCGACAAGACGCAACTGAAAAAGATCGGATGTTACATCGGCCGAAACGTAGTCAGAATAGCATCCAAAATGAGTACAGTAGTCCGAATCATTTAAATAATACAAAGATTCTCGAGTTCAACTAGAAGGCTCCCAAGTTCGACAAGACGCAACTGAAAAAGATCGGATGTTACATCGGCCGAAACGTAGTCAGAATAGCATCCAAAATGAGAACAGTAGTCCGAATAATCCAAAAATTACAAAGAAGGAAATGTCCAAAAGTTAAACGATACACGAAAATGCAATACGACAAAGAGACCCTGACACATCTATACGCTATAAATTGAGAACAAACAATTCTTCGAAACGTTCCCAAGTTCGATAAGACGCAACTGAACAAGGTCGGAAGTTACATCGGCCGAAACGTAGTGAGAATAACATCCAAAATGAGAACAGTAGTCCGAATAATCCGAAAATTACAAAGAAGGAAATGTCCAAAAGTTAAACGATACACGAAAATGCAATACGACAAAGAGACCCTGACACATCTATGCGCTATAAATTGAGAACAAACAATTCTTCGAAACGTTCCCAAAACAAATGTAACTTGCATAACGCTTTCCCTAGATGTTACAATATACGCCATTGTTTGGTCTGTTGGAACATTTTATATTCTGGGTATATTAGAACAGATCGTTAAATGATATTAAATAATAAACATCCTTTTTTTTTTGTAAATGTTGTTCCCAAAAGGCTCTTGATTGTAGGAATTATCTTAAAGTGCATCCAATAGTGATACTCCTCATTTGGGAGCTTTTGGTGAACACAACTACCAAGATGTGAATTGTAGTCCGAACAATCCACAGAATACAAATTATCAATCGTCATTTAATTAAAAATATTCCGTAAATATATATATATATATATATATATATATATATATATATATATATATATATATATATTTTTTTTTAATGCAACTTTGATTCCTATATAATTTTATTGCTAGCTACCATATTGCAGAATGGTTCTTTGATATAGTGTTTAGATAGTATTATTATTTTTATTATTTTTTTATCATTGTTATAATTAATGTGATTTGATATGCAAATTACTATATCATACGGTGGTCTTAAGGGTAATATATTATTATTATTATTATTATTAATATTATTATTATTATTATTTTATTATTATTATTTTTTATGTATATATTAGTGATATTTTAAGCTGAATTATTTCGACACTTGATTATTGGGGAAATGGTCGTATAATCAGTACCATTGGAGAGCCATGAATATTATAACTGTCCTGTTTTTAAATCTCCAAAACAGTTACATGGTAAACAGCTGATGATCCCCGTGTTAATATTAGACGCTTAAGGTCTCCTGTTTTTGTTTCACTCTTAGATAATTAACCCCCCATTTTTTATTTTTTTTATAATATATTTTTTTATTTATTTTTTTAATTTTTATTTTACTTATATTTTTTAATTTATTAATTTTCGAACGAAGGTTAAGTCTGCAATATCTTGGATTTAGTTTGTTTGTCTGGGAATTTAAACTGCATTTTACATTTTACATTTTTTTTTTTTTTTTAATGACTCAAAGCTTCTTTAGACTATATATATATATATATATATATATATATATATATATATATATCTTTTTAAAATTTTATTTTTAAAATTTGTTAAATTTGTTAAATTTTATATATTTAAAAGAATAAGATAATAATAATAATAATAATAATTATTATTATTATTATTATTATTATTATTATTATTATTATTATTATTATTATTATTATTATTATTATTATTATTATTATTTCTACTCACTAGGAGTTCTCACACAGATCATCGTCAGTGATTGCTCACCGACAACAACAAGTGGGATTTCCTGGAGTCTGAGTAACAACAAGCCTTCCCAGATTTCCAGTATTGTTCAACTCTTGTCGATAACGATGCGGTATCGCAGCAGCCGCTTACCATAGATTTCTCGCTGGTAAGGACCATTGGTCTTCTCTGTGATTTGGGTGGCAATAAGCCCCTCAAAGGTCCCAGCATTCTCTGCACTTTTCCAGTGGAGGTCTGGTTTGTGCTGTCTCTCCTCGGTCTTCTCAACCTCCTCGACCCTCTAGAAATATTTTTTCTGGCCGGCACCATTTAAAAAAAAATTGTTAATAATTTTATAATTTGTATTTTATTTTTGAATTAAAAAAAAAATTGGGGGGGGGAGAAAGGGGAGCTTATGGTGTTTCTTTTCATTTCTGTTCCTTGGTTTATTTTTGTGTGGTGATAGCTGAGGGCTGTGTAATTTATTGGGGGGGGGGTTATAAAGTCGTATTCTATGCATATTCTGTTTCTTGTCTCGTGTTGTGGTGTTATTCGTGTGGTTTTGTTTTCTCCCTGTTGTAAATTCCTTGTGCCTGGTTACCCTTTGTAGCTTATACGGGTTGGTTTCCGCATTCGAGGATTTTCCTTAAGATTGCACCTGCTTTGATCATTGCCGTCCTTTGTATAGTTTCGATGATGCCTTTGATTTCAATTTCTCCTAGTCTTTTTTCCAATTTTTTCGGGATTGTTCCTAGTGCTCCTACGATTATTGGTATTATACTAAGTTTCTTCATGCTCCATATTCCTTTCAGTTCTCTGTCTAGTTCTGTGTATTCACCTCGTTTTTCCGTGTCTTTTATCTTCACATTGTGTTCGGCTGGAACGGCGAAGTCTACGATTTTACAAGATGTTTCCTTCTTGTCGATTATAATAACATCAGGTCTCCTTGCTTGTATGAGTGTGTCTGTTTGTATATCTATATTCCAGAGGATTTTGTGTTTGTCGTTTTCCAGTACTGTTTCTGGTTTATGTTTGTACCATTTGTCTGCGTATTCGAAATTCAATTGTTTGCACATTTCCCAGTGTATTACTTTCCCAACACAGTCATGTCTGTTTATGTATTCGTTTGGGGCAAGTTTGCTACATTCACTTATTATATGATTTACTGGTTCGTCTCTTTGTCAACACAGTCTGCATTTACTATTTTCTTGGGTTTTATCTATTTTAGCTTTAATGTAGTTTATCCTAATCGCATTGTTCTGTGCAGCCATCAGTAAAGATTTCGTTTCCTTTTCTTATCCATGTCCAGCTATTTTCGTTGGTTTCTTCTCTTGTGAGTCTTATGAAGCGTCCATGTAGTTTTTTTCTTTTCTTGTCTGTGTGTGTTTAGTTTCGATGCTTCCTGTGTTGTTCGTTGGGACGGTGTCTCTTGCTGCGGTGATCAGCCTTTATCTGTTCTGGTTTATGTATTTCTCCAGCTCTTTCTTAGTGTCGTCTACACAGTCTTCTATACTTACCAGTCCTCTTCCCCCTTCGTTTCTCTACACGTAGAGTATGTCTGTATCGTCTTTAGGGTGTAGTGCGTTGTGCATAGTCATTAATTTTCTAGTCCTCTGGTCAAGGTGCCTGAGTTCTTCTTTAGTCCAACTTATGAATGGTCCAGAATATCTTATTAGTGATACTGCCCAGGTATTTATTCCTTTGATTAGGTTTCTGCTATATAATTTTGTTTCTTAGGGCTATCTTGTTCTTCTCAGGTATTCTTTTCCAATATTATCTTTCATTTCTGTTGATTTGATTGTGTCTGCTTCCAAAACTCCCACATATTTATAGCTGTCTTGTTCACCTAGCGCTCTCATCTGCTCTTGGTTGGGTAGTTCCATGCCCTCAGTCGTCTCCAGCTTTCCTTTTTTAATCTTTGCAATGCACACTTTTCTATGCCGAATTCCATTTGAATGTCCTGACTGAAGATGCTGGTCGTATTTATCAGATTTTCCAGTTCCTTTTTGCAAATAGTTTCAGGTCGTCCATGTACATGAGATGGTTTATTCTTTGTTCTCTGCCTGTGAACTTGTATCCGGCATCACATTTCCTGAGTATGTAGTTGAGTGGAATCATGGCTATGATAAACAGTAGTGATGATAGGGAGTCTCCTTGGAAAATGCCTCTCTGTATTTTTATCTCCGTCAAGTGTTGTCCTCCAGCTGTCAGTTCTAATCTCTATGTTTCCATTGCTTTCTCGATAGTTATAATAATACTGTCGGGTATCTTGTACATTTTTAAGCATTCAATTATCCATGCTTGAGGGATTCTGTCGTACGTTTTCTTGTAGTCAATCCATGCCATAGGTATGTTCTTTTTTTTTGCTTTTAACTTATTATTATTATTATTATTATTATTATTATTATTATTATTATTATTATTATTATTATTATTATTATTATAACTAATATTAATTATCCAAATGATATCTACAGCTTTTTAAAATTATTAACCAATAATAAACATTATTTCAAAGTTTTAATTAAGAAATCCTTTATTCCTCACTTGGACATTGTTTTGTTCAGTAGCAAGAAATCACGATGATTTATATATAATCGTATTACAGTCAATAGTTTTCTTTGAATGTACGGCTGGCTTGGCAGGCCGAGAGCAGACTCAAGATTAAAAGTAAGTAATATTGGTAATTACTATTAATGGTGTCTGGTACACGGTAATCAATATTAGATATTTACTGGAAGTCACATACACGACTATAAAAATCTAGATTACCGAATAGGTTTGCTAAGAATATTACTCTAATAGCACAGAGCTTTTTGGAACACATTACAGTGGGTCTGCTTCTCTTATGATTACAACTTAGTAGTCCTAATAATCCAAATCATGTACATACACAAATATACGTATGAATTGTGTGTATTTGGGCAGCATTTCTTATTGTTAAAAATAACAGAATTCGTCTGTTTAATTATACCTTTTTTTCAATTTTTCTTATGCTTTTTTTGTATAAAACTCAGAAAAATACATAAATGTTCCATAGGTTTCACGAACGTTTTTGATTCTTCGTCTAATCATCCTCACCTATCAAAAGCAAAGGAATAAAAAAGCTGGAGAAAATAGAGAAATTTTAAAAGACGGCGGAGCAACGCGCAGAGAACGTTTTTCGCATTGTTCCAAGAAAGTCGTTGACGATTTAAATTCAGCAACGCTAGATGGCATCAAAGAACAAACTTTTAACATGGACGTGTCACGTTTGCGTCTCATCGATGATATTATATAACAATCTGTCGGTCGGCCTGTCACGCTTTCGCTCGAAATAGCATTTTCATGTTCCGGTTATGTTTTGTTGTTTTATTTTTCTAGTTCTCGAAAAACAAGGACTTCTTTTTTATTTTGTCTATTTATTTATTTATTTTTCTTCTTTAAATTTTGTTAAGATTTAGCAATAACAGAAAACGAAACTTTTTAATAAAAAACTAATAATAAATACTTGACTGCATTGGTTTGTTAAACCGTAGTAGTGGGCGGATCCATGTATATACAAGGATCTTCAATCTTGATAGATGAGGAAGTTGGAGGGGGCACATAACATATGGGTATATACTTTAAGAAAGTAGAAAGTAGAACTTCGGTTTCTTTTCGGCAGCTTCGTAACTCTCGTTTCCCTTATTATGTCCTTTAGTCCTCACATTCCATAAACGATGTTTCTGACAAAGGGGGATAATTGCTGTTTTCTGGCTCAGAGTCTATCCATCTAACACTTATTGTTGCCTAGTTTTTGAACTTGAAGTAGTATTTTTTTAGCCCCTTACATCAAGTAGCTGCATGCCTTGTCTGGAGCGATTTCAATGATAATAATAAAAATAATAATACTATAATTAACGTGATATTAACTAATTAAAAGTTCCGCATTTTTAAAACTACTAACATTGTATCCTACTTAAATTTATGCCATTTTGCTTTTTGAAATGGTCACCTCCGTCGTAAATTCTCTGCACGTTTTAAAAAGCTGTATAGTCTCCCTTATCTTGTATATATATATATATATATATATATATATATATATATATATATATATAAGTATAAATTTTTATTTATACAAACATTATTGGTTACATATGTGCATACATGTTTCGGTTGCACTTTTCCAAGAAAGTCAACCGAAACATGTATGCACATATGTAACCAATAATGTTTGTATAAATAAAAATGTATACTTATAAACAGCTCTACTTGGTATTGAGCACTTTTTATAGACACTTGAGTTTCTACGGATTTACATTTACAGAAACTAATACAATACATGTACGATATATATATATATATATATATATATATATATATATATATATATATATATATATATATATATATATATATAGTCTCGGAAGTTTCTCAACCATTAAAACTATATAAAAAAAACTAAAAAAAAAAACAAAAAAACTTATAGTCTCAAGTCTTCCAGTGGAAAATCACTTTTTCTACAGTTATTATTTATATATATACATACACATCTTATATATATATATATATATATATATATATATATATATATATATATATATATATATATATATTTATATTTATATATATATATATATATATATATATATATATATACATACACACATACACATCTCATATATATATATATATATATATATATATATATATATATATATATATATATATATATATATCCAATGAATCAGTTGATATTTCAGCACCGTATGACCTAGGGATTAAATCAACTTATGAGAATGTCTTTTAGTACGCCCACGCCGTGATTTGTGGTGCACTTTAAAAGTGTCAACTTTAGCCATTATACAATCTAACATATAAAGTTATCTTGTTGGGGTTTCAATGTCAGACTACAATAACATTTAAGCGGATGAATCAAATTTTCTATTTGTTAGTGTTATACCGTGTTATTAACAATATATTAACGTAGTTAACTACAATGTATTTTAAAACAAAAACAATATATTAGTCCGACCTTTAAGACTGCTAACATAAAATATTTTAGCTACTTCTGCAGTTTACGGACTGTGCTATTTTTGAGTAGGATTTTCACATTACATTGAATGTTTACGGTATCTATGTTTTATTAAATTGTTAGGTCAAAGTAGAGAATAGTTAACAAAGTTCCCTTCCCCATGTTAAGAATGGGTTTCTAAATTATAACGTTATTATTTCAGCAGAAGTACCAAATTTTTAAATATTCGCCAGAAACAGTAAGAGGATACCTCGTATTTAGATTGAAGAATATAATGGGAGTCATCTACCTTAATTTTAAACATGTGCAAAGAAATACAAATCAAAAACTAAACTAGCTTCACCGCATCTCGGTCAACGCTTGGTAGGGCAGCTAGTTTGATATAGTTACGGTGATGTTTCATACCAAGATGAGACGAGTGTGGTGTATAATGAAAATAATGCAAACATGTCCAAATTCAATGAGAAGAGTGGTGTGTATAATGAAAATAATGCAAACATTTCCAAATTCAATGAGAAGAGTGGTGTGTATAATGAAAATAATGCAAACATTTCCAAATTCAATGAGAAGAGTGGTGTGTATAATGAAAATAATGCAAACATTTCCAAATTCAATGAGAAGAGTGGTGTGTATAATGAAAATAATGCAAACATTTCCAAATTCAATGAGAAGAGTGGTGTGTATAATGAAAATAATGCAAACATTTCCAAATTCAATGAGAAGAGTGGTGTGTATAATGAAAATAATGCAAACATTCCCAAATTCAATGAGAAGGTTCCACCGTTTAAATGTATGCATCTGACAAAGTTTGGAGGTGACATCGGTCGAAACGTAGTAAAAAATAACATGCAAGATAAGAATAGTAGTCCTTACAATCCAAATAATCCAAGTTCGACTAGTAGGTTCCCAAGGTCTGAAAGACGCACTTAGAGAAGGACGGTAAATTGTTGTAAAGTAATTCATCGGCCGAAACGTTGTGAATATAACGACCAAGACGTGAATGGTAGCCCGAACAATCAAAATAATACACAGATTCCAAAGCTCGACTAGAACATTCCAAAGTTCGACTAGATACGTCTGGGGGAGGTCGGAGGTTACATCGGCCGAAACGTTGTGAATATAATGACCAAGATGCGAATGGTAGCCCGAACAATCAAAATAACACACAGATTCCAAAGCTCGACTAGAACATTCCAAAGTTCGACTAGATACGTCAGGGGGAGGTCGGAGGTTACATCGGCCGAAACGTTGTGAATATAATGACCAAGATGCGAATGGTAGCCCGAACAATCAAAATAACACACAGATTCCAAAGCTCGACTAGAACATTCCAAAGTTCGACTAGATACGTCAGGATGAGGTCGGAGGTCACATCGGCCGAAACGTTGTGAATATAATGACCAAGATGCGAATGGTAGCCCGAACAATCAAAATAACACACAGATTCCAAAGCTCGACTAGAACATTCCAAAGTTCGACTAGATACGTCAGGGGGAGGTCGGAGGTTACATCGGCCGAAACGTTGTGAATATAATGACCAAGATGCGAATGGTAGCCCGAACAATCAAAATAACACACAGATTCCAAAGCTCGACTAGAACATTCCAAAGTTCGACTAGATACGTCAGGGGGAGGTCGGAGGTTACATCGGCCGAAACGTTGTGAATATAATGACCAAGATGCGAATGGTAGCCCGAACAATCAAAATAACACACAGATTCCAAAGCTCGACTAGAACATTCCAAAGTTCGACTAGATACGTCAGGGGGAGGTCGGAGGTTACATCGGCCGAAACGTTGTGAATATAATGACCAAGATGCGAATGGTAGCCCGAACAATCAAAATAACACACAGATTCCAAAGCTCGACTAGAACATTCCAAAGTTCGACTAGATACGTCTGGGGGAGGTCGGAGGTTACATCGGCCGAAACGTTGTGAATATAATGACCAAGATGCGAATGGTAGCCCGAACAATCAAAATAACACACAGATTCCAAAGCTCGACTAGAACATTCCAAAGTTCGACTAGATACGTCTGGGGGAGGTCGGAGGTTACATCGGCCGAAACGTTGTGAATATAATGACCAAGATGCGAATGGTAGCCCGAACAATCAAAATAACACACAGATTCCAAAGTTCGACTAGA
>OY744550.1:49731934-49814434 GCA_963556195.1 Sepiola atlantica
ATATGATTTCAGTATACTGGCATATTTCATGGAATATATATATATACGCAAAAAAGATTTTTCCGTTAAAAATACGTGTAAGTACCAAACAAATTGAGTAAAATATAATTTTATATTAAGCAATTTGATTACATAAATGTAATGACTAGAGTAAATCGTAGGGTTTACATATCTCTTTATTATGTTTCTACCAGAATAATACATGACTCCACTTACTATGTTTATTATATTGGGTAAATTCCCTTATTCAAATGAAGACTGTACTTTATTTAATGTATGCAAAAAATTGAATACAACCGCTGTTTTTTCACTCTTGCTTTAATTTCATCGATATTCACTTAATTCACGTTCTTACGTAGATAAATACAAATAACATTTTTGTTTTATTGATTTTTAAAAAGATTTTCTACGAAATAGATGTAAGTGTGAAAAGTCCTCAACGTTAACCAAACTGGTCACAGACCGTCCAGTTGATTTGAAATTTCGATCAGTGTTAGATCACTATTTGAGCCCAACTCCACAAAATATAACACTGTTCTAAGCCCATAACTTCAGTTATGTAATCTCTATTTTTAAACACTTTTTACAATAACAATTAAATCAACTTCTCAAGAGAATGTCTTCTAGTATGCTCACGCTGTGATTTGTGGTGGACTTTTTAAAGTCCACCACAACTTTAGCTATTATAAAATCTAACATATAAAGTTATCTTGTCGGGTTTTCAAAGTCAGGCTACGATAACATTTAAACAGGCAATGCCAATTTTCATTTGTTAAAGTTTCCCGTGTTATTGACAATATAATAACGTACTTAACTACAATGTGATGTAAAAAAAAAATTGCTTAGTACGACACATAGGACTACTAATATGAAACATTTTCGGTACTTCTGCAGTTTACGAACAGTAATATTTTAGTTAAGTTAGCACTATTTTTAAATACTTTTTTCAATAACAATATTAAATACGAACGTCCTACGCTATGAACAAAATTAAATACGAACGTACTACGCTATGAACAAAATTAAATACGAACGTCCTACGCTATGAACAAAATTTAATACGAACGTCCTACGCTATGAACAAAATTAAATACGAACGTCCTACGCTATGAACAAAATTAAATACGAACGTCCTACGCTATGAACAAAATTAAATACGAACGTCCTACGCTATGAACAAAATTAAATACGAACGTCCTACGCTATGAACAAAATTAAATACGAACGTCCTACGCTATGAACAAAATTAAATACGAACGTCCTACGCTATGAACAAAATTAAATACGAACGTCCTACGCTATGATCAAAATTAAATACGAACGTCCTACGCTATGAACAAAATTAAATACGAACGTCCTACGCTATGAACACAATTAAATACGAACGTCCTACGCTATGAACAAAATTAAATACGAACGTCCTACGCTATGAATAAAATTATATACGAACGTCCTACGCTACGAACAAAATTAAATACGAACGTCCTACGCTATAAATAAAATTAAATACGAACGTCCTACGCTATGAACAAAATTAAATACGAACGTCCTACGCTATGAACAAAATTAAATACGAACGTCCTACGCTACGAACAAAATTAAATACGAACGTCCTACGCTATAAACAAAATTAAATACGAACGTCCTACGCTATGAACAAAATTAAATACGAACGTCCTACGCTATGAACAAAATTAAATACGAACGTCCTACGCTATGAACAAAATTAAATACGAACGTCCTACGCTATGAACAAAATTAAATACGAACGTCCTACGCTATGAACAAAATCAAATACGAACGTCCTACGCTATGAACACAATTAAATACGAACGTCCTACGCTATGAACAAAATTAAATACGAACGTCCTACGCTATGAACAAAATTAAATATGAACTTCCTACGCTATGAACAAAATTAAATACGAACGTCTTATGCTATGAACAAAATTAAATACGAACGTCTTACGCTATGAACAAAATTAAATACGAACGTCCTACGCTATGAACAAAATTAAATACGAACGTCCTACGCTATGAACAAAATTAAATACGAACGTCCTACGCTATGAACAAAATTAAATACGAACGTCCTACGCTATGAACAAAATTAAATACGAACGTCCTACGCTATGAACAAAATTAAATACGAACGTCCTACGCTATGAACAAAATTAAATACGAACGTCCTACGCTATGAACAAAATTAAATACGAACGTCCTACGCTATGAACAAAATTAAATACGAACGTCTTACGCTATGAACAAAATTAAATACGAACGTCCTACGCTATGAACAAAATTAAATACGAACGTCCTACGCTATGAACAAAATTAAATACGAACGTCTTACGCTATGAACAAAATTAAATACGAACGTCCTACGCTATGAACAAAATTAAATACGAACGTCCTACGCTATGAACAAAATCAAATACGAACGTCCTACGCTATGAACAAAATTAAATACGAACGTCCTACGCTATGAACAAAATTAAATACGAACGTCCTACGCTATGAACAAAATTAAATACGAACGTCTTACGCTATGAACAAAATTAAATACGAACGTCCTACGCTATGAACAAAATTAAATACGAACGTCCTACGCTATGAACAAAATTAAATACGAACGTCTTACGCTATGAACAAAATTAAATACGAACGTCCTACGCTATGAACAAAATTAAATACGAACGTCCTACGCTATGAACAAAATCAAATACGAACGTCCTACGCTATGAACAAAATTAAATACGAACGTCCTACGCTATAAACGTAGCTCAACAAGAAAAAAGAAAAGTATGAAGTCAGTGTCGTATATTTGTTGACCCTAATCATTGAAATGTGTCAGAAGAATCACAAACAAGCGAGAATACAGAGAAACTATCATTGTACACTGTAGAAAACAGAATCACTTCAAACGTTCTTGAAGAAAAGAGTTGTTTTAATAATGACTACAATATAGAGGTGGTTTGTGCTCTACAAAGAAAAATGTTCATTAAGAAAATAGAACTAAACAAAGTATCTAAATTTAAAAAAAACAGAAAAGACTCAACGATATCATTGAACGGGAATTATTTTGATGAGGATATTCAATCATTTTAGTGCAGTGATATACATGCAATATCTATTAACACTTTTCTTTCAAATATTTAGGCATTTAATGTCCATTTGCGTTGATTCATAGTCATTTTTCTAATAACTCCATTTTGTTTACATACAGTTTCTTTAATAATCTTAATAAAATATTACTATACTTGGCCAAATGTATACTCATTTTCTGTATCTTTCAGTGAAAAGAAAACAATTTCAAGGTCATCTAATTTATCCTACGCTATGAACGGATCGAGAGTTCATAGCGTGCAAGTTTTTCTGTATAAGGAAGAGTGTATATATAACTATACATATTTCATTTTTTCCTCCTTAATCGTTGGTTCTTCCTGCCTGGCTTATTTGTGTATCTGCTTTTATACCATTTCTCCCCTCTTTACTTTCTCATGTCTACGGCTTATATTTTATCATGATTTGTAATTAGAATTCAATCTCATTCTGAAGAAGTCTCACAATAAATAAAGACGAACTATTAAATATGCACATAGGTTAAATTCAATTAGCTTGTAGCTACGTGGCCCCAATTTACTTGCCTCCCCCTACGAGGACAGGGTTTCGAAGGTTGGGAATATCCAACTCCCCATAAATGGACACTCTGAATTGGGACAAAATAGGAATTGTATTAGTCTAGAAGGATTTTTTGTTCACTGAGCTAGGTCAGAAAAGATGATGTGTAGTATCAGAACAGATACTACATTTTACTCTTGTGATAAATCTACCTGCATTAAGCTTTATAAATGTATATAGATTAAAATATGATATTCCTAACTTATTTAACTATGATGAAAGGTTGGAAATTATTTTTTATAAAAAATGAAAAATGCTGTATTTATCGTCTTCCGCACTTAGTTTGATTTCATAGACATTATTTAAAGGATAACCCCACATATAAACATCGTGTAGTTGTTAGGGTTAGGGTTAGGGTTACACTAACACTCTTACGCTATGAACTGATAAAAAGTTCGTAGCGTAGCATTTTTACTGTAACGTAAAAAAATGAAAATGTTACGTTATTTATTCTAATTAGTGAAGCCAATCGAAGGTAAATGTTAATAAGATTGCCTGTTGAATAATGAAGAATACGATGAGAGGATTTAAAAAGATGGATCGCACAGAAAAAAAAATTTCTTTACTTAAGAGGACGGGCTTCTTCTACTGTACTAGTAAACTTCTCGCACCTATTACTATCTTATGTCGCCATAAAGACCCCATCCGTCCATGCATGGGATATTGTTGCCACATCAGGACTTGTGTGCCATCCACTAGTCTTCCTCGCAATGTCTAATAATCTCCAACATATGTCCCATCGCCGCAATGATGCATCCCTCTGCTTGTTTTACAAGTACTTCCACGGAACGTGCTCCGATGAACTTTATGCACTTGTGCACTCTCAACAAACCCGATTAGCAGCAAAATAATAATACGCATTCACTGTAGAGGTCACCAGATGCCAGATTTCTACTCTCATAGCTTATTTTTATTTTAGACAGTTTTCCTTTGGAATTCCTGCCCTGCTCAATGTTTCTCTAACTGTGCCAACTTGCAAGAATTTAAATGTAATGGGAACAAACATCTTCCTGCTCCTCCTCCAAACACACACTTATGATGCCCCTATAAATCTGGCCCCTATTAACAGTAACTCCTTATGTCTTAGTGGCAATATGTCTTGCTTGGGGTGAAGCCCCCCCCCCAAAAAAAAAAAACCATTATTTTATACATAAAAGCTACTAAGGGTATATAAATCAGCGAATGAGGAGAAACATCTGTACCAGAGATGACATTTTTGTTTCATCTAAACGATTGCGAATTTATCACTTATTTATTTATTTTCTTTTTTTAAAAAAAGGTCCCTTTGTTCTCGTCTTCCTCTTCAATCGTTTTTCTTCTTTTCTCTCCAACCCTCTTTTGTCTCTAAAGAGAGATTGCAGTTTGTTTTATCTCTCTGGAACGTCCACTTCCTTCTCAGCCGTTAGCAACGCGAACATTTTAAAACCTCGTCCTATCTCTGCGGTCGGCCCTTCCTAGCAACCGAAACATTTCTGTTATGCCCGCTACTAAACACTGACGCATATCTTCGTTCCAAAAAACTCACGCGAAGACATGAATATATCCACGCACTGGCGTACGGGACACACACAATTAGCGTGAAACAAAAAGAAAAAGTTCCTATCGACTTGCCTCCCTACGATAGCAGAGTTAGATTCGGTTTTTAATGCGGGAGATATCCAGCTCTCCACCCCTTTTTCTAAAAATAAAACTCGACTTTAAATTGGACAAAAATCAAAAACTTGCCCCAGTTATGAAGGATTTCTCATTCTTTGATCGAGAACAGAACAGATACCACACTTTGAAAAAGTTGCTTTAAACAAATTACAAATAAGGCACCCGGTCATTGAAAGTCGAGGGTTCGGTGGTCATCCTCTGATCTAACCTACTCTCAATTCATCGCATTTTGAAGCTCTATTTCTTTCGTTCTTTCACCACATCCACCTAAGCAGTCACCACAATACCACATTTACTCTATGGACTACGCCATTTAAAATATCACCAATGGCTTAAATTCAAATTTATTTACAAAAGATATTAATAATTAGTAAGTAAAATAAAATAAAAACAACGCTGTTTCTATCGCCAGTAAAATCAATAACAAACTACGTAACTTAATAAATATATATATATATATATATATATATATATATAAATATATATATATATATATATATATATATATATATATATATATATATATATATATATATATATATATATATATATATAATATTTGCTTTTATTATCTATGTACGTATAGGTGTCGTACTTTATAATCGGGACTCATCAGCATAGAGATATCAATATTCACTACTGGTCATGCAATTCGAAACCCCGGATTCCGAGTATTTTACAACTTAAATCCCGACATCTAGAACCACTGGACCACCACTGAATAGCGAATAAGCAGTGATAATTTTAACACTTTATCCGGCGGCTTGACGTCATAAGAGCGTTCAACTTACCGAAAGGAACGATACATTTATAGCTAGCGACGCCATGCTGTGTTAATACTACACTTACAGTGCCCATCTAGAGGGATTTCTAGGAGTTACAAATAATAGAATTCCCCAGAAAAGAAAGAAGTGACTGTTTGATAACTTCCACAACTTGACCGGTCCCAGCAACTGGCTTTAACTCGTCTGATTGTAACCCTATGGACTATTATGTGTTAAACGCCGGTAAGAAAAGACACGCACCGTACTGCTTCCAATATGAAAGACGAGATGATTGACAGAGTCAAATTGGTTTTCAGGCCCCTCTCGAAGAATAGTATGAAGGACGTTTACTCCAGGAGCAGGTCCCATCTAGAAGCTGTGGTGTAGGCTCGATGCGACTTCTTTGAGTGAGCTGTATTCAATGAAAGGTCCTCTATAAGATGCACTTTTATTTTTGAGAATCCATCAATAATTGGGTATGATATAGCTTTGTCTTACCTATCTAGGAGCGTCGGAGGAGTAATGTCAGCTTTCAAAATCAATAACCTTAATTTTATCTGATTCTCAATTCGTTAGTCTCAACCCCACTCTGAAATTGAGATGATTGAAACGAATATTAACTCATCTCTCGTGTTCTAAAATGAACTGATAACTTAGAATCGTATTTAACATTTTAAAATTAACCCCGGCCTATGTGATATTCTTTCTTGGCCTGAAGAAGCTCAGCTGATTTCCAGTTAAAACTGAAACTTATCTGTAAAATGTGTAGACAAAATGTTTGCCTCAATAAAAAAAATGAATTAAGGATTCATTGGATTGACCAATATGAACAAAACCTTACCAGAAATTTAAAAAAATAACAATTAGTTAGATTTTTTAATACTTTGAATTGATCACGTGTTTCTTTAATGAGTAGATTTGCGTCACTATACAAAATGTAAGCGTAAAGAAAAGACGTTTAAACTTGATAAGGTCAGGCTTCTTATAGTTGTGACCGAAACATGTTTCGCAAATGTGTAGCCAACCCATGTTTATGAAAATAAAAACTCTCTACAACTATTAAACAACTCTATTCATTTATTATTGAACTCTTCTACATAAAAACAGTAAGGATTCTCTGGAATTTTGCACCGTGGATACACACTTTACATTGATTACTCTCTCTCTCACTCTCTCTCTCTCTCTCTCTCTCTCTCTCTCTCTCTCTCTCTATATATATATATATATATATATATATATATATATATATATATATATATATATATATATAATGATAAAGACTGGAACAAGTGTTCAAACGCAATGGAAATTGAAAAGGGAAAACCAAAAGTATTATTTATGTATTCATCAACGTTTCGTCTTTATTATAAGACTTCCTCGGGATGTTGTCTGAAGAAAAAAACAAACACAAACACCAACTGTATGAAGCAAGAGGTGGTGGCGGGTGTCATCTTAAAATTGCGGCCGCTTATGAAAAAAATAAATTATGAAATACAAATAGGTGGTGGCAGTGGGCAATTGAGTTGCAAGTGGTGAGTGTGGAGGATAGTGGCGGTTGGAGTTATAAGATCATTAAGAAGGAGAAAACATTATAATAATTGTGGAACGAGTGGGTCGGACATTGGTAGCTGTTAGAATTAATTTAAACTCTGAAGCAGGAGGAGGGAACATGAGACAAGTTTCTTGAATCTTTTTGAAATTAGCCTTGAGATGAGACAGCGGGAAGGATAAACATGAGGATCGTATAAGGAGGGAGGGGCCGAGGGAGAGGTAGACGGCGAGAACAAAATCAAGCGTGAGAAAGATGTCCACATTGGCTACTTACACACACACACACACACACGCACACACACACACACATATATATATATATATATATATATATAAGAACACAAACATATACGCAATTAAGCATATACATATATATTCACATACATATACACAAAAGACACACGTAAAATCGAACCCAATGTGTGGAATATATATATATATATATATATATATATATATATATATATATATATATATATATATATATATATATATATATATATATATATATATATATATAACTGTCTTTTGGCAGATTCTCTGCACAGACGGAGTTTTCCTCTGGTGTTTATTATTTATGACAAAGTGAAGTATCTTTTCCCGAAATATTAAATAAATGATTTTTATAATCATCCGGACATCACACAAACAGCTAACACTACACTTGCTGTTATGTAAGATTTTAAGAAAAAATAAATAGTAAGTCACATTTCGATTTATTATTTTTTATGTTTGTTCCTTCCAGCTTACATCTTACCTGGAATTTGCATTGCCCACAGCCTTTTAAAAACATACTATATATATATATATATATATATATATATATGTGTGTGTGTGGGGGGGGGGTTGTGTGTGTGTGTGTGTGTGGAGGGGTATAAGTGTGTTGTATATATATGTGTGTGGAATCAGTCCACGAGAAAATCAAAACTAATAAAATACAGAAATCGGAAATTCACTGTGTTATTGATTGGTCTCAGCCCGGCCCTTGGTTTGACATTTTGAAACAAGTATAATCAATTAATGCTAGTCAAATACACTTCTAATGATTGATGGTACTGTGAAACTGCAGTAGAGTTTTCAGCTAAGTACATTCTATTAGCATTTAGTATTCATACCGCTCACTCCGATAGGATATCGATTCCTTTGTTTGTCCAAGATCTGCTGTCTTAATTCGGTTCTGTTCCGAATTTCAACAGTGGGTTTACTCCTCCCCCCTCTCTCTCTCTATCTCTGCATCTCTCTCATATATTTTTTTTTCAAAAGACGTTTGTTGATCCGAACGCAAACGGTACAGCTCTTATTTTTTGATGATTTATTCTTGGGTTTAATTATTTTTTCTTTTGTATTTTTCCCACATCCTCCACAGCATTTGATGATACATCGTATATTTTAACCTCATATATATATATATATATATATATATATATATATATATATATATATATATATATATATATATATATATATATATATATTAATTGATCAAGTTCAAATATGTTAATAAAGTGAGCATAACACACTTTTTTTTCAAGAAGGCTCAATACCAAGTAGAACATTTATAAAATTACATAAACATATTATAGCCTTACGCCAATTAACCAACGTTTCAATGCGTGCTACCGCATCTTTTCAAAGGCAGAACGAAAATAAATTCAAAATCGAAAGTGAGAAATTCGGAGCCTCGCATTGGAAAAAGGCCAAACCAAAGCCACATTTTAAGAGAGAAAGAGAGGGTATAAGAAGTGTGCTGGGATGGGGAGGCCGATCAGATTCTATTTTGGCTAACGATAGGTGAGCTCGCCCATTAAGTTTGCACTTTGTCAATGGTTCCACGGTGACAGGCACATCAGGCGCAAAATTAGTAGGTCAACAAGCAGCCAAAGCGAGAGATGATGTATGTATTTCTATTAAAGGACGCTAGCCAAATTTTACCACGCCTAATATTTCAAATTACCGTCCTTGCATTTAGGATATATTTGGGTTATATAAATACATAACTGTATGTTTTCATTACTATTGTTATTAAATATTACTTATTAATATTTCTATGTAGCTTGCTATTTCCTCCACCCCTCACCGCTGTTATTATTATTATTATTATTATTATTATTATTATTATTATTATTATTATTATTATTATTATTGCAATTATCATAATAAAAATTGCAGATGGTATTACTACTATCCCCGTTATTATTGTTATAAGTACTATTATTATTACACTATTATTCTTACTATAACTATTCCAGCTATTATTATTTTTATTATTATAACAGTTATTATTATTGTTACGATTGTAATTTTTGCTATGTTTATCTCTGTCAATTCTTTTTTATTCTTACTACATTTAACTATACCTATTTTTTGTTAGTAATTTGGTAGTTATAATTGTTATTATCATCACTATATTATGGCTTATACATTATTCAACTTAAATTGTGTTATTAATTTCTAACCTTTTGGTTTGGGCTAGATCCCTTAAGTTCATTAGTTTACTTGGATTCGACCCCTTATAGTATCGTGGGGTGGATTAATTTTGCGCTATGCAGTTAAGTTATTTATGTTAAATTTTCTAGATTGTTCACGAACTTATCCAGAGTCAGCCGTTTAAAGTGCCTACAGTTGAAACTTATTTCGTCTTGTTTATTTAGTAATCTACTCTTATCATGAAGCATAAGAATAGCTAATTTTTCGCTAAGACAGAGAAAGCACGTGGGGTTGTATAGTGTAGGTGTGGTTGCTTTTTTTTTTAATACTCCATTTCACCACAGAACAATATTTTCATCTTGTAGACATTTAATGTAGTTGGATAATGAGGTTCCTATTTTCCTGTTATTTGGGTTGTTAAATGAGAATTTGTGGTTCGTGTACCTAGCCTTAAAATCAGTACTTGTACTCCCTATGTAAAATTTATTTAGATTAAGGTTGTTTTCTGGGAATACATTTGCTAAATAAACTATATGTTTAGTTGGACACTTTATTTACAATGCGCAGTTACTCTTATCCCTGCAGCTACATTCTTTGTTGTTATTATTATTTTGTAATTTGCTGCCCTCTCTTTTTAATATATGTATATTATGATTGTTACCTATTGCTTCCAAATTATTTGTACAACTATAGCTAAGTTGGATTGTATTTTTGTTGTATATTTTGTGCAGTGGGTTATTTATCGGGAAATGTCAGTAAAACAGGTTAAGGAATGAATGTCTAATTTTAGATTTAACTAGCAGATTAAACGGGGGCGTATACCAGATTATTTTCCGATCACTATTTCTCTTATTGAGCTTATATTTTTCTATCTTCGTATTCAATGTTAGTATTGATATATCTGCTATTTTTTAATGCGTTGTTGTAAGTATTCCTATTATTGTTAAATATTTCTTCATTATATGAGTTATTACTTATTTTGTAGCTAATCAGTATTGGGGTGGGTTTTATTACGCTAGGTGGGTGATTTAATTTGAGGTTAACATATACTGGTTCGTGATTATCTTTCATATAAGGTTTATAATGCCCCTTGCTGAGGTTAAATGTTACATCTATGTGTGATCTTAATCCCAGCCGCGATTTCTACCTTAAGCCATAAGTTTTTATAACCTCATGTATAATTTTTTTCATTCTTTCAGATTTGGCGCCGTTCGTATTTTAAGTATAGCTAGCCCGTCGTCCATACAAAGCCCAGTATTGTTAATTAACATTAACGGTGCAGTGGTTCTTATCTTCTATTTGATTGAACCAATCAATGGTACTTGTAGTGTTGATTCCTTGATTCAGGTGTAGCTTATTGTTGATGGTTTTATTTATAATTTCGAGAATGCTTTTGCTGATTTTCCAGCAAACTAATCACGGATAAACTGCACATCAGTAACAATTAAGACCAAACGGATACCTATATTTTATTGAATGACCACAAACCGGGCTTCCAAAATAAGCCGGCGATCAGATTGATAAACCCAACTAGACCCAAAATCGGGAAAATCAGCAAAATCTGACTAATAGTAATAAATATATACATATACACACACACACACACACACACACACACACACACACACACACACACACACACATATATATATATATATATATATATATATATATATATATATGTATATATATATATATATATATATATTTGAACAAATTTTTTGTGGTACAGAATTTTTATTTTTTATTTTTTAATTTTTTCTGTCCACGTTACTCTATTCCCCGTTTTTAAGCGATATTCGCCGACGTTTCCCTTGACAATGTGTCGGTTGAAAGGTACCTTAGGATTTAGTCTGTTAAATTTAGTCGATCTTTTTATTCTTTTAAAAAGTGTTTAATAGAATGTCTTCCGACAATTAAATATATTACTATAAATGTTCTCTCTTTTTTTCTTGTGATATTGTCCTCGACTCGCTATGACTCCGTTCATCCTATTTAAAACCTTGATATCTCTCTCCCTCTCTCTCTCTCCCTCTCTCTCTCTCTCTCTCTCTCTCTCTCTCTCTCTCTCTCTCTATATATATATATATATATATATATATATATATATATATATATATAAGCAAACATTGTTAAAGATAACAGAATTCTACAGTTTGATTTACCCTTTTTATTTTTTATATTTTCTTAATAATTTTTCTTCTCATAATCAAACAGAATGATGAATGTTTCATAATTAATACGTTATTAGTAAATTCGAAAAATGTATAATCAAGTAGTAAAGTTCTTTTATGTTTAACAATGTTTTCGTAAGTTAAAGTCTGCTGCCTAAATACACACACATACAAAATATATAACTATTCATTATATAAACATTTGAAATGACCTACGCAAATGCAATTACGTTTCAGCAACCTTGTCTATCGTCATAGCCAAAAAATAATAATAGTGAATAAAACAATTACAATGAGTATAAAAGACACAAAACTAGAAATCTGAAATAATAAAGCCTGGGAGTGAGCATTAAAAAATATTGATTTATGTAGATTTTATAATGTATTTTAACTTGTTTACTACTAGTTTCATTGCGAGATCCAACACAGTTTGTTGTTGTAGATCACTATTTGCTGCTCGTTGTAAATACTCGCCGATTTGGCATTTACAAAGTAAAATTCCTCCTAAATTCTAAGCTAATTTGTGGTCACCAACGGGGAACGCTCTTGACTGCGAATCAGTGGCGATTTGTGATCGGAGTTCGCGCCCGTCGACCGTCGGAAATTAACTTCCTGCACTGAAGCTTGCGTAAGCATTAAACATCGATGTCTGTAGGTAATACATAATTAATATTTATTTATTCATAAATATTATATATATAAATATATAAAAGGCTTTTCAAAGATCGAAATCTTATCATCAGAGGAGAAATACATATAGATAAGTTGGCTGTGGAAAAGACAAAGTTCAAACATTTGAAAAATATTATTAAAAATGTAGTGAAAAAATGTTCGTGTAAAAAAGATATGTGGTTTATTCCAGACAAAATAAATTCCCTGACCAAGAGTTCGGCCTCTACCGAGACGACGGCCTATTCCTATCCCGCAACAACAACGCGCAAGAACTCGACGGATTCAGGAAACATTTCAAGCCTTTCATCCACACCTGAGATTTTCCAACAAGCCGCCCCGTATTACAATAATGCCCTCAATGAGAGCGGTTATAACGAAAAAATATCTTACATACCCAACCAATCCACCAGCCAGCATAGACGCAACAGACAAAGAAATATTATCTGGTTCGCCCCCTCCCATTTTTCCCTCAGCGTCAAATATAGCGTAGGCAAGCAATTTCTCAAACTAATAGACAAGCACTTCCCGCCATCAAATAATCTCCACAAACTTTTTAACAGAAATACAGTAAAAACTAGCTATTCATGTTTTCAGTCCGTGGGATCCATTCTTACCTCCAAACCACCAAGTAATTCACCAAACCCCCGTTGCTCTTGTAAAAGAGGTGACACCTGCCCCTTGGGCGGAGGATGCACAGTCAGCTCCGTTGTTTACGAAGCCAATGTTATATGTGGGGTGAATACCGAAAGGGAGGATATATACATCGGAATGACCCAAGGATCCTTTAAACAAAGACTCTACGCCCACACCAACACTTTCAAATACCCCCAAAAAGACCACATAACCACACTGGCAACCCATGTATGGGATCTCAAGAAGTCCAACACCCGCTACAAAATAGAATGGAGAATTACCGACAAACCTAAATCCTACAGCCCCACCTCCAGGACCTGCCCTTTGTGCAGTACTGAGAAATTCATAATTATACAAGCTATCAACAACCCTTCCATAAACTGCATGAACATAAAAACCGAGGTCTTCAGAAAATGCCCCCCACCGAAGAAAATTCCTGCTAGCCCAGTGGTCTGATAACAATATAACATAACCCACCAATTATCTCTTTAAACCAAATACCCCTCTAAAAAGATAGTAAAGTATTTCTTAAAAACATATAAAATAACTAATCCCCCGCAAGACCTCCCTAAACCCATAACAAATTTTCTATTCTTCTATTTAAGTACAAAGTACCCTCCACAAGATATATGTTAAACACACCACGGGCGCGACTACATAGACCCTGCCTACCCTGATACAACGTTGTCCTAACCCAGATAAAACTTTCACCAATAAACACCCCACCCTTTCACCACAGATAATCACATCAGAACTAACCCAACCCACAGCGGATTATACATTTACCAGCAGATACACCATCTCCACGTGACCCTCCTATCACGGGATTACAGATACACCACAAAGTTTCCTTAATCCCTAAATCCCCCCACCCACCCCCGCTTCATACTATCCATATAATAGATTCTCAAATCACGCGCCCACCCCTGTATTAATGAAGATGAATGTACAGGCGTACGTATACGTCCAGATGTGTGTAAAAGCATGTATGCGAGTGCGCGTGTGTATGTATAGGAGCAGATTATTAATAAATAGAAAATATAAAATAAAATAATATTAATTAAAATAAAATAAAATGAAATAATATTAATAAAATTTATAAAATAAATAAAAGATTAAATTTAAAACATAAAAAATAAAAAATAAAAAATATTAAATTAATAACCCCCGTACATGTGAGCGAAGATGTGTGTACATGCACGCATGTGCAGATGTGTATAGTTTGTTTCCCGGCGCGCAAGGACGAGTGAAAAAACAAGATATGGAATTTAATTAATTTACACTAAATATAAACACAAATATAATATTAATATTATTAACACACCATTAATAAAGAGACTAATCTTATACCACTCAAACGGAAATAACAGATAGTACCCATGATTCCGTTTATAACTATTTTTTGTTTTTTTCGTTTTTTCGTTTTTTGTTTTTGTTTTTCAACATTACTGGTTATAAACGGGACATATCACCGAAACACCGCTTCCCATTAAGATCTAAAGACAAACTATATAGCCTCTCCTTTCGTATTTTTTTTCAGACCAGATATAACAATAACATTACAAAAAGAACAGAAAATACGAAACACCGATTCAATAAATAAAAATAAAATAATAAAAAAATAAACAAACATATTAAGTCGATAAAAACATATTTGAATCACCTCTTTCAGCTCCATATCGAACAATTAATCCGATACATAACTTTATTTCCAAAAACGACAACGAAAAAGCACACTAGTTTCACAGGCCCAAACGGTAAACTATGCAGCCACCCCTTTCGTATTTTTCAGGTATAATAATAACATTACAAAAGAACAGATAATTAAATAAATAAATAAATAAATAAATAAAACTTGCTAACAGATAAATAAATAATAAATAAAACCTCCTAAAAAATAAAGCCCCCCTTGAGCCATAGTTAATCGCTTCCCACGACTGATTTTTTTCGGGGACACCCTCAGAGATGCACCGTTTTTTCTGTCATTGTTGACGCCATTCCCTGTCAGGCGTGCCTACAATCCTTTCAGCTTGCCGATTATTCCACTGGGCACGAAGATTTACTAAAGATGTCTAAATCTGCCCTTTTGGATGAAACCGTGGTACCTTACGGAAATATGTAATATACAGTATCTAAATAAATTATATATATATATATATATATATATAGTCATCCACACACATACTGTTTTGCTGTATCAGGGCTTTTCAATGCAGCTAGACCAATTAGTGTCTCAAACGTCGAGCTGAAAGTCGGCGCCTATACCGTTGCGCTATCATACAACACTGACTGAATGTAAGTGATATCTTAATGTAAACGTTGTCAAGTGCCTGGAGTTCGAATTAGTTTTATCTAATGAGCTATGTCTTAAAACTAATGGCAGTTGGCGATATCCTTACAAATACGCCCTACCCAAGAAAGGCAGCTTTATATAGTCATCCACATACAGACTGTTTCGCTGTATCAAAGCTCTTTAGTGCGGCTAGACCAGTTAGTGCTTCAAGCCCGGATTGAAACTCAACTGCCTTGCTGACTGTCAGCGCCGTGTGTGTGTGGTGTGTGTGTGTGTGTGTGTGTGTGTGTGTGTGTGTGTGTGTGTGCGCGACAGATCCAGACGGAGGGAGAGCCGATCGAGTCTAAGTCCTGGATTGAAGCACTTGCTTATCTAGTCAAACTAAGGAGCTGTGATACAGCGAAACAGTCTTTCTGGAGATGAATATAACTGTGTTAACATTATCAATAATTAATAGTTTTTTATGTAAACTTTGAGGTTTTGCTTAGTAATGGCTTTAAAAGCAATGACAGTCAATTTGACGGTTGAATATCGATCCTGGCTTGAAGCAATTCTCTGTCTAGACACACTGAGGAGTTTATCTGTAGATAATAGATTTTCAATTTTGTGATACGTTAAAATTCGCTAAAATAATTAGGATTAACTTCTGCTATCTAGCACTAGGTGTGCTGAGGAGTCCTACATAAATAAATATCGAACTCTGATAGATAGGTTTTTTTTTTCGTTACAATCTTCGTGGAATTGTCGGGCGTATTGGATTCGAAGGGTGTCGTCTTCCTAAACCGGTCGGGCGCAGCTGCTGAGGCCCAGAAGTGGTAATTGTAGAGATAGTTTCTGGCTATATGACAATATCTATCCTGCCGTACTCATTGGGGAAACGTCTCAATAATTGTAAAACATAACATTTTATGAGAATAACAAAATACCCCTCAAAATAAGTAAGGTTTTAAATGTCCCTATTTACTTGCCTCGTGCTTGTTTATTTTTTAAAAAAATTGGAATCGCTCCAGACAAGGCATGAAGCAACTTGATGTAAGGAGCTAACAAGAACGAAATATTTATCGCAAAGCCATGAGATGTCTATTCGCGTTAGTCTTGAAAAGACCAAGCCTATAGGTAGGAGGAAAACAGTCATCAGGAAAGAGAATTCCTCAAGCCTGCAGTTCTTGGAAAGAAGCTACTGGAATAGGAAGCGGTATTACTATGAGGTATCAAAAACAGCGAATTGATGCAGACCACTAGACCAACGAGTCTTACGAGCTGAACTAATAATCAATAAATAATCAATAAACAATCAATCAATAATAGTAACCATGCTTTAAAAAAACTATTGAGATACAAATTAAGAAACCTGGGCACATAATAGTCGGACACTCTTGGGCAAAGCAATTAGTCCCTTCGAGACAATCAGCAACATTCCGTCACTGTGTAAACTGTGCGAAAAAGGGCGGGTATTTCCTAGAATATCCAACAGAACGAAAAGGGGTGAAGAAAACAAATCTTCCCCAAAATAACTGTTACCACAAGCAAGAAAGGTTAGTTTTCTAACTACCTGCTTATTTTTTTTTTGTGTTTTAAAATATTTTAAAGAGCCTGTTTTACCGCCCCTTCTCAGTCTTTCAATTCAAAAATTTCACCGGAAGTTTTTATGTGAAAACGCGAGATCGTAAAAACAACTAAAAAAACATCGAAAATTTACAAAAAAAATACGGTTGAACATCAAATTTTCGCTCTGTTGGTTACAGTTATTAGCTGTATTTTTGTTTAATTTTCGATTTTTGAGCGCTTGTCGCACTCGGACGCCATCTTGAATTCGACATTTTTACAAGATTTCGAAGTTTCGATACAACATGTAAATAAGAGCGCTTTTAAATTCTTTAAAATTTGGCAGGCAGGTAGAAAAGTAACTTTTATTTTGTATGTTAACATTTATGTTTTGAATATTTGTTAGTTTCACCCATTGTTTCTTCTGTTGGACACTCTAAGAAATACACAAAAAGTCTTACATGAATACAATTCCTACCGAATATTACGTTCCTTTCTCTCATGCCATGCATCCAATTGTACACAAACTGGCGGACAGACAGACATGCACATGCCCTATGTACTTGCCTCCCCAATAGAGCGGAATTAGGCACAGGGTCGGGTTAAAAAGTAGGGGAGTCCAGCTCCCCCCCCCCCAAAAAAAAAATCTGGATGAATATAAAAGAAAATTGTTTGCTTAATTCTTCACTGACCGAGGACAGAAAAAAATGGAGCGTAATATCACAACGGATACAACACTTTGCCCTTAGCCAAAAGTTATAGGGATATTAACGGACGTTTTATGTTGCTATTATTCTGTAAATCATTTCGATATGATAAATGACAAGTAAGTCATAGAGACAATATAAATCGTATTTGAATAGATGCTTAGTACATTACGTATAAATTCAAATTCTATCCGTATTTTTTTTTATCAGAGGCTCACAGAATGAAGAAATTCCCTTCAACGAAGAAGAAGAATTAAATGTGTGTAGGGGGGGGGGATGATTTTTACATGAGTTTAATGTAGATTGTATAGAAAAGAGAATCGCACATCTGATTAACTGTCCATCATTTGACGGTAGACAGCTGGAACATTTCTTCTTCTTCTGATTCTTCTTTTTCTTCTTCTTCTTCTTTTTCTTCTTCTTTTTTTTACCGATATTTATACACCCCCCCACACATATATATATATATATATATATATATATATATATATATATATATATATATATGTACATATGTATATATATATATATATATATATATATATATGTACATATGTATATATATATACATATATATATAGATAGGTGGATATGTATGTCTGTCTCTCTCTATATATATATACATATATAAATTATATATATATATATATGTATATATATATATATATATATATATATATATATATATATATATATAGATAGATAGATAGATAGATAGATAGATAGATAGAGAGAGGGGGTGGCCGTTTGATTTATAATATTATGGTATATGTGTGTACTTGAACACATTCATACATTAAAAGAATACCCGCCTTCTTATATATATATATATATATATATATATATATATATATATATATAATTTACTTTATTACTTTTTTCTTTATCGACTTCTTTATGCTCTCTCTGTCTCTGTCTCTCTCTCTCTCTCTCTCTCTCTCTCTCTCTATCTATCTATCTATCCCTTCCCCTCTCTAGCTCACACCATCTTTCTCATTTAAACATTCGAGTGGTCACAGCTGTTTTATATCTCGGGTTACCAGTAACTCCAAACTTTATCAGACGGACTCGGTTTTCGTCCTTGATCGGACTTCTTCCCTTCAAGCTGTCGTGGAGCGTCAGGAGAGTGGTCAGGTGAGGACAACCCGGTGTGTATCTACTTTCTTCCTTCCGCGCGTGCGTGCGTGAGACACCCAATCATCCGCGTGGGTTGTTATGACAACCATCAGAGCGTTCGGTACGAGGAGTGTGTACACGTTTTGAGGTGAATGTCTGTGATTGTGTTTTCGATTTTATTTGTCGCTATCCTTAGATTTCTTTTTCGTCTTCCTTCCTGATATTACTTATTCGCGCCGTCATTTCTTTTGCATCGTGTATTGGCGGATTTAGACAAACGCGTCCTTATAAGATTATATAAGCAACAACGGTAATGATTAAACATTAAATAACACTCATTGCATTGGGTACATATACTAGAAGTACTTAGCTATCTATATAATAATACGCAACGGCAATTTCATGCCCCTACGTACGTTATCACCTTGCACCTCTATTTTTTTAAACGATGCGATCGGTCGATCGCCGAAGATGCTATGCAAAAAAAGAAATTTATTAAATTTCATCTGATGCCGTTTATGTTTCGAACGTGAGACTCGAACTAAAATCATTTTCCTAGCTTTCAGACTAGGATCACAGTGTAATGTTTTGTTCTGTCCAAAGATGGTACAATAGTATCGTGGGGTCTGCGTTCGCGCTGGACGTCAATACAATGGAAATATGTCACAACCTCCTTTTTATTTTTACTTAGTTCACCCCAAACAAGGCAAGTTGAAACTGTAGACGTAAGGGGCTACTGAGAATTAAAGTGAAAGTTTTCGAGGTCATCCTAAATTGGGAGCTGTGCGGTGAGATGCTTGTTCACATTAGCATCAAGTTCATCGGAGCATATTTCATAAAAGTACTTGTAAAACAAGCACAAGGATGCAACATTGCGGCGATGGAACAGGGGCTGGAGCTTGGTGGATAGTAAGGGGCCTATTAGATTAGCGACTCTCTTTTGTGACCTTGTCTAAGAAATAGAGAAAAGTGGATGGTGCGGCAACCCAGATGTGGCAACACTACTCCATGCATAGGCGGATGGTGGCTTTGTAGAGATATAGGATACTGCCAGGTGTGAGAAGTTTTCTAGCTTCGTGCAGGGAGCCCAGTTTCTTTGCAGCAGCCTTAGCAATGTATTCTATGTATTTGTTTAATTCATGTTAACTGCGAATGTTAGGCCGAGGAGTTTGAACGTTGGACTCTGCCAATTGGTGGTTGAAGAGGCTTTTGTAGTTGTTGACGGAAAAGAGGTTTATCTTAGTAATGTTTCCATCCATTTATGACCCCATTCCACTACAGACTTGAGGTCATTTTCTAAGGATTCAGCCATTGCCTTGGATATGTGCGCGTCCATTTTACCCACATAACGAGAGTAGAGGGTGGTGTCGTCACCAAATATACCCATCTCAGACACAATGTCATCAGGGAGGTCGTTCATGAAAATCAGGAACAATAAATTCGTGAAGACTGATATTACAGAGGTAATTTTTGCAGGTATTACGGAGCAAGACTCAGCAAGACGTTTGTTGTAGAGTTTGGAGAGGACAGGGTCCAGTTCAACAGAGAATTTCTTTATTACTATTACTGGTATAAGACCAGCCCCACAAGCTTTGGAAGTGTCAAGTTTTTTTTTGATGTCTCGGACATGAGATGGTCTGCGGAGTCCAAAGTGGAGTTTAAGATGAAACGCTGGGCATGTCGTTCATCCTTATCAGTTTTACATCTTTTGGTCTCGGTCATTTGGCTAAGATCAAAGTGTAGTATCTGTTCCGATGGATACTGCACGCCTGTCCTGTGCAGTTCTAGGAGGTCCACCTTCCCAGGCTTCGCCTCCCCTCTTTGGGGAGGAGTAAGTTTATTGCTTACTGTCTGAGGCGCCCCTACCGGGGAATGCCGACGGGGCTGCCCAGGCAATTTTTAAATGGCCAGAGTGCTCACCTCTCGAGCGCTGGCTTTTAACCCCACTTGCTCGACCCGATCTTGGGTCACATCTTACTTGTGGGAGTAAGATAAAACTGGCCTTGTGCCTAACTCCGCGAGGAGTAAATAAACATCCTTATCAGTTTCTGTGCAAACGATACTATTGCGGTTTGATAGCGGGGGAAATGTTGATTGTCCATTGTTCACCGCACTATTGAAGACATTTCAGAAATCAGGAGTACCTAGTTTCTGTGACTGAATGCGTTTTCTGGTCATCTCTGTATAACTTCTCTTTGCTTCATCTATTACGGTAGTCTTACAATGATTTCTTGACACTATAAGTTTCTGTTGATTTGTAGTTGACTTATGGCCGTTACATTGTCGGACTGCTTGTTATTTCTGAGCAATAGTAGCTGCACAATTGTGGGTTAACCATTGTGGAGAGCGGGGCTTGCTGTAGGATTTTCGCATGGGGCATGCTTTGACACATTTGGTTAACTCATTTGCGCACTACAAGGGTCTTGGAGATAGACCCTCATAAGCAGATATATTCTGAAACTACATTAACTCGAGTACTTTGATAAGTATGTTTCAGTTTGAACGATGATGGTGCAATAATATCGTGGTGTCTGCGTTCGCACCGGACGTCCATTCAATGAAAATGTGTGACAAAATTCTACAGAGTTTTAAAAGTTACCTCTTATCAAGGCTCAAAGACCACTCGAGGATAATGGCTAATGGGTGTCAGGTGGACGGTTAGACAACACCGTGATGATTGGTAACGATGATGGTGATTGGGCAGAATTTGGTTATTTAAGAGGACGGCGCAACAAGAATTTATTGACATTCGACTTGAAAACGACCATGTTTTAGTCAGTTGGGAAGCAGCCCTGCGGTTTGTGTTCCGCAGACGGATGGCTTCACGAAAAGAAGATTGTATCATGGAAGTTTCGTTTAGTTTTAAGAAGAGAAAGAGGGGGATTGATAGATAGAGAAAGAAAGAGAAAGAGAGAGGGAGTGAAGGGGAAATTATTGGCATTGGTTGTAGCTAGACGAGTTTGTCTTGTGAATATTTTACAGGAGGGATCATAGAATCAAGCTTAGTCGAGCACTTTCATGAAGATAACGACAGAGTAGAGGAAGATAAGCAACGTCTCTTTCTGTGAGAATAAGGTAGCAGGGAGGAGAAAAGGACATTGCCCACTAGATTTTGAAGTCGGTTTTTTACTCTGTCGAGGCAGGAAAGGGTGCTCTGAACAGAACTTCTCCAGATGTGGCAACAGTATTCCATCTTAGGACGTAGTTGGTTTTTATACAGGTAGAGAAGTACGTCATTGATTTTGCGACCCATTAAAAGTAACCAGTCACGGTTTCCCCCCATTGTACCACGTGCTCACGGTCGAAAGAGAGAAACTCAGAAAGATCTTGGTTTTATTTACTCCTCCCCAGGAGTTAGGCACAAGGCCAGTTTTATCTTACTCCCACAAGTAAGATGTGACCCAAGATCGGGTCGAGAAAGTGGGGTTTTAAAAGCCAGCGCTCGAGAGGTGAGCACTCTGGCCATTTAAAAATTGCCTGGGCAGCCCCGTCGGCATTCCCCGGTAGGGGCGCCTCAGGCAGTAAGCAATAAACTTACTCCTCCCCAAAGAGGGGAGGCAAAGCCTGGGAGGGTGGACCTCCTAGAACTGCACAGGACAGGCGTGCAGTATCCATCGGAACAGATACTACACTTTGATCTTAGCCAAAAGGCCAATCTTGGTCATTGCTGCTGTTCAAAGTGTCGCTATGGATGGTTGTATCGCCTGCATACATGTCGACGAATTATCTTAGAATGTGATTTACGAGATTTTTTTTTATGAAGATCTGGAAGACGGAATGGACCATTGAGGCACGCCAGCGTTGATACTATGATATTCGGACTTCCGCTCACCAACGACTACTTTTATGAACCTATCAGATGGAAAGGAGTTGATGGTTGAGAGGACATTTCCAGATATTCAATAGTTCAAAAAATTGGTGAACTAAATCTTTATGCCAAACCTATCAAAAGACTTTGCTCAGAAACGAAGCCCCCGTTACTAGATGAACTGATCCTGTGTGATATTATAGTCAGCACATCAGATGATGATTTTGCAGGACGGAAGCCATATTGCTTGTTGCTGAGTAGGTTGTTTTTGTTGAGGTGATTGACAATTTCTCGATTTATAACGGATTCAAGCAACTTACTCATGGCACACAGGAGACTGATTGGTCTGTACTGAGATGCAGAAGACCAATCTTCCGTATTTTTAAATACTGGACAGACTGACGAAGTTTTCCAAGGTGTTGGGAAGCATTTCTTTTTTAAGCGACGTTTGAACAGCTTTGTAAGGAGAAGAGCTAGTTCCGGTTGCATTTTTTAAAAATAACTATGATTGGAATGTTGTCAGGACAAGTTCCTTTGATGGTATCAATGTATGAGATAGACCCTCATAACCGGATGTATTTCGAAACTACATTGACTAGAGTAATTAGATAAGTGTATTTCCGTTAAAAAAAAGGTTGTAAAATAATATTGTGGTGTCTGCGTTTGTGGTGGACGTGTATACAATGAAAACGTATCACTAACTAAGGATTTCGGAGATAGCCCCCCCCCATAACCGGATATGCTTTGAAACTACATTAACCTGCGTAATTAGATAAGTAGGTTTTAGTTTGAATAAATATGGTATTATAATATTGGTGGATCTTCATTTGCGCCGGACGTCTATAGAATTGAAATATGTCACAAACTCCTACAGGGGTTGTAAGATAGACTCCCATAACCAGATATATTCCGGAACTACATACACCAGAGTAATTAGATAAGTAGGATTTGGTTTGAACAAAGACGGTACAATAATATCATGGGGTCTGCGTTCGCGCCGGGTGCCCATAAAATGGAAATATTTCGCAGACTCCTTTTAAGCACATCAGCAATATACAACACATGAATAATACACCTGTAGAATTCCCACGGATCCAGCTAGTATATATTATTTCATATACTTATTAGTCACTACTAACCAACACCAAAAGCCACTCGACATACTCTGAAAAGGATGCAAAACAATGGAGGAAATAGAAAGCATTTCATTATTTAAGATGACGGTTCGACAAATATTAGTTAACATTCTACTTGAAGACGACCACGTGTAGTCTGCAGAGAATCAGCCAGTCCCGTGGGAATGTGTCCACTCGGCCTTTTGGCCGGGATCAAAGTGCAGTATCTGTTCCGATGTATACTGCACCCCATAGACTGGTATTATCTTGACCTTCGGGGCTTGATTTACGCCGGTCTATGGGTTTGTCCTGTGCAGTTCTAGGAGGTCCACCCTCCCAGGCTTTGCCTTCTCACCCTTTGAGAAGGGATTAGTTTATTGCTAATCGCCTGAGGCGCCCCTACCGGGGAATGCCGACGGGGCTGCCCAGGCAATTTTTAATGGCCAGAGTGCTCACCTTCTCGAGCGCTGGTTTATCAAATCCCACTTTCCCGACCTTGTGTCACATCTTACCGCTGTGGGAGGTAGATAAATAACGTGTCCAACTGTTCAATGAAATACCGTTTGGTTTGGGGAAGAAAGGAAACTTCTTTGCAGTGGTGGTAGTTAGACGAGTTCTTGCTGTGAGTGTTTTATATGGGGGAACCAAAGATCGGAGCTCAGTCGAACACTTCCCATGGAAATAACGATATAATACGGTATAATAACGTTGACACATCGGTTTTTATTTGATCACAGAAGTTAAGCAACGTTGAGCCTGGTCAGTGTCAGATGAGTGACCATTTGGGAATACCAGGCACTGTATGTAGGAGGACGTCGACACCTCCCTGCAAGAACTACAACAAAAAATAACGTTGTCATCTCCCCTGACCTGAATATACATGCGACTGGGAACCGTTTGTGAATTTTATATTTTCTAGAAACTTCCTCCTTCGGAAGAAGGTCGGTTCAACTGGTCCAGGATGAATGCCGTATCAGGTACATGTAGGTAGAGTTTATAACGATAGAGTAGAGGGAAACTAACAACTCTTCTGTGAGAAGGAGGCTGTAAGGAATAGAAAAAAGTTATCCTCCACGCCCAATCTAGCGGTTACGTGTTGAGCAGATGAGAAGTTCTTGTTTTAAATATATATAAAGCTCTAATAAGACCTCATATAGAGTATTAACTCCAGTGTCTTAACATAGATATTGGAATGTAATATCAAAATTGTAATACATATAAATAAAAGTGATAAAACTAATACATCATCATCATCATCATCATCATCATCATCATCATCATCATCATCATCATTCCAATAGTGGATCCATCGTTGCGCATCAAGGTTACATCTGACTCCTCACTTTCCAACCTGTCTGTGACATTGCCAGACTCCCTTCTCTTAGAACCCAGATTCCTCCCCTACCTGTTAAATCCTCATCATATATTATCATGCCAATACTGGATCTATCGTTTCCGATCAAGGTTACAGCCCATCAAATCTTGGTCAGTACAACTTAGTTCATCATTGCAGTCACTGGGGACGTGTTCCATTGTCTGTCTTGGATTTCCACAAGGACAGTTGTCTTGCTATGCCTGGTTCCTACCTGCGACGGCTGCTGGCCGTCTTTCCAAACTTCGCCTTTGATCGGTTCAATATAACCCAGTCATTTTGTGGAAGATCCGTTCCATATGAGAAATGTTCTCTGGGTTCTTGGATAGCTTCTTTCAAGTAATCGTTCCAATTATTCCATCTGTCGATGCTGCAGTTCTGTGACTGTGCACGGTCAAGGCTCTCTAGATTTCGAGCTGCCAGATATGGGGATGTCCCGATATCGCTTTCCTCTTTGTGATTTCGATTAAAACTGATATAAAGGGAAACTGGAAAAATAAGATTAACTACTTTACTAGAGAGAATAAGATATGTTTATTTGAAACTTTCAAAATAATTACATTTTTAACTATGGTGGGCATTTGTTTTAAATATTTCATTTCGATCTAGAAATTTATTGTAAAGAGGATTTTCAAAAACTAATTGAACTGTTTTGCTAATAAAGTAATATTTTGGCAGGAGTTATCAGATGAGGTTTAGAAATAGCGTTGAACATTTTCAGGTGGAATTATGATAAATTCATACATCGGTTTTAAAAGTGTACTATAGGGAACTATCGGGGTAACCATTCTCAAACAATAAATATTCTCTTATCTTTTAACCGGAACAATAATTGTCAGCTAAATATTTTTCAATAAATAAAACTATCTTTATATAATGCGGTATATTCCTACAACTACATTGCCTGTCCACACGGATTTCAAGAGATTTGAAACACCTACCATTTGATAAATAGGTCTTTCCCCGAAATATAAATGCATCACGGTCACACACATTAGATCACTGTGTAGACGTCTTGACTAATCCGGTAAGATTTATTATATAAACAAATCACTTGTGTTTGTCTTCTTAACACCGACATATTTCCATTTTTCCATTGTTGCATTGTAATAGCATTCTAATACTCCTCTATATACGTATTACACACAATGTTTCAATCAAACTACATAACTTCATAAAATTTTGAGTAAATTATTTTATTTTAATTTTTTCAAAATAAATTATTGTATTCTTCAAATAAACAAAACAATTAAAGTCGCGTTTTAAAATTGTATTTAATTACTAATTAGATGTATATTAAGATTACATTAAAATTAAAATAAACCAAAGAGTTAGCGTGGTAAAATTGTTCAAGCAAACAAGCGAGATCATTCTATGTATTACATCTTATTCGATTTTGTAACAATATTTTTTAACTCAGTAATTCAATTTTTCTAAAGTAATGAGCCCTTATTTTAAACTGACATATCAGATGATACATTATTTAAGAGTGAGTAGTCCAAACTTTTCAAGAAGTGATCAGTCTATACTTTGTTAATGAAATAAAGAATCACTTTTTTAGCCAATACTTCAATATATGAGAAATATGACCTGTGTTTTCGATGGTTCTGTGACGTCAACGGTGCTGCTGGGTTATGTGATGTTCAGCATCCCTTATTTTGGTTTTTGTTGATGATAATTTGATTCCAATAAGGAACTGATTATACTCGAGTGGAACCAAATTTCCTTTGAAACCCAAACATCACGGTATAATTATTTAAAAGAGTATAACGTCCATATTTTTAACTTAAATATCGAATAAACCTTTTCAATTTTGTTTAAGTGACAAGTCTATGTTTTTAACTTACATATCAGATCATACATTTTTTTAATAATGAGTAGTCCAACATTTTTTAAGAGTGATGGGTCTATAATTTTGAATAAAATAAAGAATTATACATTTGTTGCGAGTCCGTAATGGAATTTTTCTAAAAGTGATAAGTCTCTATTTAAACTGAAATAACAAACCATACATCCATTACGAGTGAGAAGTCAGTTTTAAGAATTGTGACTCAAGATTTTAATTGAATTAAATAATTATACATTTTTATAATCCTGAGTAGTCAAATCATTTCTAAAAGTGAGTAGGCCTTTTGACCAAGATCAAAGTGTAGTATCTGTTCCGATGGATGCTGCACCCCATAGACTGGTATTGTCTTGGCCTTCGGGGCTTGACTTACGCCGGTCTATGGGTATGTCCTGTGCAGTTCTAGGAGGTACACCCTCCCAGGCTTTGCCTCCCCTCTTTGGGGAGGAGTAAGTTTATTGCTTACTGTCTGAGCCGCCCCTACCGGGGAATGCCGACAGGGCTGCCCAGGCAATTTTTAAATGGCCAGAGTGTTCACCTCTCGGGCGCTGGCTTTTCTAATCCCACTTTCCGACCTTGTGTCACATCTTACCTTGTGGGGATAGATAAATCTCTTTCTAAAAGTGAGTAGTCCAATTTGTTCTAATAGTGAGTAGTCGCATTTTTTTCTAAGTGTGAGTAGTCCAATTTTTACAAATAGTGATTAGTCCAATATTTTCTAAAAGTGAGTGGTCCAATATTTTTTAAGATTGACTAGTCCAATATTTTTTAAGAAAGTGTAGACATTTTTTATAAGAATTGTGCGCCCATTTTTTTTACTCAAATAATCATCAATTGTAGCCTGAACCATCTCTTCGATTCTCACAGATTGCCTGTCGTCTTTTTCCTCGATAGAAACAGCTGTTCGTCTCTCTCTCTCTCTCTCTCTCTCTCTCTCTCTCTCGTTGCCACGTTGTTGTTACCCTATTGTATTTCGATGTCCTCGGCAATGATGGTGTAACAGTCATAAAGATGTTTTTCTCTCTTCTTTATTTCTTCGGTGGCAAGAATAATTAAATCATTTTAAAAGAACAACAAATATCCCCATTGATTGCTCTGTCTATTCGGATTTACTTCGTACACTAATTTACAGTAAGTCATTAAGATGAACTGCACTCCCCTTAAGGTTGAGGGAGACTCGAAATCTATATGTGATCACTTCATACGCCTTATTTCCCAGAGGCAAGAACTCTATTACTTTTGTACCACGCAATTCCTTCTATGTCGTCATATCCTCGCACGTAGTCCTAATTCTAAACGTTTAAATTCCAAATCACATTTTCCACTCTCTGTTTCATTTTAACATTACCTTGAAACTACCGTTCTTAACATTATTTTCAAACACCTACACTTGCATATACTTTCTTTCCATGTCGTCATTCCCTGGCACGTAGTCCTAATTCTAAACGTAAAACTTCTAAATGGAATTTTCTACTCTCTTCTTAATTTTAACCTTGCATTGAAAATACTTTTCTTGGCTTTATTTTAACACACCCGCACCTGAATATACTTCCTCCTATGTCGTCATATCCTGCCACGTAGTCTTAATTCTGAACTTTAAACTTCTAAATGGAATTTTCCACTCTCTGTTTCATTTTAACCTTAGATGGAAAATTCCGTTCTTAACATTATTTCCCCGCACTTGTATTTGAATATTACTACATTACTACTTTAGCAAATTGTCTTCTTTCTGAGAGGTCAACGCTTGCCAAAAGAATTAGACTTAGCATGTAACAGCATCTGCCGCTTGATCACTGGCTAGCTGAAGCCTACCAACCTGAACAAGCTGCATCTCCTCACTGACATCGCACCTGCACATATGAGGCGGGAAGTTGCCAGCTGAATAGAGATCACAAAGTCTGTCAGTGATAGAACGCCATCTCTTTAATGAGGGTGCACTGACGGTCCAACGACTGAATGCAAGGAGAAGTTTCCTCAGCAATGTCGACCCTCAAACTACATCTCAAGAAAAGACCAGACTACAGCTGTGGGCCAGACGGCTAGAGAATGGCTCCCCTCCTACTGAAATGAGAATCCCCCTTCTGACCCCCACCCTCCCAGTTCAGAAGCATCCTTGCTCCAGTGGAACACACTCAACCGCCTGAGAACGGAAAAGGGGTGATCAAAAGTTGTCTATGACTAGATGGGTCTACAAAATCGACCCAACCGTCGGCGAATATGGAGAAGAAGGCCATGCGATGCAACACTGTCTTGTTTGCTCCCTACTGGCGAACCGGTGCAGCTTGAATAATCTTTCAGCGTACAACAATAATGCAAAGGACTGCGTAAAAAAAAGTGAAACTTGTATAACCACATGCTTTAAAAACACGTAGAGAAGAAGAACGTTAAGACGAAGAAGAAGAACGTTAAGAAGAAGAAGAAAAAAAAGAAAAAGAAGTAGAAGAAGTAAACGAAGAAGAAGAAGAAGAAGAAGAAGAAGAAAAAAGTTAAGAAGAAGAAGAAGAAAAGGAGAAGGAAGAAGAAAAGGAGGAAGAAGAAGAAAAGGAGGAAGAAGAAGAAGAAGAAGAAGAAGAAGAAGAAGAAGAAGAAGAAGAAGAAGAAGAAGAAGAAGAAGAAGGAGAAGAAAAAAAGTTAAGAAGAAGAAGAAGAAGAAAATGAGAAGGAAGAAGAAAAGGAGGAAGAAAAAGAAAAGGAGGAAGAAGAAGAAGAAAAGGAGGAGGAAGAAGAAGAAGAAGAAGCAATAGAACGATTTCATTTGAGAAAATGGGTGTGGACGATTTCAACGTGCGTACAAGGGAAGGCGTATGCGTAGTATTATAAAGATATTAAATATTTAGACGCGCAATTTCAAAGGTTATTTAAAATTCAGCGATATGTAACGCCACTCAGGTTTCAGCAAAAGCTGTCACTAATTATAATGAATCACATGAATTGCTCATTTATATCTGAGTATCTCAACCGGTGGTCGGTAGTTGTCGATTATTTACAATAACGCAGACATGAAAAGGTCGTTTCATTCAGTTTTAAATAGGCTCATTTTGAAGGCGGGTATTCCAACGCTTTTAAATCGTCACAATCCCGTTGCATTTCAACAATTTGGGGTTACGGTTATATTTTGATATTAGAAGACATGTTTTTTTCACTGTCCGTTGCATTTTTAAAATGTTTTACTAATAATTCACCGCTTCTTTTTTATGCGTTAATCCCGAGCTAAGGCAAGTCCGCAATGATGGATTATTGTCTCCACTTGACACGATCACAGGCTTTCATTTGTCTTTCTCTCGGTCGACTTCTAATGCAAAGACAAATTTCGCGACGGTGTCGGTGTTTGCACTCGGCAGCTCTCAAAACCATCCAAGTCGCCATTCCCTTATCCTGCTCTCAATCGGTGCGATGCCGTAGAGCCTTCGGATGTCCAATGAGTCACCACTTAACGAAACTCATATGTAATTAGTCACCACTTATCAAGGATAAAAGCCACTCGGTGATGAGGATAAATGAGATTAATAGATTGATATTTGAATGATGAAGCGTATTATGAGAAGATTGGAAATGGTGACTAAAATGAACTAAGAGTACTGAGTCCATATTTTTTTACTAAAATAACGAATATATTTTTTTTGAACAAAAATGAGTAATCGTAATTTTTTTGAAAAGTTGTGAGTTCAAATTTATCTAAGAGTTGTGATTCCATATTTTTGTTAACTAAAATAACGAATTATATCATCTTGTTTTTTTTTTCATTAATTCCAAGCGACGGGGGGTCCACAATGATGTTTTTGTAGTCTCCACTTAGCTTGATTAAAGTCTAGCCTCGGTTTTTACATATATTATTGTCAAGGGCGTCTGCCCATCTTATAATCGGCTTTCCTCTCGGTCGCTTCCCGAAAGCAAGTTTCGCGATGGTGTCGTCGTCGGCTCTCACCGCATGTCAAAACCATCAGAACCACCTTTCTCTTATCTTGCCCTGAATCGGCGCGATGTCGTAGCGTCTTCGGACGTTGTCGTTAAAAAAATTATATATTTTTCTAAAGGTGGTGAATCCATATTTTCTTAACTATTTTAAAGAATCATATATTTTGCTAGAAGCGGTGAGGCCTTATGTTCTGGGCAATCGTTGCATTTGCTTCATTTCTTCGTCCACGTCTCAAGAGAAATACATTAAGTTAGATACGGAATATATGTAAAATGTAAACGATGTCACACAATACTATGATTACATATAAGGAATGAGTTCGAATTTGAAAGGGCAATTTTCTTTGACTATATAATGATAACCATTAATAGCATGGTAGGTAAGATACAGAACGCTGACATTGACCTTAGAAAAAGTCAGCATTATACAAACACTTGATACGAATTATAACAACGGCAAAAAAACAAAAACAAAAAAAAAACGAACAAAGACAAAGGCAACGCACAATATTATTAGAAACACCGGTAAAGAACACGGACCTTCAACAGTACAGCAATATATTTTGTATTGTATCATAATGGGCGAAATACCAGATGTTACACTTTTCCCCGTGACTTCGCGAAAGAATAAAAGAGCGCGAGATCTCATATCACGTGATCAATTTGTCAACATTATTTCTCTTTTTTTTGCGGCTCTTATTTGAAAGTGTGCGGTCGTAATTACACAAGCACACACACATCTATATATATATATGTATATATATATATATATATATATATATATATATATATATATATATATATATATATATATACAGGGTGGGCCAAAATAAGGGTCCTATCTTTAAATTTGAATAACTTGAATTTGAATAACTTCCACAAAATAAAAGTTAAACTCACCAAACTTTATGTGTGTGTAGACTGACCCTTCCGAGATTTTTTGAAATAAACAAAACAAATTTTAGCCGAAAAACACTTCTTAAAACTTACAAAAACTAAAGTATTGTTTTTTACACTGTTTTGAGTTTTTTAAGCAAAAATAATGTTTTCTAAATGAGGGTACGTTCCTTAGGGCTAATACGGCTCATGCTTTCTTCGGAAGGGGTCCTTTACTTATTCTAAAAAAAAATTTTTAAAAAATCAATAAATAAAAAAGTTATGAATTTTTAAAAATAGGACCCTTATTTTTGCCCACCCTGTATATATATATATATATATATATATATATATATATATATATATATATATATATATATATATATATATATGTGTGTGTGTGTGTGTGTGTGTGTGTGTGCGAAAATTAAACAACTTCAAATATATTGACACTATGTACATACAACCAATTTCTTTTTCAAAAAGTGCTCAATAACGAGTAGAGCATTTATAAACTAAACTGAACAGGGGCTAGGGTTAGCTGAGGAGACGGATGTAAGGGACAGGATACAGCAAAAGGAAAGCGTGTTTGACCGAGTTGTTTTGCGATTTATGCCCTCGGATTTTAATTTCTTTACACTTTTCTTTCTTTCTTTCTTTTCTTCGCCTCCTAATTTTCTGGGGACAGTTTCGAAGTGGATTTTCACTTTTCGTTTCTCTACAGTCTTGATGAGATGTAAACACATTGAAACGCGGATTAATTGGCGTCGACTGTACCAGAATTTATTTTAGTTTATATATATATATATATATATATATATATATATATATATATATATATATATATATATATATATATATATATATATATATATATAAGGAACAGAGAATAAAGATATGATGTATCCCTTTAAGGTAGAACCTATCACAATGGATTGATGCTCGATCTACGAGACAGATCAATTATATAAGCAATTATATATAACATTGAACTGTAATAAAATTTGATCGCACCTTATTCTATTCTTTCACTTTATCTATAGCTATATATCTATATATATATATATATATATATATATATATAAATATATATATATATATATATATCTATATCTATATATATATATATATGTATATATATATATATATATATATATATATATATATATATATATATATATTAGGGTAGGTCGATTTTACACTTTTTTTTAAATATTAAAAAAAGGCACGTTCCGAAAGTTGTATATAGACCTATTAAATACTCATGCAAAAAATTAGATCAAAAACTTCAGCGGTTTTTTTAGCGTTTGGTATCAAAGATCGTAGACAAGAATATACTGAAAATTCCTCGTTTTTGCAAGATTTGCTTGAATATTGGTGTGAAAACCAAATAATTTTAGCATTTAAAAGCAGGGAATGTCCTTTTATTTTATAAAAATGATATGAATTAAAGAAATCTTCAAATTGAAAATTTGCCCCCCCCCTCATTTTCAGTATCTGCTTTTGTAAACTACCTTTTAACGTTATGAATTAAACAGTAATATTTGAATACCTAAAAAAATGATTTTTTCTGTTATTAGTGAAAATATAACAAGCAAAGAAATAAGGAAAAACCTAACACTATTTTAATGAAGCTTAATATAGAGAGTCAAATTGCTCCATATAAGACCCCTTTGACAAAAATGCTGGTCTCAATTTCTGACTCAAAACTTTGGCTGTAATGTGTTGATGCCTTGCTTCAAAACCATATACAGTTTGTGAAGCTTCTGTTATTAACTTAACTGCCCGTTCCACACCCTGAGAATGTGAGGGCAAATCTGGCAAGTCAAGCTTGGTTCCATTCATCAACGATTCTCAAAGTTCAGATTCAGTAAAATCTTCCGTCATTGGTGGTTCAAAAATGCCGCATAATTTTAAATCTATTAATTGTGTCCAATGTGTGGCATTAAAATTAATAGGTAGTATTCTTTTTAATCTTTTTCTGGTTGACTCCTCACTCCTGAAAGAACAAATTAATTAATTGAATTATTAAAAAATTCCAATCTGTACTGCTTTAATAATTATGGTGAAATTAGATAAAATCTTTAAAAATCATTCTATAAATTGGAATAAATAATTGAGTCAGAGATATATGAATAAATATTACTTACCTAATGGCCAAAATTCTTTTTAAAGCTTCTTCTCTTACTTCAATCTCCTCAGATTTAACCATGGAATATAGAAAGTTTTCAGGCAGTAAACAAAATGTATTATCTTGTATATTTCTAAATGTGATATCTTGGATTTCCTGAGGCTTCTCCTTAATCCTCTGGGTCATATTAAAAATGTGCACTTACTGATTGTGGAATTTACTATTTCTTTTAATTTCAAACCAAAAAGTGGCATACACATTTACAATAAAATTTACTACATAGTGTAGTTTTGTTGTGTGCCTTTGTGGGTATGCACCACGAGTCCATAAACACATGAGCCTGATGGCCAAAGTTAACCATCTTGCTTGGTTTAAAGGACCAATTTTCCAGGAGGCATATCTAGAGTCAACCTTACCTCTAGAAATACCTACTGTGTATTCATAAAGGAGTCTTTGGTCAGAACTAAGATCATGTATTTCATCAATTTTAAAAATTGACTCTAGAGGATTGCTAATAGTGGAAAATGATATTTGGGGTAAATCATATCAATCATTTGAGCATAATTTCCCCAGAGGGCTACTGAATGTTGTAGGGCCCTTTGCGCAACCATCTATGTTTTTAAAAAGGGCTCTGAAAGGTAGTTCATTATGATGCAAAGAGCAACCAATTGTGTGAAGAGTTTTAAAAAGTTTTTTTTCTAAAATTGCAACCATTCCACCATCGCAACTTGTGTTGGTATTAGTGTTGTCAACAAGTATAGTCTTGATACTGTTCTCACTGTGGAATTCATGCAAAACATCCACCACTTGATCTGCATGAACAGCACCTGTTGCACCACTATTCGGAAGAACTCTATGTGTCAGATATTTACTTTCACATGGTGTTTCTTTTGTAAAAGTTAGTTTTTTTCATAATTCTCTGTCTATTTTCATCCACAATTTCCTTATACATCAATGTGTCCTTATCCATTCTCCCATCAACTCCAATACATATATTTTAGGTGGGGTAAAAACTCCTGGCTGAAATAGTTTTATTTATCTACCTCCAACAAGGTAAGATGTGACACAAGGTCAGGAAAGTGGGATTAGATAACCCTGCGCTATAGCGGTGAGCACTCTGGCCATTAAAAAATTGACTGGGCAGCCCCGTCGGCATTCCCCTGTAGGGGCGCCTCAGACAGTTAGCAATAAACTTACTCCTCCCCAAAGAGGAAAGGCAAAGCCTGGGAGGATGCACCTCCTAGAATTGCACAGGACGGACAAGCCCCAATAGACGGGCGTAAATCCAGACCCAAAGGCCCGGACGATACCGGTTTATTTGGTGGGGTAAAAACCCCTGGCTGAACTAGATTTTATTTATCTACCCCCAACAAGGTAAGATTGACAAAAGGTCAGGAAAGTGGGATGAGAAAGCCAGTGCTCGAGAGGTGAGCACTCTGGCCATTTAAAAATTGACTGGGCAGCTTCGTCGGCATTCCCCGGTAGGGCCGCCTCAGACAGTAAGCAATAAACTTACTCCTCCCCAAAGAGGGAAGGCAAAACCTGGGAGATGCACCTCCTAGAACTGCACAGGACGGACAAGCCCCAATAGACGGGCGTGAATCCAGACCCAAAGGCCCGGACGATACCGGTTTATTTGGTGGGGTAAAACCCCCTGGCTGAACTAGTTTTTATTTGTCTAACTCCCACAAGGTAAGGTGTGACAAAAGGTCGGGAAAGTGGGATTAGATAAGCCAGCGCTCGACAATTCAATATATATGTGTGATAATTAAACAGACAATCAACACGGGAAGTCAAATTCGCCCGATGAATTTTCAACCGGTGAATACCATAAAAAATATCCAATAAATAAAACGCCTATGTAAACAAATAATTATTTATATATAACATTAAATATCATAGTGTTTTATTCCTTTTTAATTTGAATATGTACATTTAATTTCTTAAGAAAAATAATATTAAACTTTAAAATATTTATTATTAAGTAATGTATTACTTTTTTTTGTTAAAACCCGGGTTTAATTTAAGGCGACACATCTGCCGGTGAAATCTCGGCAGTGAGAAAAAATCTCGATTTATTTGATCTTAAAGTTGCAATGCTCAAATAAATACAAAGTTTTGAAGAAAAATATTTCTTGTGGTAACTTTTGACATTATTTGGCAACTTTCTTCGAGTGCGATCATTTACAGTTTCAAAATCGACCTCCGCTAATATATATATATATATATATAGTTCTTCGGTGTATGTTGAAAAGAAATTAATAAAATGCTCGATCGCAAGAATGTGAGAGCTAATACAAATTATTTATTTAAAAACTATACGTTACATACTTCAGAGACGTACCATGGTTTTATTGAGATAGGCTGACCTTTTATTTTTGTTAAAAAAAAAGTCGTTAGTCGCTGATGATTTGAATTGGGCTTTACTTGATATACTGTTTTCATTGAGATAGGCTAACCTTTTATTTTGGTTAAAAAAGTTCGTTAGATCCCATTTAAATCATAAGCGACTCACGAAATGAAAACAAATCGAAGAATGAAGTTCAAAGATCACCGTGACGTTTCCGGTGAGTTCACTCAAGCTTCTATTTTGAAGAAAGTACCGAGTCCATAGGGGCGGTCTGTGAGTGTATATGGGTCTTAATCGTAACTAAGTATTATTTAAAATAAATTAATTGTTGATAATTTTGGAATAGTGCTTCTATTTGAATCTAAAGTTATTGTTATAATTCTAGTTTATTAGTTATGTGGGGGATTGGTGCAAAAATGTTTCAAAATAAGTGAATGGATCAAAGACGAGGAAGTAGTTTCTTGCATGAAGAATGATTTCTATTTCTAGATTGCTGATTTCTGTGATTTTTTGGAGAAAGTAAAGGTGTTGTTGAGAATTTCTCTGGTGATGGAGGGGTATAAGTCTGTGATGTCGAATTGTTTTTTTTTTATTATGAATGGTTTTGAACTAATTAATGATCGCTTGAGAATTGATCCAAACTCGTAGATCTGTTTGGCATTTGATGTGTTTATTGATTTTTCTAATTATATGCTTACCAGCTAAAACAATTTAGCATTTGACAATAAACCATGGGTTAAAAACTTCAACCATGAAGATTGTTTTGATGTACCGATGGGATCCTATGACAGTGCGACGTGATTGGGCTTTTAATCTTATACTCTCTACAAACCAATTCCCTAACCAAGAGTTTGGTCTCTACTGAAACGACGGACTATGTATCTCCCGCAATAACAACGTTCAAGAACTCGACAGATTTAGAAAATAAGTGACAGCATTCCTCAAAGATTCAGGATCACCATTGATACCAATCTCACTAGCATATACTTTTTAGATGCAACCTTGGAACTAAGTGAACCTAACAAACAATTCCACTAGACCATGCCACAAATCCAGCGAACAGCCCATGTATGTCAGCAACCAATCCTTCCACCCCCTCTTGTGTTTAAGAACATTATACCCAACATAAGCAAGCTTCCCCATAATAAAACAAAGACCTCCGCGAAAGCGGTTATAGAAAGACAACTCTTACAAACCCACCCAACCTACCAGACGAAACAAATGCAATAGAAAAAATAAATATTATCTTGTTCACTCCCCCTATTTCCTTAGTGTCAAATATAACATAGGTCAACAATTTCTCCAATTAATAGATACACACTTTTCACCATCTAATAAGCTTCATAAACTCTTTAATTTAAATACAGTTAACACGAGTTATTCTTTTTGTCTCTTCATAGAATCTTTTCTAGCCTCTAAACTTACTACTCCAATCAATCCCCAACACCACCGCTCATGCAGAAGTGAGGAAATATGCCCCTATGAGGGCGTTGCCCAGCCGGATCCATAGTGTACGAAGACGAAGACAGATCCGGTATAAACTCCAAGAAAGAAGAAATTTACATCGGAATGACTCAAAGAACTTTCAAAAGGAGGCTCTACGCCCACAAAAAACACTTTAAAATGACCGGGAATAAGACAAAACATACCTAGGTACCAACATATGGACACTCAAAAATTCCAGTACCACCTTATGAAATTATCATCGATAAACAAACGTCTTATACCTCTACCTCCACGAAATACCCACAATGCACCAATGATCCAAACCCTAACCCTAACCACTAAAAAACTCGGGATCCTACAAGCAATCAATAACGCTTCCATACACTGCATGAACATCAAAACTGAGGTCTTCAAACGTTGTACCCACAGAAGAAAATATATACTAGCCAAATGGACTAATAACGAAAATACATAACTCGCTGATAGTCCCTTCGATATATAAGTCTAAAGAAATCCACATAATGTGTAAAATATAACGCATATTACTTCTAATTATTAAAAGGGCAGAATGGTAAAAGCTTCGATCATTTCGAAAGTGATAACCTCTCTTTTTCAAAAAAAAAAAGAAACAGAAGTTGAACAGATATGTAGGTTTAAAAGAACCAAGATGGACGCCGCTATTCAAGGCATAATGTTTGCAGAGGAAAAAAGAAGACTCGCAGACAGGTATGACAAATAGAAGAAAAAATGTAGAATTGAAGTGCGATAAATATGAAATGTATTAAAATTACCTACATGAATTAATTTTGTTAAACTTTTTAAAAAAACTTTAAAAATGTTTTGTTTATATATCTTATTTTATTTATCTATTGTTTATATATTAAATAATTTATTTCTATTATTTAATATTTACGTAAAGTGTAACGGGACGAATCAACAGATGATAACTAAGGGAGACAATGAGGTAGTCAGCTAAATATTCGATTGTTTAGTCTTTAGATGGTTTGTGTTTAGAGATCAATATATATATATATATATATATATATATATATATATATATATATATATATATATATATCGTAATCCAGGTAAAGTAAATACTTCAATGGGCTGTGCTCCGATGAACTGGCTGCTCTGGTTCCCATTCGACGTAAATACACTAGACAAACTTGACAATCAGCAAAATCCCATCCATACACTGTGGAGGTCCCCAGATGCTGGAGAGAGTTCTACTCCAATAGCTTCTCTTCTCGTGCTGCCGGCCTCTGGAACTCCCTCCCTCTTTCCCCGACTGTACCAACATGCAGAGGTTTAAACTAATGTAATCAGACATCTCGCTACACGGTTCCGAACTTAGGATGACACCCAAAACATACACCCTAATCCTCAGTAATCCCTTTCGTCTACAGTGGCGACCTGCCTTGTTTGGGGTGAAATATGTTTTTTTGTAAAACCCACAGGTTTAAACTCCAAAGAATGTTATAAGGTTTATATAATAGTGCCCACTAGTAAATAGAATTATTTATTTTAATAGTTTCATTTATAAAGACATGTACAAAAGACACTATACTGGCTTGTTTATGTTACCGACCTTTAGTTACATCTACAGCCATACACACATTGATACTAGATGTAACTAAAGATCGATGACACCGACACGCCAGTGTAGTGACTTTGTACATGTCTGTATCAATTAAATATATATTATTATTATATATATATATATTTGTGTTATTATGGAATAATTCAGGAGGAAATCCGGGTATGAGAGCTCAATGTGGTAAACAGAGGAAAAATAACATAAAATATAATAACACGAAATTACATAATCGTCGATGCAATAATTTATTTCAACCTTCTGAGTGATGCTTGAAAAAACCACAAGGTTGAAATAAATTATTGCATCGACGATTATGTAATTTCGTGTTATTATATTGTATGTTATATATATATATATATATATATATATATATATATATATATATATATATATATATATATATATATATATATAAGTCAGGTTCATATTATATTCCAATAACCATATTTTTATCTTATTATTTTAATTTTATTTTTTTACATCTCCAAAAAAAGATAACATTTCTATGAGATATATTTTTTACGATCTGTTTCATTTGTCTTATGCCAAACATCATTTTGATGTTAATATCGTCTCTGCAACATCACACAATCATTAGGAAAATGTACAAAGAGTAAAAAGTTATTGGATTAAAGTGTCTTAAGAAAACTTACACTATAAAGTGGTTCATGTTTGGGTGAAACCAAACAAAACACAAAGAAAAGAGCAAACTATATATATATATATATATATATATATATATATATATATATATATATATGTGTGTGTGTGTGTGTGTGTGTGTGTGGGTGTGTGTGGGTGTGTGTATGTGTATGTGTGTAGAGAGAATGTGTGTGTGGGTGTGTGAGAGAGGGGGAGAGAAAGAGAGAGAGGGGGAGAATTCCTGGAAGACAAAGCTGTAGCATAGCAGAGTTAACGGCTATAAAACGTGCTACGTGAGGTCCTATTTACTTGCCTCTCCACTGGGGCAGAGTTAACACACAAGCTCGTTTGTGTAATGTGGGGTGAACCCAACTCCTTCAAAAAGGGCACTCTGGATTAGAACAAAAAATAAAATTGCCCCAGTCTAGAAGGACCTCTTCTTCACTGACCAAATACAGAATAGACTAAGCGTAGCATCAGAACAGACACTACACTTTGTTCCCAGCCAAAAGGTTTTCCAGTTTATGTAGAGTCCTGCGTATCCCACTATGTGTTTATTCCGTACTTCTAAGTTTCGCTCAAATAATTTGGTTTCAATTAGTTTTTCAATTTGGCTTATTTGTTGCTCTTCCAGGTTTGACTGTATAATGATGACCACTTCAATAATACCCAGGTATTTATAATCCATGCATTCGATGCGCAGTATTTCCAATTGGTTGGGCCGCTTTTTACCCTGTGTTATTTGGAGTTTTTCATTTGTTATTCTACTGCTATGGGTATCCCCTCTTTTGAGGCTCGTCCTGGTTCAGAACCATCCTGGGTCCAATGGAAACACTCAACCGCCTGAGAACGAGAATGGAGCGATCCAAAGGTGTCTATGGCTAGATTGGGCTACAACACTTAGCCAACTATCTTCGAATTTGGTTTAGGATAATAGGATTTCGGGTAGTTTCAGTTCACTTGGATTCGTGCGACGTTATTTTTATATTTTATTTCTATTTTTATTTCGACTTATCCGTTGTGGGTCGGCTTGAATTTGGAGTGACAATAGACTTCCCCAAGGTTCCTTTACTCTCCGCACCCTTTCTTGTGGGAAGTCTGGTTGGTGCTATCCCTCCTCGTTTTTTTCAATCCTCCGTGATTCTTCTCAATCATCGTGTGTGTGTGTACTTCTTTCTTTCCTTTTAAAATTATTTACTCGCTCTATCTATCTGTCTCTCCGTTTTCTTTCTCACTGTATAAACGAGTAGTAAAAAATTAGTTGAGGAAGAAAGTGTAGTATCTGTCCGATGGATACTGGACCCCATGGACTGGTATTGTCTTGGCCTTCGGAGCTTGATTTACGCCGGCCTGTGGGTTTGTCCTGTGCAGTTCTAGGAGGTCCACGCTCCCAGGCTTTGCCTCCCCTCTTTGGGGAGGAGTAAGTTTATTGCTTACTGCCTGAGGCGGCTCTACCGGGGAATGCCGACGGGGCTGCCCAGGCAATTTTTAATGGCCAGAGTGCTCACCTTCTCGGGCGCTGGCTTTTCAAGTCCCACTTTCCCGATCCGACCTTGGGTCACATCTTACCTTATGGGAGTAAGATAAAACTGGCCTTGTGCCTAACCTCCTGAAGAGGTGGTAAATAAACACCAAAAATGCTGTTAATTATATGTACAGAAATAATATTTCTAATATCAATTTTTTATTAAACACTGCTTTATGAAATAATTATGCAAATTATACACCCAATGTACTGTTAAGCATTATTTCTATGTATACTAGCTGTTCCTACACAGTGCTACCCGAGATAAAAATGTATTAATATTAAGGGATGATTTTTTTTTTAATGAGCAAAATAAAAACAAGTGGATGGCGCGAACCGAGAACAAAAACGGGACCTAGTTTGTTTACACGCATATCTGCTATTCTATAAACAACCCATTCTATATAACTATTTACAGTATACTGGAGACAATATGTACTTTGAGTATAATAAAAACTATTTATTCATGCACATTTCTATCTTTTATATTTTTAGGAGTGTCTTCCATATTTCATGAAAAATCAGCCATGTTTTTTAACGGCCGCAATTCGTCCCATTTTTCTTTTTATTTCCACACGTTTTTAAACGTTTCCTTACATCGTGACGTTACAGCAACTTTTTTCCTTTTTTTTTTCTCCACTTTTCTTTATACATTATTATTGCAAGTTATTCTCCCCCCCTCCAACAGAAAAGAATTACAGCTGCTGCTGCTTCTTTTTTTAGTATTATTCATTCATTCATTTTTGTTTCACTGTAAAAAAAAAACGGTGTTTATTTATTTTTTTTTTTTTTCTCTCGTTTTTATTTTTTTTTTCAAGTTCTCAGCGACTATATTCATTAATTCGTCCATTCATTCTTTTGTTCTTTATTTTGTCGCTACCTTACGTGAGACGCGACTTGGGCCTCACGTTAACATTATTTGCTCAATCAATGAAATATAAAACAAAGTTCATTCATCTGTTCATTTGCTTTGTTCTTTTTCTTCTTCTTCTTCTTAATAATAATAATAATAATAATGTTAATAATAGTAGTACTAGTAGTAGTAATAGTAATGATTGCTGTTGCTGCTGTTGTTGTTGTTGCTGTTGTTGCTGCTGCTGCTGCTAAACTAGGAGTTCTCACTCACGTGATCATCATGGATTGCTCACTGATAATAAACGGTGGTGTTCCCTGGACTCTGCGTGAAAACAAGTCTCCCCAGATTTCCAGTACTTTCCACTTCTTTTTCAATACCCATTGCAAATAACTTTTACGTGTCGCAACAGTCGTTTACCATTGATTTCCCCCTGGTAACGACCATTGGTCTCCTCTTCGATTTAGGTGACAATAAACCTCCCCAAGTTCCCAGTACTCTCCGCACTCTTCCAGTGGAGGTCTGATTAGTGCTCTCCCTCCTTGGTCTGTCCATCCTACGTGACCCTTCATGACAATTTTGCGTGGTATCAGCCGAAGATAGTGCCATCACTTTTTTTTGGGGGGGGGGGCAGTTTATAAAATTTCTTGCAGTTTCTGTTCCTTGGGTTCATGTGGTGCTCTTATTCCTGTGGTTTTGTTTACTTCCTATTGTAACTTCTTGGGATTGGTTACTGCTCGTAGCTTATGCAAGTTAATTTCCGCATTCGAAGATTTTCCTTAGGATTACAGCTGTTTTTATCATTGCCGTCCATTATATAATCTCAGTCTTCCCTTTGATTCCAATTTCTCCCACTCTTCTTTCCCAGTTTTTGGGAGTGACTGTTCCAAGTACTCCTACGATTATTGGTATTATATTGATTTTCATAATGCTCTACATCCCTTTCCATTCTATGAAAAGTTTCGTGTATTTGCTTCGATTTTCCGTCTCCGTGGAACGGCAAAATCAACAATTTGAAAGGGTGTTTGCCTTCTTGTTGACTATCATGCCATCCGGTATCCTTGCTTGTATAAGTGTATCTGTTTGCACCTCCATGTCCCAGAAGATTCTGTGATTTTAAGTTTCCAGTACCGTCTCAGGTTTATGTTTGCATAGTTCCCAGTGTACTGCTTTCTCAACGCAGTCGTACCTGTTCCTGTTTTTTTTTATTGGGAGGATATATATATATGTATATATATATATATATATATATATATATATATATATATATATATATATATATATATATATATATATATATATGGGGTAAGGTACACGATAATTCATGAAAATGAAGTGTCGTGATGGACAAAATGTGTGAAAAGATGACAGACGGAAAACAAGTCAAAGTGCAGGAGAAAAACAAAAACAAGAGATTTTTTGACCGGTTTCGTTCGTGGGGAACGTCTTCAGAAAATGTTCAACTGATGATTCCTTAAAATAGTGTTAGATAAAAACTGTAAAAATTAAATTGACTTACATGAGTGATTTTCCACTGAAAGACTTGAGACTAAAAGTTTTTTTTGTTTTTTTAATATAGTTTTAATGGTTGAGAAACTTCCGAGACTATATATATATATATATATATATATATATATATATATATATATATATAATGAAGAAGAATGGAAAGGAATTAGAGAAGCAAAAGCCAAATCATAATTCAATTCAATTGCTCAGAGCAAGGTATATTCCGAAAAAAAGGCAATTTATTCTAGTTAAGGAAAATTTAACTAGAATAAATTGCCTTTTTGCGGAATATACCTTGCTCTGAGCAATTGAATTGAATTATGATTTGGCTTTTGCTTCTCTAATTCCTTTCCATTCTTCTTCATTCTACCTGCTCTATCCTGGATATTGAGCTGTATACTCTTCACGATAGGTTTCACTTTTCCTAAAAGTTCGCTTTTAGTACACCACTTTATATATATATATATATATATATATATATATATATATATATATATATATATATATATATATATATATATATATATATATATATATATATATATATATATATCAGGCTGGTAGCAATGCAGACAACCGGAATAGTGCAAGAGAGTATGAAAAAAAAAACATACAATCGAATAAAATATTAGGGGTATGAATCTTAACAATTATCTATATATTTTTCAATAGATCTTTCAAATATCAAATCAGTAAATATGTGATATACTGTTTAATATAAATAAATTATTCTGAATGATGGAACATTTTTTTCATGATTTCGGGAGAACGCTTCCCTTAAAAAAGCATACAAAAGTGAAATCGTCTAATGGAATGAAAAATCTAAAATGTTGACACTTCGAAAGAATAAGGCACGCAAACAAACAACAGGCACGCATGCAGGAAGATATTCAAATATTAATACTATTATTATACATTTTTTATATTCTTTTAAATTTATTTTATTTTAGTATTTTCATTTTTTTGTATCCATCTATGTATTTCTTAATTCCAATTTTTCTATTTTATTGTTATTAATTTTATTTATATATTTTTATTTCATGTTTTAGCTTTTTATTTCTTGGAATCAAAATGACTGGAATTTGTTCTAATCATTTACTGGTAGGTGGAATAATTTTTTTATTTCAATGTGTCTTTTTGAACTAATCTTCATGTGGGAACCTCCTCTAGTTAGAGTGCTATAGGTAATAAGTGCACATGTACTAAATCAGTGGTCCTCAACCTTTTTGTTGCCGCGGACCGGTAAGCGTTAGACAATTTTACCGCGGCCCGGGGGTAGATTGTTTACTTGCAACTTACATGTAGCATCGTACCAACAACATAACATGAAAATAAAAGCCTCGAAATAATAATAAATATATCATAAAAAACCTCATGTTCTGAAGATTTGAAGAATGTATCTATCGTTAAAATAATTTCATTTCAAGTGCGTGTTCTTTGCAAAAAACTTTTTCCTTCGTTTTGAGACAACCTGTATAAGCGAGCGCAAGACAGCGTGTGACTCATTGTCAAGGTCACGCCGAAGGCAGCCAACTGCTGTTGAGCAATCACAACACGAGTCACAAGACACACAAACACACTACAACACTAGTGACTAAGCTTACAAAGCGTATGACTAATCTTATGACAAAGCGTACAAACTGAGATAAAGAGCTTTAAAAACTGCGCACGTGTATGCAAACTATATTTCTAAACTGTATTTCTTACGCGGCCCGGTACCAATTGGTCTACGGACCGGCACCGGTCCGCGGCCCACCGGTTGGGGACCACTGTACTAAATATTTTACAAATACGATAAAACAGTAGAAAAGGAAATCACAGTCAACGTAAAGTAATTGCTAGCTGAATGTCCGTGATGATTCTTTTAATACAGATATGAGAACAGAGGGCAATTTTTTAAATTTAAATCTGATTTTAATGACGCTTCTCCGAACAAATTTGAAACCGCTTTATGTCGGACCCTCCCAAAGTTGGCGTGATAGATGTGCAAAAGTACGAAAGTGCTCAATATTGTACAAATTATACAAAATAGTCCTAAAAAAAGATAGCAAATAGCGTAAAACTACTATTTATCTACCTCCCACAAGGCAAAATTTGACACAAGGTCGGAAAGTGGGATTAGATAAGCCAGCGCTCGAGAGGAGAGCAATTCTGACCATTTAAAAATAGCCTGGGCAGCCCCGTCGGCATTCCCCGGTAGGGGCGCCTCAGACAGTAAGCAATAAACTTACTCCTCCCCAAAGAGGGGAGGCGAAGCCTGGGAGGGTGCACCTCCTAGAACTGCACAGAACCAGTCAACCCCCAATAGACCGGCGTAAATCCAGACCCAAAGGCCAGAACAATACCAGATCATTAGGTGGGTTTAAATAGCGTAAAACTAGACGTTATATGAATATCCTTTGAATAAATAAAACGAATGTTACTTTCAAGTTGATGACGACGCGATTCTATTAATGACGTCGTATTCGATTTTGAAACAAATCATTTTTAAAACGAGTAAAATCTTACTTTTTAACCACACAGCGACACCAGATATTTCTTAATTATTTTCCATGCAATTGTTTTGAATGGGTGTTGCAGGTGATAACGTACGTACGAGAATATTATCATAGGAAATCAGAACAGGAAACATTTTTTTTACTAAAAAAGGGTCGCCACTAATGAAGACCAGATGCGATTCGAGGATAATGGTTAATGTGATGAAATGATTGTCAGAATTTTTTTCTTCCCGAAATTATTAAAAGATTTTCTACCATATCGGATAATTGATTTATATTTAGCAATAAGTCTCATATTTACTGATTAGATTTGTCAAAGATTGAGAAGTAAATGGATATTGTAAAGATTCGTAATCTGCATACTTTCTTCGATTGTTTCTTTTTGTTCATACTCTTTGTAACCATTCCGGTTTTTCTGCGTTGCTATCAAACTTCATATATATATATATATATATATATATATATATATATATATATATATATTTTTTTTGTTGATTTTATTCCATTAGTTGCGACAAAACAAGTTTTGTTTCATTGGTGCAAATAGCGACCAACTCATCGGGCTGGCAGTGGAATTCAAATGGCATAAGTTTTAACTTCACTTTAACGGGAGATTGAAAATTGAAAATACATTGGAGGGGAGGGGGACAGAGTTGGGGCTTTGTCTATAACGGTGACATGGGACATGAGAGGGGAGGGGGGAGGACCCCAACAAGTCGTGTTTCAAATTATTACGTGGGAGGTTTTTCACGTGTTTGTGCTGTGATGATCTCAATTTCGGCCGGGGTGGGAGGAAGGGAGATGGGGCGACGGCCAGAGTGAGTTAAATTTAAAATGAGAATAAAATTATGATTATAACCGTCATTCCTATTTTATTTTAATTTTAATAAGTAATTATCATGTGGATAAAAATGTTTGATAATTTTAATTTAGGGTATTAATATATATATATATATATATATATATATATATATATATATATATATATATATATATATATATATAGGGTATTATATATATATATATATGTATGTATATATATATATGTATGTATATATATATATATATATGTATATATATATATGTATATATATATGCATGTATATATATATATGTATGTATATATATATATGTATGTATATATATATATATATATATATATATGTATATATATATATATGTATATATATATATATATATATATAGTCATCCACATACATAATGTTTCGCTGTATCACAGCTCTTGAGTGCGGTAAGACTAGCACGCATACTACGGCAGGGACCGAACCTCCACGAGACATTGACTGGTAAATGATATCTACAATGTTTTTTATAAACATTGACTGCCATTTTACACTGCGTAATTTGTTTATTTACAAAGAGTTTGCATATATATATATATATATATATATATATATATATATATATACAGATTTTTATAAACAATATATATTTTAAATTTAATACAAGCTCAAGGAAGTTGTATTACGAAATTCATAGAATATATATTATATTGACGCATTCCAATGATCATGCAAAATGCAATCTAAAATCATAATTTTCATTAGTTCTTTCAATTTATTATTTTCATATTTAGGTGGCTATTTATCATTTTAATTTTAATATTACATACATTTCATATTTTGCATGTAATATGAAAATTAATATGATAAATACCAACCGGAGTATGGAAATAATAAATGTAAAGAACTAATGAAAATTATGATTTTGGATTGCTGTTTGCATGATGATTCGAATGTATCAACATTATATATATATATATATATATATATATATATATATATATATATATATATATATATATATATGTATATATATATATATATATGTATATATATATATATATATGTATATATATATATATATATATATATATGTATATATATATATATATATATGTATATATATATATATATATGTATATATATATAGGTGTGTATTTATACGTATATATATGTATATATATATGTATGTATATATATATATATGTATATATATATATATGTATATATATGTATATATATATATGTATATATATATGTATATATGTATATATATATATGTATATATATATATGTATATATATATATGTATATATATATATATATATATATATATAAATGAGGCTAAAAGCCTTAGAAAGCATGTTTAGGTGCGATATTTATTAATAAAAATATAATCAGAACAAATTTATTTTCATTTTTACTTTGGTCATTTGACCAATCATTTTGCTAGTATACATAGCTTCTTCAGAGTATGAGATTTCTATAAAAAAACTAAATTGTATGTACAAATTGGATGAAAAAAACTATTTGAAATGCAAATAATTCGATGATTTTCTTTACTGACTTTCATATTTTTCTTTATGTTACTTGATGTCAAAAGAAATTCGACGTTGCCCAGGATTGAATAAGGAACCATATGTCCTTCTGTACCAAGCATATAACACTATATTACGTTTTTGTGTCTTAATTTCTATATTTTATAATGTTCAGTTTATGAGGCGTAGCCCAAGGATATACTTACCATTAATTTGGAAGGAGGGGTATAAGTAAAGTTAAATTAATTGAATAACATTTCAGAAATTGTATAATTTTTAGCCCCCCCTCTCATCAAAACACACATGACACCTCCCGAGAACAACTGTGAACCCCTGATTACCCCCTCCCCACCATTTTGCCAATCTCCGCGACCCGTGAAAGAAGATGTGACCACAACCACATTGATCAGTGTACCTTCTCTCAAATCTATTAACCACATGAGGTGTAAATCGGGCATGCATAAATTAAATACATGCCTAAATACGATAGTGCGTACCAATATAAGTGCATATAATTAAACATAAATCAGAACAAAAAAAAAGTAAAAGCTAGTGAAAAAATAAATAATGTAAGTTAAAAAACAAACAAAAATGAGTACAGCTGAAACATAAAACACAAAAAATTAAAAAAAAATTAAAAACTGTCCGAGGAACGAATTGTTGCCTGTGACGCCATTTTCGAACGGCTACCCGCACACTTTTGTTTAACCGAGCGTTTGATGTTGAGGACACTTGATGTAGCGAGTATTGACAATGTCGGCCAGACTTGTGTGTCTAGAGCTACTTTGTTTCGTTCATGTTTTATATTTTATGGCGTCCTACTCTGCGAGATCACGAAAAACCGTCAAAACATGTTGTTATGAATTTTTTTGTTTGTTTCTTCGTATTCTTCAAAAAACAAAAAAAAAACAAAAAGAAAAAGAAAAAAAAGAAAATCACAACGGAACGCCCTTCTCGAATTTCTCTTTTTGCCGACGAATATGCATATAGGTGTTAATAGAACATTTGCGAACAGTAATGACGGTACTGCGTCTCTTGTCTGCGGCATATCAACGCGTTCTGGTCTTCTTTTCTGCCGAAGCACAGTACTTATTTTTGTAGGTTACAAAAAGAGAATTAAAAGTAATAAACAATTAGAGAGAGACTCATTTATACGAAAAGAGATGAACGAAGAGTAATTAGATTCAATATTTCGCCCGTAAGCGGGCTTCGTAGGGAATAACATGAGGAAATAGCAAAGTCAATATTTATACATTCGTGCCGTGTTTGGAGCAAAATATCTCAAAACGCGAGAATAGCAAGGGAGGAGAAAGTGTAAAAGTAGGAAAATGATAGATAGGTTGTGGGAATGTAGTAGGTGTTGCTTAATGAAATTAGTGAAGACTTCTGTAGCGATTGCTGGGAATGTAGACAAAAAGGTAGAGAATATTGGTGAGAGAAAGAGTAGAAGAAGCTAAATAGTAGGGAAGGAGAGAGTTTTCAGGTGGCTAAACAGTGTTTCAGTAGTGAGAGGCGGTGGACGTTTAGTACTTATTGTAAACGATTGACTATATCCGATTTTCACACACACACACACGCACCCCCCCCCCCACACACACACACATATATATATATATATATATATATATATATATATATATATATAAATATATTTAAATATTAAAGTGTTTTATACCAACAGACGATGTCGTTTAGGGTTTTCTATCCTTACCAGTGGAGGAGTGGAGTTTGGAAGCGGTTGCATGGGCTCGAACGCAGTTCACAGATTCTGCCTAGAATCACCAACCTAACACCCAAGGCTATATATATCGTATCGTACGGATGCCACATAAAAATAGTATCTGCCCTGTGTATATATTTTACGGGAGTATTATATCCGAATTTCTGAGGATTGCTCGTGTTACCTTAAAATTAGTAGATGTTATGCCCCCAATTTCTAACCTAATAATAAGAATGATTAAACACGGTGGCGATCATAATAAAATATTTAGACAATTAAATAGGGCAATTACTCGCCATCTTGACGCCTTTTAAGTCATATCAAATTAATCAAAGTAAATTGATAGAGCAAATCCAAAGCTATCTAAATATAAATAAAAATAATGTAGAATATGTATAATCGTATATATAACACATATACTAATTATATAAAAAATAGTTACATTTAATAGACAGTAGAACGGGATGAAAAAGGAAAGAAATGTTGAAAAAGTTAAAAAAGAAGAAGAAGAAATAGAAAAAATCGACAGTTAGCTTATACCGCCGATTGGAAACGCTGTGAGTTTAAAAAAAGAAGAAGAAAGAGAGAAAGGATGGACAGTTGGCTTATGAACGCCGGTTGGAGGAACTGTGAGTTAAAAAAGAAGAAGAAAGAGAAAAATCGGCAGTTAAGCTTATGAACGCTGTGAGTTGACAAGGAGGATTAATATTTAATTGAAATTGATGTCAAGGAAGTGAACAACAAAGGAGGAGGAGGAGGGGGAGAAAAAGGACTAAAAGTATGTATATGTATATGTATATATATATATATAATTTAATTTTTTTAATGGATTCGTCTACACACTTTAAAATACAGCAACATTTTTGTACGTAACGGATAAATTTTATTAGACAGACGAACAACACAGGTAAGGATGACTTTTTCTGTTTTTTTATAACTAATATAAGTTAGCAAAACATTTATACGGAACAAAACTTAGGTTTAGTATACGGAAGTGTCGTTTAAGGGAAGTGGCGTCTGATCAACTCTTCTGGGAATCCATGAAATTAAATACTGTCTTGTTTTTCATGGTAAACAACTGATGATCCCTTAAATAATGTTAGTAGAAAACTAATATAATAACTGAAAAAGTTAAATTGACTTACATGAGTGATTTTCCACTGAATGACTTGGGACTTACGGTTTAAAAAAAAAGATAGTTTTAATGGTTGAGAAACTTCCAAGACTATACACACACGCACACACACACACACACACACATATATATATATATATATATATATATATATATATATATATATATATATTTATGTAATAATTTTTTGGATTACTTTTATGTACGTATACAATTAATAAAACACATATATTAACGAAAAATACGTCCTATAAAGTTAAGAGAGACTAATAATGCAATTTGCTGCATCTTTATCACTTAGGAAGTGAAACAATTGATATAGTAGTATGTTATTAAAACCAACAATCTCTACAACCAACAATACATAACTGTTACATAAAAATACATAAACATATTTAGGTGATAACAATCGCATAGTCCGGTGGTAAAACGCCAGACTATAGACATCAATATCGAAGGTTCGATACTTGTTAGCAATGTATACTACAAAGGAGGACGAAACTCGGGTCCAGGACTTCCGGTTTGTTTCTTCTTCGGCGTTGTCTGATTGTAGAAAATAATTATATAATGTTATCTCACATTCAATAATTTATAATAATAATAATAATAATAGTAATAATAATAATAATAATAATAATAATAATAATAATAACAACCAGAACAACAACAACAGTAATAATAATAATAATAATAATAATAATAATAATAATAATAATAATAATAATAATAATAACAACCAGAACAACAACAACAACAATAATAATAATAATAATAATAATAATAATAATAATAATAATAATAATAATAATAATAATAATAATAATAATAATAATAATAATAATAATAATAATAATAATAATAATAAAAACTTGACTGGAATTTATATTAACTAAACTGTTCATAATACGGAAAATGCTTACAATTGATGGAGCTTTTGCAAAGACCGGAGATGCATATCGATTGTATCTACCTAGAAAGGAAGGTGGTCGAGGTCTACTTAGTGTTGAAGATGTTGTGAATATAGAAGAAGGTTGTCTATATAAATATATTTCGTAAAATAATGCGATTCTTCTCCGTGAAGTGAAAAGAAAGAGAATACTAAGAACTGGGATGAAAAAGAATCAAAGGTTACAAGAGAGAGGGTTACAATTATTTGGAAAGAAACTACACAGTGTATTCTTAAATAATACTGCATTAAGAGATAACGACAGTGGAATTGGATAGTAAGGGGTGATCTCAAAAGATCTGCTGAGAGCACCGTAATGGCAGCCCAGGAACAAGCCACCTGTACTAGGTCCATCAAACATTACATTGACAAAACTGCAGAATGACTGATGTGCAGATTGTGTAATCAAAGGGAAGAAACCTTACGCATATTGTATCTGAATCCCCAATGCAGTATAAAAAAATGGTGACACGACAATATATGCAAACTTTAGGAATTGGACCACAATGAGAAGTGGTATGAGCATAAGCCAGAAACGGCACAGGAGAACGACAATGTCAAAATTCTTTGGGGCATGCGCATACAGACTGATAAGGGTATTGAACATTCAAAACCCGACTAAATCTTGCTAAACAAAAACAAGAGAACTTGCTTAATCATTGATGTAGCTTGCCCCTTCGATACCAGAGTGCAGGAGAAAGAACACGAAAAAAAAATCAAGATCATAAATGGGAATTAAGTAGACTATGGAAATGTACAGAAGTAAAGGTGATTCACGTTGTAATTGAAACGCTTGGAACCGTAACGAAAAGCCACCATCAATGGCTTAAACAAATTGACGAGGCAATTTATTTTCCAATTCTGCAATAGGCTTGCTTGTGTTACGATACACGCCTTACATTCAATTTACTCATTTTACTCTATACCGTTCGTAACCACAGTCTTAAATCTTCATGTATCAATTTACGGCCCTTCAAGCCTTTTTAAAACCACGAATCTGTTCACGGCATCTCAAGCCTTTTTCAATTACGGCCTCTGTTCATTTATACGTATCTTAAAGTCTCTAAAAAGTTCTCAAATAAATCTCAAGGTTTACCTTATCTTCTGTTCTCTTCTTTGGCCTGTGATTCGTCTAGTCTTCGCTGGCTGTGTCGTCTTGATCGAAGGAAGAGGTCTGTCTCAGACAGAATGAACACACGAGACACGAATTTTCTTGAAGGGAAATTTCACACAAGTTTCTTTATTCTCACACAATTCTTATTTCTTGGTTCGCTTGCTGTCAGGGGGATTCCGGTTTCGACTCTCTCATGCTCCGGCTACTTTCCGGTTCCTTTTGGGATATCTTCTGCCCTCCCAGAGCGGGGCCTTACCAGTTTGCCGGCTACATGCTCGCAGCCGGTCTGAACGGTATCGCCTCTAAGCTCAGACTGATTCTAAAAAGCTAAGTTTTTGTTTTCCGTGGTGACGTAATCATCATTCCCACGCACGATATGGGGACAAAAATGACTCACTCTGATCTCTGACTCAAAGGTCACGTCAGTTGTCTAAATTTATTATGACTATTCTTGGATCAAACACTTCTCTGAACTCACTTCTGAGTCCAGAAACAAAACCTATTTTTCAATAACAAAATTAGCTATTTGATACTAGTTAACCTACTGTGCCTTGCATAATAGGGCCCTACAGTATTGTAACACTTGTTAGGAACAACGAAAGTGTTAAGGTACAGCTTGAATCTCTAAGGTCAAGGGAATTGCCCCAATGTTCAAAAAAGAAAAACATCTGACTAAATACATCATAAAGTTGAGACTACTATTAAATCATAATAATAATAATAATAATAATAATAATAATAATAATAATAATAATAATAATCATAATAATAATAATAATAATAATAATAATAATAATAATACATGAGAGATAAAAATAATAAAAAACATAATAATAATAATAAAAATAGTAATAATAATTATTTTAATAAAATAATAATAATGATAATAATCATAATAATAATAATAATAATAATAATAATAATAATAATAATAATAATAATAATAATAATAATAATAATATTTTTTAGACCAATAGTCCTTACCAGCGAGAAATCAATGGTAAACGGCTGTTGTGGTACTTCAAGTTTATTTGCGGTGGCTATCGAAAAGAGGTGGAGAATACTGGAAATCTGGGGAGACTTGTTGTCACTCAGACTCCAGGGAATACCACCGGTTGTCGGTGAGCAATCACTGATGACCTGTGTGAGAACTCCTAGTGAGTAAATAATAACAATAATAATAAAATAAAATGTTAATATAGAACAGAAATACACCGGAGTCTTATTCATTCACAGGAATCGTGGGGGTACCTGCAAATAAAAGATATAATGTTATCACTTGTAGTGCTTGTTGTATATAAATAACAGTGGTTTAATATTATACTCCTAGACTCACCCGTCTCGCTATCGCTTCGCAAAGTTTGTAACTTGAAATACTATAATTCATCATGTTTACTTTTAATAGGCTCTAATTTTTATTGCAGGCTTATAACATATTTTAGGAAAAATGAACTCTGTGGAATCTAAATATATAGTGTCACGAGTAAATATTATAGAAAATGCTAAAAATCAGTTTCGTCTTGCTTCTAGCATTTTATGCTCAATTTTTATTAGTTTAAATTGGGAGATTTTTCTTGAATGTGTTCTTTCCTGAATTCGAATTTTCCTAGATAACAAATAATAATGGCTATTTTGTCTTCACGATCTTTTTTCGTATTTTCTTGTGCGTTAATCTTTTTAATTTCTAGTCTATAAGGAGAAATTTAATTAGTTGTTGCCAGTAGGAATGAATTGAAAAATTAAATAATACTTTATTGATTTCTACAACTAATCAATATCTTTCACATTTAATTAATTATACATTTAAAGATCTGAGATTGAACCTAGCACACATTCTATTCAATTTTTTAATTCGTCTGCTTCGGTATTTGTTTGAGCAGAGTAATTAAAGTTGAAAAAAAAAACATGGCGGTACATTGTACTTCGAAATTTCGACATTCAAAATATATATAGACTTGAAACAAAATGGCGACTTGAAACAAAATGTCGATTGAAAAAGATTATGGAATACAAGTCGACATTTTTATGTCGAATTAAAGAAAATGTCGACTTTAAAAAATGAGTTATTACAAGTCGACATTTTTATGTCGGTTTTAAGAAAATGTCTACTTCTAAAAATTATGGAATACAAGTCGACATCATGTTTTTACTATTAATTATTTCTTTTTGTCATTATTTTTATTATTACTTTTTAATTATTTTTATTATTACATTTTGCTATTAAATTCTGTTATTACTTGTTGTTATTACTTAGTGTTATTACTATTTATTATTAATTTTTATTTTGACTTTCATTATTACTTTATGTTATTATTTTATTATTACTTTTTGTTAATATTTTTCCTGTATTTAAATTTGTTTTTTCCGTTGGTCTTTTTCACACATTTTGTCTTTCACGTCATTTTATTTTTATGATGTATCGTGCATTTTATCCTCATATGTGTATGTATAGTGGCTTCCCGTTTTGTGGAATTTATGCTTTTTGTAGCATATTTACACATTTCAAACGTATTTTCTTCCATATTGCATCCATTGTTCTAAATACATTTTAAGTCTAAATGGTTCCTCATTAAATATTATTTAAAACAACAACAACATAACATCGTTTTTATCGCCTATACACAATTATTTACCGCATCATGTTCACCCTTTCGAACTGAACATTAACCCATATTTTACAAGTACAGAAAGTCTCGCGATAAACGTGGTAACCCATCTACACGCTCATAACTTATGAACCAGACTGGATTATTTAAAAGCTAAAATAATAACAATTAAAATAAGTGGTTATTCAGTTTGTGTATTAGTTTTGGTGATTACTTTTTGTAATTATTTTTTAATTATTACCGTTTGTTATTACTTTTTGTGACTACATTTTATTAGTATGTATTTTTATTACTTATTATTCTTATTTATTGTTATTACATGTCAGTATTCCTTTTTGCTATTACTTTTATTTATTACTTTTTATACAATTTTCTTATTACTTTTCTTATGATTATTGTTATTACTTTTATTTATTACTTGTTATTATTACTTTTCATTATTAACGTTTTTTGTTATTGGTTTTTATTATTACTTTTAGTTATTACTGTTTTTATTAGTGTTGATTATTACCGTTTTTTATGATTTTTGCTATTAAATTATCATCACATTTTCTTATTAATTTAATCATTATGTTATTACATACTTATTGCTTTTCTAATCATTTTTGTCGAAGCATTTAGTATTTTATTATATTTTATATTACTTTTCATTTCTACTTGTTTTATGGGTCATTTAAGTGGTTGCATTGGTTATTATAATTGTTATTACTTTTGTCTTACATACAAATAGGGCGAAATAAATTCTTCTTCTTATTTGGTAAATAACATAATGATGGAAGTTCACATCGAAAATAGTAAAAGAGAATACTTTGTTGTTAGTAATAAAAAGTAATTTATCAGTATTCATTGAAATAATATTTACTCTTTTTACGTCGCCTCACATTTTAGCGAGCTGTTTTATCATTATTATTATTGTCATTATTTTTATAATTATTATTATTATTATTATTATTATTATTAATATTATTATTATTATTAGTAGTAGTAGTAGTAGTAGTAGTAGTGGTAGTATAATTGTTACTCCTTAGGAGTTTCACAAAAGTTATCGACAGTTATTCTTCACCGACAAGACATCAGTAGTGTTCCCTAAGTCTGAGTGACAACACTCCTCACTGGAGTTCCAGTATTCTCCACCTCTTTTCGATCACAACCGCAAATGACCTTACGATATCGCAACAGCCGCTACCATTGATTTTTTGCTGGCAACGACCATTGATCTCCCCTAAGATTTGGGTGGCAAAAAGCCCCCCCCCCAAGGCTCCATCACTCCCTGCACTCTTCCAGTTAATGCTATCCCACATTGGTCTTCACTCTCTTTGACCCTCTACAACTAAAATTATTATTATTATTATTATTATTATTATTATTATTATTATTATTATTATTATTATTATTATTATTATTATCATTATTGTTGTGGTTGCAAGGTTGAACAATAATTAGTGAGGAATACAATGAAGACGCAAACAACAAGGAGAATGCAATAATAAGTGTATTAAAGAAAAGGTATAGTTACAGTATGTACAAATGAAGGTGTCGAGCCAGAGAGTCTTGGTGTGAGGACATGTACGCTCTTCGGCGTCACTTCCGGTGGCATTTAGGTAACACACACTAAGGCCAACCTAGGCTTGCCATTTATAGTGTAACGTTATTCGTATATGCAAATGAGTGGTTGCCACCACAACAATTATTATTATTATTATTATTATTATTATTATTATTATTATTATTATTATTATTATTATTATTATTATTATTATTGTTATTATTATCATCATCATCATCATCATCATCATCATCATCATCATCATCATCATCATCATCATCATCATCATCATCATCATCATCATCATCATCATCATCATCATCATCATCATCATCATCATCATCATCATCATCATCATCATCGCAATTAAACTATTTTATTAAATAACTTCATCAAACGTAGACGGATCTGAAAAAGAACACCACTTCTTGTTCGCCTGTTAGCGTTTAAATGAAAGACAGCAGTAGGTGCAAAGTAAATAATAAAAAGAAGAAGGACCGGTCTCTATGCTACGCCTCTTACGGGAATAGAAACGAGACCAGAATAAATGATTAAACACATCCACACATCCACACATCCACACACACGCAAACTCTCTCTTCCTGTATCTTTGTTGTTATGCAATGAAGTCGGTTTTTTTTTATATAGCCTACCTTTTACCTCGTGACCGAGAATTTATGAATAATACTCTCAGACACATTCATTTTGATATAATAAAACAAATGATTTAAATGAATAATAAATACAGAAAATGTAATATAGATGTATGTAATCGAACACTACGTCACTCTTGCAAGGTTTATTACTTTACATTTTAGCATTTTTATTCTCTGAATATTAAGATGAAGTAAATACGAGCGAATATACGCGCTCCAAGGACATGTATGCCATCTCGCTCTCTGTCTCTCTCCTCTCCTCTTCTCTTCTCTTCTCTCTATCTCTCTATCTCTCTGTATCTTTTATATTGTATTTATATATGTGTGTGTGTGTGTTATATATACATATATATATATATATATATATATATATATATATATATATATATATATATATATATATATATGCATATTTATATATATACATACACGCACACATATATATGCCAATGTCGCTCTCTGTCTCTCTCTTTTTCTCTTCTCTTCTTTCTTTCTCTCTCTCTTATTCTCTCTCTTTATCTCTTTCTCTCTATCTCCCTTTCTCTCTGTCTCTCTCTCTCTCTCTCTGTATATATATATATATATATATATATATATATATATATATATATATAAAGAGACAACGGACACCATATTTAAAACAGGACATATTATAGAGGAAGCCAGAGAACACCAAGTTCCATTGCATTTTAATTTCGTCGACTTCAAGGCTGCTTTCGACACTATATGGAGGAAGGCGCTCTGGAAACTGTTGAACCAAATTAAAATTTCCTCAAAATACGTTGCTATCATACAAAACCTATACGAGGACACAAGATTAATGCTGGAGGGCAACTCACTGACTGATTTCTAGTGAAGGACTCGAGTGAGGCAAGGCTGCATAATGCCACCAAGTCTATTCAATGTATTTCTGGAACACGTAATGGAGTATATTACAGGTTTGGACAAACAGTTTCAATCGAGAGATGGCATTTCAAATGGTATTAGATATGCACATGATACCCATCATATATCTGCTATTTTTGACAGACTCAAAATTTCAACTTCGGAGCTTGAAAAAGCCTGCCAAAAATGGTCACACATTCCTGACATAGCCACCTGGTCAATACTACTCTCTCCCTCCCTCTGGCCTCAAAAAATTTCACACTTGATCGCAACAAAAATCTCAACCCCCATTTAATCTCTCCCACCCTTTTGACTATTTTCTTTCACACTCTTACCCCCCCATTTTCAAGTTATCTTCAGTTCTTCAAATCTCTTTCTAAAACTATAATACAACCTACTTTCTGAACACACAGAGTTTCCCCCTTTTCTTCCATTTCCCTAGCCTCTCAAAACTCATGCCACAACTTAACACGACAACACTCTCAGCCCCCTTTCATCTGTCCCACCCTATAGCAAGTTCAATTATACTCTCAACCCTCCATATTTAACTGCTGACTTAATGGTACCCACTCAAAGCTTTCCATATCCATTTCATTCTTCGACACCACTGTGCGAACACAAAAGGGGCATAAAAAACAATAACTCTCTCAGTGCACTTTTTTCCCACGTATTAGAACACGATCACGCTTTCAAGTTCGAACAGGCTAAAATCACCAAACATATTCATAACAAAGTTCGGCGACGACTACTTGAAACAACACTCATCACAGACTCTAACGCCATCAGACAACGAAATTTTTTCTACAAAAATTATCCTGACCGAACAAAAACTAAAGCTAGATCATGGCTAACCTTTCGTCTTATCGTTCTCACTTGCACTTATATACAACTCCCCGCATACACACTACATATATATATATATATATATATACATTTATATATATATACACATATATATTCATAAATACATATATACATATATATACATACATATATACATATATACACATATATTTATATATATACATATATATATATATATATATATATATATATATATATATATATATATTGATGTGGTTGTGTTCATTGGTGAGTGCAGCGTTTGTTGTTTTTGCTTATCCCTATTTCGATTATTTCACTTTCTAACAGATTAAGATGCAAACAATTCTATTATTTGTTCGCCTATAACTTTATAGGACGTATTTTCCGTTAATATATGTTTTAATAGATGTTATACGTACATAAAAAAAACAATTACGTACTTTAATGTACGTATAAAATTAATATATACATATATATATATATATATATATATATATATATATATATATATATATATATATATATATATACATATATATATATGAGGATAAAATTCGCGATATATAATAAAAATAAAATTACGTTAACGACAAGATGTGTGAAAGAAGACAAACGAAAAAAACAAACAAATTTCAATACAGGGAAAATCATCAAGAAAGTAGTGATTTTACCGATTTAGTTTGGATCAAAGAACGTATATATATATATATATATATATATATATATATATATATATATATATATATATATATATGGATAGGAATTTAAAATATTGTTCATAACATGTTATATATATACAGATACAAATTATTTATTTAAAAACTGTTCGTTCTATATTTCAGAGACGTACTATAGTTTCAGTGACATGGATTTACTTTTTACTGTCTAGAAAAGGCCGTTATCATCCATTCAAATCTTCGGCAACTCATGAAATTAAAACATATCTAAGAATAGAGTTCAACAATCGCCCATAACATCTTATGGTTAATTCGCTCAAGCGTTCCTTAGTTTTAGAAAGTACCGAGTTAATAAGAGCGGACGTATTTGCGAAAGAAAAGATTTTCCTAACTGGTATCAAATTAAGTGGAGAGGTCAATGTTGACTTGTTATTATTGTAATACATGCAGTGGTTCCTGTATAAGGTCATCTGGTGTTTTGTCATCAAGTTAATTAGATTAACTTTTACTTAATAACGTTTATGAACCTATTGGGGTCTGTGTGTGAATCAATTAGGTTTAAATCTTGGTCATATATATTTTTTTCGTTAAGAGAAATTCGAGAAATACCTAAAAAATATTTCTTTATGTATTTTTAATATAAAAAAAACAAAATTGTATATCATGAGCTATCTTTTAATTTATGTTATTCATGATAGGTTAGGATTGTGGCAATGCGACTGTAGGTTATTGTTGTAGACCCGTGCTAGAGGTCACAAAGATAACAACCACAAATTGTGACAGGTTAAAATATACAATGTATTTATTCATAGCAATACAGTAACGCCACTAAATGTGGTAGAAGATGACCGGATTCCTACCATGCGGTAAAACATGAATAAGAATGTCCTCTTATGAGTCTTTGCAACCATGGTATTTATTATAGATGGTTGCTTCCATTAGTTCTTCAATAGGGGTGATTTGTACCCAACAACAGTTATATATTGGGTGGGTAGATGAGACGTGTTTTTGCTATCTATGATACATCTTTGAGGAAAACAATTGTTATATTGTATATTAAAAATTAATTTTGATAATTATTGGAAATTTGTTGGGGCATGTGGACAGGTCTTGTATTTTGTATATGAGTTTGTCTCCTTTAGGGCTAGGGCTAGGGTTAGGGTTAGGGTTAGAGCTATTAGTGCGCTAGTAGAGATTTTCTTCTGTGGGGCATTGTTTGAAAACATCAGTTTTGATGTTCATACAGATTAAGAAAAAGTTATTAATTTCTTGTAGGATCCTGCATTTTTCAGTTTGAGGTGGAGTTATAGGGCTTTTGTTTATTGATGATCATCTATTTAATTTCATCAGGGACACTGGACTTCTTAAGCGCTCATGTAGTGGTTGCTAGTTATATGGGTTTTTGTTTATTGATGATCATCTATTTAATTTCATCAGGGACACTGGACTTCTTAAGCGCCTATGTAGTGGTTGCTAGTTATATGGGTTTTTGTTTATTGATGATCATCTATTTAATGTCATCAGGGACACTGGACTTCTTAAGCGCCCATGTAGTGGTTGCTAGTTATATGGGGTTTTGTTTATTGATGATCATCTATTTAATTTCATCAGGGACACTCGACTTCTTAAGCGCCCATGTAGTGGTTGCTAGTTATATGGGGTTTTGTTTATTGATGATCATCTATTTAATTTCATCAGGGACACTGGACTTCTTAAGCGCCCATGTAGTGGTTGCTAGTTATATGGGGTTTTGTTTATTGATGATCATCTATTTAATTTCATCAGGGACACTCGACTTCTTAAGCGCCCATGTAGTGGTTGCTAGTTATATGGGTTTTTGTTTATTGATGATCATCTATTTAATTTCATCAGGGACACTGGACTTCTTAAGCGCCCATGTAGTGGGTGCTTGTTATATGGGTTTTTGTTTATTGATGATAATCTATTTAATTTCATAAGAGACACTGGACTTCTTAAGCGCCCATGTAGTGGTTGCTAGTTATATGGGTTTTTGTTTATTGATGATCATCTATTTAATTTCATCAGGGACACTGGACTTCTTAAGCGCTCATGTATTGGTTGCTAGTTATGTGGGGTTTTGTTTATTGATGATCATCTATTTAATTTCATCAGGGACACTGGACTTCTTAAGCGCCCATGTAGTGGTTGCTAGTTATATGGGGTTTTGTTTATTGATGATCATCTATTTAATTTCATCAGGGACACTCGACTTCTTAAGCGCCCATGTAGTGGTTGCTAGTTATATGGGTTTTTGTTTATTGATGATCATCTATTTAATTTCATCAGGGACACTGGACTTCTTAAGTGCCCATGTAGTGGGTGCTTGTTATATGGTTTTTTTGTTTATTGATGATAATCTATTAAATTTCATCAGAGACACTGGACTTCTTAAGCGCCCATGTAGTGGTTGCTAGTTATATGGTGTTTTGTTTATTGATGATCATCTATTTAATTTCATCAGGGCACTGGACTTCTTAAACGCCCATGTAGCGGTTGCTAGTTATATGGGTTTTTTTTATTGATGATCATCTATTTAATTTCATCAGGGACACTGGACTTCTTAAGCGCCCATGTAGTGGTTGCTAGTTATATGGGTTTTTGTTTATTGATGATCATCTATTTAATTTCATCAGGGACACTGGACTTCTTAAGCGCCCATGTAGTGGTTGCTAGTTATATGGGTTTTTGTTTGTTGATGATCATCTATTTAATTTCATCAGGGACACTCGACTTCTTAAGCGCCCATGTAGTAGTTGCTAGTTATATGGGTTTTTGTTTATTGATGATAATCTATTTAATTTCATCAGGGACACTGGATTTCTTAAGCGCCCATGTAGTGGTTGCTAGTTATATGGGTTTTTGTTTATTGATGATCATCTATTAAATTTCATCAGGGACACTGGACTTCTTAAGCGCCTATGTAGTGGTTGCTAGTTATATGGGTTTTCGTTTATTGATGATCATCTATTTAATTTCATCAAGGACACTGGACTTCTTAAGCGCCTATGTAGTGGTTCCTAGTTATATGTGTTTTGTGTTTATTGATGATAATCTATTTAATTTCATCAGGGACACTGGACTTCTTTAGCGCCCATGTAGTGGTTGCTAGTTATATGGGTTTTTGTTTATTGATGATAATCTATTTAATTTCATCAGGGACACTGGACTTCTTAAGCGCCCATGTAGTGGTTGCTAGTTATATGGGTTTTTGTTTATTGATGATAATCTATTTAATTTCATCAGGGACACTGGACTTCTTAAGCGCCCATGTAGTGGTTGCTAGTTATATGGGTTTTTGTTTATTGATGATCATCTATTAAATTTCATGAGGGACACTGGACTACTTATGAGCCCGATGTAGTGGTTGCTAGTTATATGGGTTTTTGTTTATTGATGATCATCTATTTAATTTCATCAAGGACACTGGACTTCTTAAGCGCCTATGTAGTGGTTCCTAGTTATATGGGTTTTGATTTACTGATGATAATCTATTTAATTTCATCAGGGACACTGGACTTCTTAAGCGCCCATGTAGTGGTTGCTAGTTATATGGGTTTTGTTTATTGATGATCATCTATTTAATTTCATCAGGGACACTGGACTTCTTAAGCGTCCATGTAGTGGTTGCTAGTTATATGGGTTTTTGTTTATTGATGATAATCTATTTAATTTCATCAGGGACACTGGACTTCTTAAGCGCCCATGTAGTGGTTGCTAGTTATATGGGTTTTTGTTTATTGATGATAATCTATTTAGTTTCATCAGGGACACTCGACTTCTTAAGCGCCCAAGTAGTGGTTGCTAGTTATATGGCTTTTTGTTTATTGATGATCATCTATTTAATTTCATCAGGGACACTCGACTTCTTAAGCGCCCAACTAGTGGTTGCTAGTTATATGGGTTTTTGTTTATTGATGATCATCTATTTAATTTTATCAGGGGCACTGGACTTCTTAAGCGCTCATGTAGTGGTTGCTAGTTATATGGTTTTTTTTCTTTTCGCCTGATATTTGAAAGTGCTATTGTTAGCCTAGAACCTCTGTTTGAAAGTCCTTGAGTCATTCCGATGTAAACATCTACATTCTTTCCACCGTATATGACTTTGGCTTCGTACGGTATTGATCTAATCTCTTCTGTATAAGCAGCGGTGGTGGAAGGATTAATTAGAGTTATGTGTCTTAAAGCTAGTAGGGATCCTACGGAGAGACAGCAAGTATAACTCGTTTTGACTGTATTTCTATTAAATAGTTTATCAGACTTATTAGATGATGGAAAGTGTGTGTCTATTAATTTGAGGAAATGTTTAACTATGTTATATTTTACACTGAGAGTGTAAGGTAGTTTTATGGTCTGGTCTGCTGGAGTTGTTAGTTTGGTCAATGGTCGCGTCTAAGAAGTACACGCTCGTGAGATTAGTATCATTTGTGATCTTGAATCCTAGATCTTTGAGGAATGCTGTCAGTGTCTTTCTAAATCTATCGAGTTCTTGACCGTTGTTGTTGCGAGAGATATATCGTCTGTCGTCTTGGTAGACGCCGAAGCCATGGTTAGGGAATATTGTTTGTAGGGAGTATAAGATGAAATTAGATCGCACACATTCGCACTGTCGTAGGATCCCATCGGCACATCAAATGAGTCTTAAGGGTGGAATTTTTTAACCTATGTCTTATTGTCAAAGAAGAGGAGGAAGTTACTGGCATGGAATATAGTTCATATTTCTAGATCGCTGATTTCTATGAAGGTTTTGGAGAAATTTAAGGCTTTGTTGAGGATCTCTCTGTTGATGGAGGGGTAGAAATCTGTGATGTCGAACCGTGTGAATCGGCATTGCTTATTATTAGGAATGACTTTGAACCAATCGATAGTCCCTTGGGAATTGATCCATAGTCGTAGTCGTCATTTTGAGAGGATTTCTTTTAACATTATGATTCTTTAATTTCATTACGTTGTTAAGACAATGTGTTCTACTGTAAATTAAAGTTTAGCAAGGCATATCCCAGCCATGTAAATTAATTGATTAATAGTTTCCTAATTCTAAAGGTATACACATATTATGAACGCTGGCGGACTTAGTAAATAGTCATACTACTTTGCTGGAGTTTCGGCTTCAGACAGACAGACAGAAAGATGGATAACATTAAATAACATTAGATGACATATAAACAAAGAAGAACGAAATTTCAAGACGAGGCTGCGATTAGAACGGAAAACGTGTCAAGAATCTTACTTAAACTAATACTTTTTTAACTTCCTTATATACTGTAACAAAAAGGCGTTCAGACACTAGACGGGTTCTACCATTACATAATTCATTCCTTTTAACCTTCAATTAAATTAATATTTGCAAATATACACTTATAACTGCTATTATCAAGTTTACATATGTATTTACAATATTTTCCGATAAGGTGATATTAATAAAAATTATTCATACAATAAATTAAAGGCATTTTTTTCATAAACTACCGTGTTTTCTAAACCATACTTTCAATGGCGAGCACTGTTAAAATTGCAAAGTCATCCTTTCGAAAGTGACGTCATTTTGAGAGGATTTCTTTTCACATTATTATTCTTTAATTTCATTACGTTGTTAAGACAATATGTTCTACTGTAAATTAAAGTTTAGCAAGGCATATCCCAGCCATTAATAAATTGGTGACCATTTTGGAAAAATAAATTGCTGACTCATCCTTCCGGTCCGTCCGGAAGTGACGTCATTGTGAGAGGATTTTTTCCACATTATCATTTTTATTTTCATTACGTTGATATTACAAGGTGTTTAATTGTAAATTGACGTAAAGCAACAAATATCTCGGCCATTATTAAATGGGTAACCATTTTGGAAGAATAACAAAACTGGTTCTTTGATATGACGTAGGCGCCTTCAATAGCATATTTAAACATGAGTTCTTTGATATGACCGAGGCGCCTCCTAATTTTCTTTTCTTTTTCTATGTATGGGGGAGGGTAAAAATTTATTTTTTTTTTAACTAAAAATCTTCTTATGCATGTGAATAATTTTTGTTGGGGGGTAGAATTTTTTTTAACGGAAAATAATACTATGTATTGGGGGACGGGTAAAAGAAAATTGGGGGGTGGACGGGGTAAACAATTTTTTTTTGTTGCTTTTTTTAACTGAAAATATTACTATGTATTGGGGAGGGTAAAAAAAAATTGGGGGGATAAAACATTCTTTTTTATATAACTGAACATATTACTATGTATGGGGAGGGTAAAAAAATGGGGGGGCGGCTCATAAATTTTTGTTTTTTCCCTTTCCTTAACTGAAAATACTACTATGTATGGGGAGGGTAAAAAAAAATTTGTTTTCTTTTCATAACTAAAAATATTTCTATGTATGAGGAAAAGTTTTTTTAAAAATTGGTGGGGGGGGGGGCAAAATAATTTTTTTTAATTAAAAATATTTCTATTTATAGGGGGAGGGTAAAAAAAAATTGGGGCGGTGTCGAAATTTTTTCTTTTTTTTTAACTAAAAATATTTTTGATCCGAAAGAAAATCAATGTCTAATCACCCAAGAAATATGACTTGCGCTCCATCGTTTTACGGATGAGCGTTCATTTCTGACGCGGCAGCCTAGCAAAAATAGACGACCGTAGGGAGGCTATTTTGGCTAGTACATATATATATATATATATATATATATATATATATATATATATATATATATATATATAAAATAAATAAAATAATAATATACGTCCAAAAGAGGGGGGCAACAGAATGCAGTAAAATACACTTAAATAGGGAAATATCCCTATCACCGCTAAGGTAGCGATATGTAACGGAATGAGCGTCCATTCGCTCAATAGCGCTTAAGAAAAGCAATAACATAAACAACTTAGATTTAAGGCGCTAAAAATCACACATAAGATTTGACAAGGGTCCTTGGAGAGGTAAATTGCTACCGACAACCTAACAGCCGTGGATAATATAGAGAATAATAGTCTATTCATGTCATTACAAGTGGACATACCTAGTAGGCTGTCACAACAGTGTTCAACATTCCAATAAGACAGAACATAGCATTAAGCATTAATTTAGCAGCCTATTTTTACTTCTCTAAAAGATCCATCCTGAATTAAACGGCCGTAAACAATATTATAATAAATATTTTTAATTCTTATCTTCATACACCCGTGTTTCATCCTTTTCGGGGAATCATCAGCGTGGAGGATAAATGTTCTGCCAGTCGCACGATTCGAATGCCAGACCCAAGTCAACTTTTAACTTCCAAGTTAGAACCTCGATATCGAGACGGCTAACCCGACAGACGTGGGAGAGAAAGAGAATTACAGTCTATTTATGTGTGTAGACTGTAACTAATAAAACATCGTATTTAGCATTATCACTTCCCTTAAATTGGCCATTCTTCATTAAAGGGGCTATAAATAATATTTTAATAAATATTTAAAATTGTTATCAACTTACAGATGTGCTTCAACCTTTTCCGGAAAGCATCAGTGTGGAGGATGACTGTCCTACCGATCGCACACCTCAGAATTTAGACCCAAGTCACCTTTCAGCTTTCAAGTCTGAACCTTAGAGCATTAACTTTTTTTCATTGTTACTGGTAAATGTTTCTAGTTCATGGCAGCTGCTCCACACAACGTATGAAGCCACTTGATGCAAGCAGCTAATCATAATAATATAAAAAAAGAAGAGGAAAGTAGAATCACTTCAAGACAAGTCTGAAAGGGACCGCACGACCAGAGTTAAATACCCTGGACTCCAAACAGGCTAGCTAAAAAGTTAAGCCCTTTAAGAGCTAAATATGAGAGAGAGAGGCTGACAGAAAAAAAAGTCTACCCGTAAAATATCACTTAAACTAGGTCAAACGGGAAGTCAAATTCTGATGCTTTTGTCATTTTATTTCGTTTTTTGTTCTTCATGTCCATTACAAAAATGCGCGTATGAACGCGAAAGAGACTTCTAGACAGGAAGGGTTGTGTTGAAAAAGTAACGAGACTGGGAGTGTGTACAATGATATATATATATATATATATATATATATATATATATATATATATATATATATATATATATATATATATATATATATATAGAGAGAGAGAGAGAGAGAGAGAGAGAGAGAGAGAGAGATTTTAACTCTTCTATTTTCTTGGCTAGGAACCCAGGGAACGCCGGATAGCGCAACTATTTATAATAACGGGGGGAATGGATAAAACAAGCACATAAAGATTCAATCTCAATTGCTAATTTTATTTTATTTATCTATTTATTTTTTCATGGATGTTTACAAATGTTTTATTTGTCTAGAATTACGTTTTTATACGTTGCTAAACAAACAAAATAAATCGTACAAGTATCAGACATTTTCTCCTTTTTTATCGTGTGCGTATACTTGTTATTTTTTATGTTTGTTTATGTAAATATTTTAATTTAAGTACAGAAAATGATAATACTTTCATTCGCTTGTTGGCAACTTTTATTGTTGTTGGAAGACGTCTGTCTCAAAAGATAATAGAGCTGTGCGCCTCAGATAAGTCCGTTGGAAAATTGCAGCGTCTGCTGTTAGTGTGTAAGCCTATCCTGGATCTACAGGTAGTTGCCAAGGATATACGTGTTGTCTAGTTCTGAGAGCTGCGTTGCAACCATATGCCTCTCACTCCAATTCTGCTCTCTCTTCTCTTCACTTCTCTAGGAGAATACCTTCACAGTTTAGTGTGACGGGGCGTATATATATATATATATATATATATATATATATATATATATATATATATATATATATATATATATATATGTATATATATAACTACATGTTGCTATTTATTATTGCTCAGGTAACAATAGAGCTCTGCGCCTCAGATTACTCCGTTGCCGAATTGCAGTGAGTGCCGTGATAGTGCAAGCCTATCCTGGATCGGCAGGATCTGTTGCAGTTGCAACAGATATAGGTGGTGTATGGGTTTGAGAGCTCTGTTGCAGCGCTATGCCGTCTGTGACCTCTCCTCTCCTTCCAGTGTTGGTCTCTCCTCTCCTCAATATTTTGCTGTCTTCGGTCACGGTCTTCCTGCTGAGCCATTAGCGAGATCGATGTATAGAATATCATTTGGGATCTTCTCATCGTGCATTCGCTGGGGCATATCGGGCCTCTGGGTAAAGGTAATGCCTTTCAAGTTCGGCAAACTGCATTCTAGTTGGATCGACATGCTCTGTTGCAGTTACCACAAATGTAGGTGGTGTCTGGTTCTGAGACCTCTATTTCAACTTTCTGCCGTATGTGCCCTTTCCACTGCTAGTGGAGCATGCCTTCACAGCACCTCTCCAGCGGCTGCAGTCTTCAGCCACGAACTCCCAGCCCGTGGGATCAATGCAACCTATCCCCATGTCTCGCTTGCAGACATCTTTGTAGCGTAAGACAGATCTTCCTGCTGGTCTGGGACCGGCCCCAACTGCTATTATCTCTATTATGTATAAATGTCGTTTCGATTGACTGGATAGATTTTTTTTCAACTAGGTATAAGTTTTTATTTTTTATCAACAATTATATGTTATAACTAGAAGAATACTCTTCTCAGTGCGGGTAAAATTAATTCACCGAACAGAAAATTTTTGCACTACGAAAATTATTCCAATTCTGATCAAAATCCATCACATGATTTCGATTCTAGAAAATGTTTAAAATTTAAGTGGTCCTAAAACGAAATTGAAAAGCAGAGGATCTCGCTTAATTAGCGTCTAATGACTATGGATCAACACTTCAAAGTGTATTTTACCTTATTTCTTTATTTGACGTTGTATTTTGTGGCGATAAAATATGAAGATTACATTACTGTTTCTGTTTATTTATTTGTTTACTTATAAAGTCTCTTCACTTCACAATTAACTAGTTTATCTGCATGCTAAGGAAGCTTTATTTGTAACATGACGATTCTACTGATATATATTAACTTAACATAGATTTCTGGCTTTGGATATTTTATTTAATCAATCATCTCACTATTAAATACCACAATCAAATGAAATCTTTCTATATTTGCATTGTTACAATGATTTGCTGCCCATGTTTGAAACTCTTTTTGAACGATTTTGCCATAAGCATATTAAAAAAAATGTTGTTGCCAATTTAAAAATAAATGCTTACTAATAATTAGTAATTTTATTGTTTGTTTCCTTCTGAGAAGAGCAATTCTTTGAAAATCAATCGATTAAAGGTCAGTTCATTGTATTTCTTGCTTGAACACCTGACGATTTAATAAACTTTTAAACTTTCGAATTTTATTTTTTCATCATTTCAATAATTCCTATATTAATGTTCTATCTACAATATCGAACATTTCCTTATGATAGGATCTAATACAAAATAATTATCTTTATATTATCCATATATATATATATATATATATATATATATATATATATATATATACAGGGTGTGCAAAAATAAGGGTCCTATTTTTAAAAATTCATAACTTTTTTATTTATTGATTTTTTATTTTATTTTTAGAATAAGTAAAGGACCCCTTCCGAAGCAAGCATGAGCCGTATTAGCCCTAAGGAACGTATTCTCATTTAGAAAACATTATTTTTGCTTAAAAAACTCAAAACAGTGTAAAAAACAATACTTTAGTTTTTGTAAGTTTTAAGAAGTGTTTTTCGGTTAAAATTTGTTTTGTTTATTTCAAAAAATCTCGGAAGGGTCAGTCTACACACACATAAAGTTTGGTGAGGTTAACTTTTATTTTGTGGAAGTTATTCAAATTCAAGTTATTCAAATTTAAAGATATGGCCCTTATTTTGGCCCACCTTGTATATAAATTTCCAAATATATATATATATATAATTTTCCTAAATATATATATATATATATATATATATATATATATATATATATATATGATCTAAGGTTAAGATCGGATTCTAACTCTGCCTGATGAGATCTCAGTTTATAATAACTGTTGATCGATAACATCGACATGCCAATGTCGCAGATTTTGTTCATGTCTGTGTAAATAAAAATAATCATATATAAAAGCTGTATTTGATATTGAGCACTTTTTATAAACCCGGTTTAAATTCTTTGGATTACTACCCTGTGGATGTTTTACCTGGATTATTATTATTATATATATTGAACTTGAGTCGAGCAGTGTTGTGACGAAGAGAAGAGTTCCCGAAATATTATATCATACGGAGTTTCCACCAGATCATCTTGATACAGGTATTACATAACATTGTAACATTGTGTAGATAAACAGATATATGTGTGTTTGTCAAAACAATAATAAATAAATAAATAAAAATATATGTGTGTATACATTATATTAAGGGTGAAACTATTTAATTTGTTCCACCATTATTTGTCGTATTTGCTCTAACTTGTCACACCTCTGCATTCTATTGCCTTCTAAGTATCACATTTCTATATACTAATAAACGATGCTTTAAGCAAACTACATACACCTCTTATAAATATATATATATATATATATATATATATATATATATATATATATATATATATATATATATATATATATATAGTCTAAAGCAGCTTTGAGTCATTAAAAAAAAAAAAAAAAAATTTAAAAAACTAAAATGCAGTTTAAATTCCCAGACAAACTAACTAAATCCAAGATATTGCAGACTTAACATTCGTTGGAAAATTAATAAATGAAAAAATATAAGTAAAATAAAAAAATAAATAAAAAATAAAAATAAAAAAGGGGGGTTAATTACTTAAGAGTGAAACAAAAACAGGAAACCTTAAGCGTCTAATATTAACACGGGGATCATCAGCTGTTTACCATGTAACTGTTTCGGAGATTTAAAAACAGGACAGTTTTAATATTCATGGCTCTCCAATGGTACTGATATATATATATATATATATATATATATATATATATATATATATATATATGTATATTAATTAAATAAATAAATAAAGATAATAAACTGTCCTTTAATTCATAGATTTTCAAAAAAAGTACTCTTCTCCTAAAAAAACCCCAAAACAATGAAGTTGCTAATTATTGGTAAGCATTAATTTGGAAGTTTGCAACAAAAATCAAAATCAAAAATGCTTGAAGAGCATAATAGTTCAAGGGGGGTTTAAAAATTGAAGGAAATTCATAAAAACCATGCAAATATTAAATATTTCAATTAGAATGTTTTATTGAGTAGTGCAGTGATTGATTCCTCAAAACATTCAAAGCCAAAAAATCTGTTAAAAGTCAGTATATGTGTAGAATCATCGTGCCACGATCAAAGCTTATGTAGTATGCGGCTAAAAAAAGAATTGCATCAGTTTTTTCATAATTTCAATATTTTTCTTTTATTAATGTGCTATTTACAATATTGAGCATACCCTTATCACGATGGGATCTAATATAAAATATTTTATCTTTATATTATCCACACACACCTAGATACACATACATATCCACCCCCACACCCCTATATATATATATATATATATATATATATATATATATATATATATATATATATATATATATATATATGGAAATAATTTTTATTATATTATTTATAAGTTCGGAGTGGGTATTTATTCAGTATTATATTTTGTTATATTTTATTTTATGATATTTTATTTAGTTTATATCCATTGCTAATGATCTTATTTCTTTATTGCTGCTGTGTTTTGTGGACGGAAATATTAAATTAATGTTTCTTGTTATTTATTTGTTTACCTATGATGTGAGTTTGTATGGATGGTTGACTTGTGTAACACAACGGATCTAAATACTGCTGATCGATACAGATATGCATAAATATGCCGTTGTATGTAGATATACACAAAACCTTATCCTGGAAGTATGCACGTGTATGTGTGGGTGGATGTGTGCGTGGTTGTATATTAATGTGACATTATTTGTGTAGCAAGGAACGTGTGTCTCAGTATAGGAGTGTGGTAAATTAATAATTCGGTGTTTAGTTCTAATCTGTTGTTTATCTGTGGGTTGTATCTACCTATGAGAATGTCTTTCTTGATTCTGAGTTTGATGACATTTCTTTGTGAAGTTACGTGTGTTTATATGTTTGTATATTTGTATGTGCACGATTCACTGCTGAATTAATAAGGGTTCCTATTGTTATTTTTAATACAAAGAGAAAATATACTTCATTCGTTACTAAATATATTATTTGGGATCAAATGTGTACTTTCATTGCATATTTATACACATATGCATAAATATGTTGTTTTATGTAGATAGAGTCGTGTGCGTGTGTGGATGCATTAATGTTAAATTATGTGTGTAATCATACATGTTTACGTGCGCGCCAATATGTGTGATAAAGTCTGAAGAAGACAAAAATGTTCTCGCTGCAAAGACGACGTGAAAGGTACCGGATAATTTACATCTGGAAGATATTGGAAGGAAAGGTACCGAACATTAATGGCCACATTCAAGCCCGAGACAATGAACGCCGCGGGAGGCACTGTATTGTTCCCTCGCTAAAAACTGGTGGGAAAATACGAACCATTTTTGAAACGAGCTTACCTGTACAGGGGTCACAACTCTTCAATGCCATGCCTAGGTGTATTCGGGATATAAAAAATGCTGCTGTGGAACAATTTAAGCGCTCTCTTGATGCCTACCTCGCTAATATCCCGGACCAACCCCAAATTGTCGGATACACGGCGTGCAGGCAAGCCGACACCAATTCTATCGTGCACATGCAAGCACATGCTGGTGCGGTTCCTTTGTCTCACAGGATCCTCACATCAGCCAGGGCGAGTTGAACAACCAGCAAGCCTGAACACGCCTGTTCGAAGCACCAGACAAAAAAAAAAAAAAAAAAAAAAATTAAAATCCAGTGTTGAGTTCTAATCTGTTGTTTATTTGTGGTTTTTGTATTGCTATGACTAAATCTCTCTTAATTCTGGAGTTGCTGTCATTTCCTTCTGTAACTTAAATACTTACTGTTACGTCTGTATTTATATTTTTGCATTTAGTTAGTTTTTTTCTTAATAAAGGGGTGCTCATGTGTCGATGTGTTTCTTAATGCAGAGATGTGATGGTCCAGCTGTTATGTTTTCACTTACCTACCGATTCGTGTATGAAATAGTATACACCAATGTCGTTGTCGTTAACTCATAATCATTCGGACGACGATTTTTGGTTTTTAATAGAAGTGCATTATAAAAATGAAGAACAGTCACAGACATAAACATCAGAGAGACAAGTAATTTTCGTACGCGTGTGAGAGAGAGAAAGACAGACAGATAGATTGACGGATAGCTCTTCCTGCTACACCTAGTTACATTGTTCACGCCTTCCTGGATTGGGGACACCACCTTAGACACATCTTTCCTGCTTGAAGTGTCATTGGACAATAAACAGAACATATCAATTACGTGGTTTTGTCGACTTCTGTTCTGGGGCCACCTTTTAACCTTAAGGTGTCACTAAAACGTTTCCATTCAAACATCAGCCCTCGTTATGAAACAATGCATAACGATTCTCCAAAAGAGGGCAAACGTTATATCGAGCCAATATTAGAATAGTAGTCTAAATAATCCTACTAATACAAACTAGATCTATATTAAAGCTCTTTAATAGAATTATCTATTATGTAAAGATAACTAGCGGAACCTTGTGGAAAGTCCATGATTGCTTCATGTATCTACTTGTAATACTTACTGGATACTAATCACCTTTTCACGGAAGGAAGATGTGACTGAAAGGTCGGAAAAGTGGGATTTAAAGCCAACGCCCTAGAGAAAGAGCACTCAAGACGAACAAAATTTGCATTTTCAGCCCAGTCAGCTTCCACGGTAAGGAGTGCCACAGGTGATTAGCAGTAAACTAACTACTTCTCAAAAAAGGGAGACGGTAAAGCCTGTGAAGGTGGACTGCACTGGGCCAATACTCTACACATACAGAGTACTAAGAACATCAGAATGACCAAGAGTCTGTGAGTCTAATGTTGGTATGAACCCTAACCCACACCGAAGGCACGCTTACTGTTTCTCTTGAAAAAAATAAAAGTATGTAAAGTTTTTCATAACATAACACAATGTCGCTTATTTTATTCAGTAAGAACACTGTATTCGAACAATTTTATATTGTTAAAATTTGAAATAAAGAAATAAAGAACGAACGAGAGAATATCGGCTTCATTTAATTTTTTAGAATATTTATATTCTTTAAATAAATAGAACACACATGTCTCTTCTTCCCTCGTATATTTAAACTGATAGGAATTTGAATCTTTTAGAAGCAATACACATTCTCCTTCTTCTTACAGTAAAAAATAATTGTCAGACAAAACAATGTTAACATTTTAAATGAACACACAGTAAAATTAAAATCAAAAAAATCTAAAGAATGTATGTTTTTAAAAAACGTTTTAAAAATAAACATCGACGACAGAATTCTATTTGTTACATTATATCTGATTTGGGAACAATTCATTTTGAAATGAGTAAAATATAAATTTTAGCAGTCAGCGATACCAGCTAACGAGTAGGCGTAAATTTCATACAAGTCGAGGGGATACGTCTTCGACGACCATTCCGACAGATGGTGGCCCATTGTGGTATCTTCTGGATCTGTTCTATCCAGATGAGGTATGGTTATGTACAGTTCAATGAGGCCTATTCTCCCAGGCTTTACCTTCCCGTGCTTTGAGAATGGGTTCGTTTATTGCTAATCGCCCGAACCGCTCCTAGAAGAAAATGTCGACGGAAATTCCCAGGCATTTTTTGTAAGCGTGCTCAAAATATTGGGTGCTTGCTTTTCAAACCCACTTTCCGACCTGTTGTCACATCTTCCCGTCGTGGAGGTAGGAGCGACGGGATAAATAAACCAGCTTACCAGTCATTCTAGTTTTTCGGATTTCATCTTTGGAAGTCAATCGGAAGATTTCATTTTTGTAAAATGGGTGTTAAAGTGTATAACGCGCATACAGACAAGCGTAAACACGTATTATTATACAATATAATAGATTAAAATAAGAACACAACAGCGAACGCACACTTAGAAACAATGGAACACGCAAATCCTCTAAACAAACGGAAGTACAATATTACTCGCAGAAATAACCTCCATCAATCGAAGACCTCAATCTAGGCGAAAATAAACAATGGCAAAATTAATCTGAATTTACGATTTTAGCGCCAAATGCCTCCGGCGATGAGAATGCAAACGGACTAATTAATAAACTAATTATAGAAGTATTAAATCCACATGCCAATGGGAAGAGGGGAATATGTAAGAGTTTAGGTAAAAACTAAAGAGGAAATAGGAATTCAGTGCTCCACTCACGCCATCAGTTTGAAACTATTCGTCGAAAATTATTAAAAATTCCTTTTATCTGACTAGAAATCAATTAATTTTGTTTATACCTACTACTATTGCTAATACTGTATATACACTTACGGATTAGCTGTGTATACACCACTATACACCCGTCGTCGTCGTCGTCGTCGTCGTCGTCGTTGTGAACCCATGTTGTATTTTAATGCTGATAAACCTACTCGGACGCTGATGTCAATAAAAATGTTTATTTACAAGAGAGAGAGAGAGAGAGAAAGAGAGAGAGAGAAAGAGAGAGAGAGAGAGTCACATAAAGCATCAGAGTGACATACCACTTATGTACGCGTGGAAGAGAGAGGGAGAAAAAGAAAGACAGACAGATAGATAAACGGATAGCTCGTCTTGATACATCTAGTTACATTGGGCGAAGCACCCCGAACAGGTTTTTCCAACTTGAAATTTTGCCAGCTAAGATACATAAAATGCCTGATCTGAATTCATGGGTTGTCATCCATTGGAAGAGTGCGAAGAGTACTGAGATCTTAGGGGCGTATTGCAACCTTAATCCCAGAGGAGAATAATAGTCGTTACTGGCGAAAAATCAATTGTAGGCGGTTGTTGCGATACCGCAATGTCATTTGCGGTGGTTAACAATAATAATCATAATTAAAAAATAATTATATTAATAATAATAATAATAATAATAATAATAATAATAATAATAATAATAAATCATAGTAAAAATAATAATAATAATAATAATAATAATGATAATTATAAATAATAATGATAATAATAGTAATAATGTGTAACAAAATAATAATAACAACAAATAAGATTACTAATAATAATAGTAATAATGTGTAAAAAAATAATAATATATAATAATAATAATGATGATGATAATAAAATAATAATAATACTAAATAATAATAATAATAATAATAAATAATAGTAATATTGATAATAATAATAATACTAATGATAAAATAATAATAATAATAATAATAATAATAATCGATAATTAATAATAATAATAAATAATAATAATGAAAAAAATAATTATAATTATTAAAAAATAATGAAAATAAACAATAATAATAATGATAACAAATTATAATACTAATAATGATAATTAAGATAAATAATTATAATAAATAATAATAAATAATAATAATAATAATAATAATAAATAATAAATAATAATAATAATAATCATAAATAATAATAATAAATAATAATAATAATAATAATAATAATATTAATAAATAATAATAATAATAATAATAATAATAATAATAATCATAAATAATAATAATAAATAATAATAATAATAATATTAATAAATGATAATAATAATAATTATAATAATATGATACAAAAATAAAATAATAATCATAATAAATATTAATAATAATAATAAAATAATAATCATAAAAAATAATAATGATAGAATAATAATAATAATAATGATAAAAATAAAATAATAATGAATAAACATAATAATAATAAAATAATAATAATAATAATAATAATAATAATAATAATAATAATAATAATAATAATTTCTAGAAAATATAATGTTAGAAGCCTCGTTTAGTATCATACAAAATGGTCGTGAAGGGTCAAGGAAGATGTAAAGGTTAACGGAGAAAACACAAAAAAACCTCCATTAGAAGAGTGTGAATAGAACCATGGTATAGCTCTTGTGACGTAAAAACAGAAGATGTATCTAAACTTGAATATCAGAAATTATAATTGTTTACACAGACACCTGGTTAAGCTGAAGGCGATAGAAATATTAAGTAAATACCTGGAACCCAACAAGAATTATGGAATAACAACAGTACGACAATACCAGTAATTGTAGGAGCACTCCGAGTGCTCTTACAATTACTGGAATTGCCGTGTTGTTGTTATTCCATAATTCTGTCGGGTTTCAGGTATTTACATGACACTAATGAAACCAGTATAACTATTAAGAAAAATCTTCGAGTTCGGAAACCAACCCACATATGCAGATGACACTGATCAATAACAGGTAATTTTAAATAAAATAATCGTGGCACCGGAAGCAAACACATCTAGGTAGAAAAATTGAGCAGTCATGGTCTATTCTTTATTTCTTTATTTACCGTATATATATATATATATATATATATATATATATATATATATATATATATATATAGAGAGAGAGAGAGAGAGAGAGAGAGAGAGAGAAAGAGATAGATACATATATACTTATATACATATATACACATGGAAAAATGAAAAAAGGAAACAAAAAATATTATTTAGGTATTCATAAACGTTTCGTCTTTATTTCAAGACTTCCTTGAGATGATTGGTTGAATAAATAAAACACAATTACAAATATTGGAAAAAGCTGGTCCGTTTTCGTATATATTTGTATTTCTGTGTTACTACTCTAAACCAATCATGCCGATGAAGTCTTGAAATAAAGACGAAATGTTGCTGAATAGATACATAATATTTTTGGTTCACTCTTTTCGATTCTCCATTACTTTAGAATATTATTTCATATCACAATATTCTTTTTGTCACCAATTACTCGCTTCTCCATGATACAGTGCTTTTCTATTTACAACATGGCAAATGTGGCGGGGTGTTTCTTTTACCGAGGACACATGTGTGCGTGGTGTTTATGCGTTCGTGCGTATCTCTTTCAATGCAGCCCATCGATTATACGATGCCCACAAACTCCATTCAAACGTTTTTACTCTCTTTTCAACAGTTAGCGCGTGTTTACGTCAGTCTTTTAACGTATGCATGCGTATGTGTGTCGTGTTTCTTTGCTTCTATGTGTGAGTGTGTTTCGTAGATTTTTAAAAAATACCTCTATGCTTTTTCTCTCTTTTCTCATTTTACTAACATATCCAGTGTCCATTGCAAAGTCAATTCAAACAAAAATTACTTTTTTTTCTTCTCCGGTATATCGTCCCGTTTTAATTCTATCTTTGTTTCTTCGTCCTGATTGTCTAGTGTTGTGCCGTGGATTTTCATGCCTTCTTCACCGTGGATTTGTCTAGTGGACTTCTCTTTTGGCTCGCGTTCAATACAGTGGCGTATATGTGGACAAACTTGTTTCTTACGACAAAAGGGGAGTCAAAGACAGAGCTTGAAATATTTCTAGAAACTTTTATTGATCTTCTGTAACTTAACAACGTCGAGAAGAAGGGTCCGTGATATCTTATCTTCCTCATATCGTACTTATTACATCTAACTTACTACTTATTAAAGCGGAGGGAATGTTAATACTCGACAGACAAGGGGGTCGCATTTTCATCCAACCGGACTTAACTCAAAGTTTCTGATCATATTTGGACACGTATACTCGTTACACATCCCATAATTACAAACTATGTCTTTCTCACAGTCTCAAATATGACGTCATAGTCCCTTTGTCTCGTACACCAATAACAAAACCGTATGTTTACACGTCTTTATTCTAACCTTTGCTGACCCAAGATATTTGATCTCGGCTCAACGGTATTTAATAGCTTCCCACTACAGAAATATGTGACACAAGCTCGGAAGGTGGGGGAAAAATCAAGCCAGCGCCCCTAAAAGAGGAACACACTGGCCTAGCAAAACTAGCCTGGAAAGCCCCGTCGGCATTCTCCAGCCAGGGCGCCTCAGTCAGTAAGCAATAAACTTACTCCACCCGAAAGAGGGGAAGCAAGGCTTGAGAGGGGGTACCTCCTAGGAAAACCGAGGACCGAATACCTTAGCCCGACAAATAAAAGGCCACCGATATGATCCAATTTCTGTCGGACTGATTGTCGAGAACAAATCCTCGACTGGTATCACCGTACCCAATCCCGAAGCCTTCAATCAATCGAAGTTAATGAGAGACTGAACGGGCTGGGGTTGAAACCACTGAGATGCGTAATGCTTCCAGCATTTATGGAAGAGTCCAAATGTTCGTCATAGGTACGGCACCATAACACTTCCCTCCAAAGCCTGACCTCCTCAGGAGTCTAGTATTGTTTCCTTTCTAGTTTGACGCTATTTTGAGGTTGCTTGAGATAGCTGTATGTCGTAATTGTTGTTTCTGGTAACCGTAACCTCTTCCTGTGTAGTGCTGTCGGTGTCTTCCGATAGTCGTTCTTATATATCTCTTATGAGAGAACTGATGCCCTCTATCAAATTCAGATTTGATTTCCTCTAGCTCTTTAATTCTATATGTGTGTGTCCGAAATTTATATCGTAATGTATGGCTGTCTGCAACTGAACAAATATGGCGTCATAACACATTAAACTAAATGTAACCCACATTACCCACCCTTACGCTTTACAGTCGTTAATTCGCTAATATCACGAAATACGGAGCAGAATTTCCCATGGATCAGAATTGTTCAGTAAGTCATTTCTGTGTGAATTCAAACTGCCTTCTCTTGAGTATATTCATTTAAATGGGAGAAAAAAAAAAAAAAGAATAGAAATAACTTCTAATTCCCTCAGCGTTGTAATCAAAGAATACTGAAAATTACTCTGTGGACATTTTAATCTGCTATTTCGTATCCTTGTGAAGTCTCCGGCTAAATCCGGCGAAAAAAAAAAGCGCACTTTTTTTGCTGTGAAATGACTTGGACGTGACGAAGAATATAAATCGTGACTATTGCCAGAATCCCTTACGTAGCCGAGCATTCTGAATTCTGCCAGCGACGTGAACCAATCTATTAGCATTGTTCTGGGAACAAATAAAAGCCTGGGTCAGAGGGTGCGTGTGGACTTTACCCTCTCTCAGATGCATTCAAACACGCCACAACACACGACAACATAAGCACGACTATACACGTCCACAAAAAGCGCCCCTCCTTCGGTTTATCCAAAACATATAGTCGACGTAACATAAAGACAGAAAGTCAAACATATAAAGACGATGTCGCATATACTTACACGAGTTGATTTCTCTCAAGCATATTGGCATTAATATATCCGTACATATTAGACGTGATGATGACTGTGTACAATATCTTTAAAGAACCTGACTCCTGATACAAACCTCTATCTGCATCAGA
>OY744550.1:49819434-49881934 GCA_963556195.1 Sepiola atlantica
CTATAGCAAAGAGAACAATCGAATAGGAAATAGGAAGTAATATCAACCGAAGTTTTGTTTGATAGAAGCCCAACGATTGGCTAAGGAAATAACAAAGAATCTGATTGGTTAACTAGCTAAGCTAAACACCAGCTTATATATAAAAACAGCCGGCAACACAAACTCTATACATTTTAGCCTGACGATTCCCCACGGGGATGAACCGCGGAAGCCTCTGTGTAGCTTATTTGCTACAAATATATTTTCATAATTTATCACCTAGCTCTAGTCACATATTGAACACTGTTAGAGTAAACACTGAAAAGTGATACATAAAAGAATATATATCCTTATAACATTTATGTGGATACATGAAATAGTAATTATATATATATATATATATATATATATATATATATATATATATATATATATATATATATGTATATATATATATATGTATATATATATATATATATATATATATATATGTATATATATATATATATATATATATATATATATATATATATATATATATATATATATATATATATATATAAGTAGAAATACATATCTCAGGACATGTATAAGCAATAAATAAAGCATTAGGTTTAAGATTTAATGTTTTTTTCTTTCTTTGAGGATATCGTACGTTTTCGTTGATACCCGCACCTAAATAATAAGTTTACAAAAAAAAAAATAATAATAACGGCGCTCACGTCACTCATCCTGTTGTCTGGAATACATATTCTATAATTTAATAAGTTCACTAGTTTATGTTTTTACCAGTCACATCCATATTATTGACGGTAACGCACGCGCGCAGTTTCTTCTTTTTTTTTAATGTATTACTTGATATAACTCAACGTTTTATGTAGAACAAATGTTTTACCGATTATATTTCTCGTATCTAACATATTTTTAAAAAATTTAGGTGGTGGGGGAGAGTTTGGGGGTACGTACCCCCTAAATTATGAAGTTTACAAAAAATAATGTCCCTATGTTAGTCACCCTGTTTCAGGATATATATTTACCAAAATTTATAATGATCTGTTCATAAAACAAATAAATAAATACAAAAAATTGTATATATATATAAATCCACTATATGCAAACATTCACAAATAAAACACGTACCCATACAACTAAGCATATTTTTTTAGATTATATATTCGAAAATTTATAATAATCAATTAATTAGTTTAAGAGATTAAAAGTTGTTTTTTGGAGGTTACGGTTTAAGTGAGCACACCGTCTTTAAGTTTACAACAAAAAATAATAAGATACCCATGATACTAACCAGGTGGTTGAGAATATATATAAACAAGGCCGGTGTTCTCTTTCAGGGTTAAATACGCATCAACGTATGTGAAGGAAAGCAATATTTCCTTTGAAAATACAAAAACAGTTTTTGTATGACCCAAGATAACAACACACAATGGACGACCTCTAACCTAACCCTAACCCTAACTTACCCCTAACCTTAACCCTAACCAAACGCTAACATTACCCTAAACCTTACTTAATCTTACTTTAACCATAAACCAAACCTAACATAACCTAACCTAACCTAACTCTAACCCCAACCCTAAACCAGCTGACTAAGAGTATATATTAAAAATTACAAAATGATCTGCTCATCAAAAATAAATATGAACTTTATATATATTAACACCCTAATCCTAACCCTAACCCTAACCCAACTCTAAACCTAACCCTAACCCTACCTCTAACCTAACCTAACCCTAACTGTAACCCTTACCATAACCTAAACTAACCCTAACCCGAAACCTAAACTCTAACCCTAATCATAACCCTAACCCTAACCCTAACCCTAAACCCTAATCCTAACCTTAACCCTTACCCTAACCCTAACCCTAACCCTAACCCTAACGCTAACCCTAACCCTAACCCTAACCCTAACCCTAACCCTACCTCTAACCTAACCTAACCTAACCCTAACTCTAACCTTTAACATAACCTAACCCTAACCTTAACCTAACCCTAACCCGAAACCTAAACCCTAACCCTAATCCTAACCCTAACCCTAACCCTAAGCCCTAACCCTAACCATAACTCTAACCCTAACCCTAATTTAACCTAACCCTAACCCTAACACTTAACCAGGTGGCTGAGAATATATATTCCAAAATTACAAAATGATCGGTTCATCAAAAATAAATATAAACTTTTCTATATATGAACACCCTAACCCTAACCCTAATCCTAACCCTTACCATAAAGGAATTTAAAGTCTATAAATACCTAATCGGCAAGCATGTACAGCAAGCTGTCAGAGTGTGTCTAACTCTCTCTCTCTCTCTCAATATATATATATATATATATATATATATATATATATATATATATATATATATATATATGCGTGTGTGTGTACATATATGTATATATAAGTAGCTCACTTGCAATAAGTATAGTTGTATATTACTACAAAGATTTACTCGTTGATTGAACACTTTTGAATTAGACACAGAAAAACATCATATACGTGAAACATTAATACCCATCTATGCGTTTATGTATGTCTGACCGTGTATATATTCGTAAAATTATGATAGTTTATCGTTACTTTTCATTTTTTTTTTGCTCTATCGTATTTGGTTTGCAGGCAATTAATTATTCTTTTCAATTATACGCATCTTTTGTGTCGCTGTTATTTTTGCGCTTCTGTTGTTAGTGGCGTTCACACCATGTTTATTATATTCTCCCCCCCCCCCCCAATAAAATGTCCGTGTGTGCTCCACCGTCTCCACCCACACCTTAACCCTGTCCTCTATTATCGACTTGTCCCATCGGATCGTGTTGTTAGGCAGAAATGGCAAGTGTTCTAAATTCTCCCCGTGTTCAGATAACTGGGAAATCAGTGCACCGAAGAAGGGGAACAATGGACGAGATCGGCCAGGAAAAACATTTCGTTGGAAAAGAGCGTTAATAGTGTTAATATGCCAATTGTTTGCAGAGGACAAGTAGGGGCAATCGTTTAAATGCCTACACGAAGAGAAATGAAAAGGATTATAACCATCACAATAACTATTCTGATACAAAGAAAACGAACCAATAAAGTGACAATAATAATCATAATAATAATAATAATAATAATAATAATAATAATAATAATAATAATAATAATAATGATAAAAAAATGATACTGATCATAAAATAATAATAATAATAATAATAATAATAATAATAATAATAATAATAATAATAATGATACTGATCATAAAAATAATAATAATAATAATAATAATAATAATAATAATAATAATGATAATGATAAAAAATGATACTGATCATAAAATAATAATAATAATAATAATAATAATAATGATAATAATAATGATAATGATAAAGAAAATGACACTGATCATAATAATAATAATAATAATAATAATAATAATAATAATAATAATAATAATAATAATAATAATAATAATAATAAAAATAATAACCCGACTTAATCTTTCTAAACAATAATCAGAGAACTTGCTTACTAATTGATATAGCCTGCATCTTCGATACCAGAGTGCAAGAGAAAAAACACGAAAAAAATGAATAAATATCAAGATCTAAAATTGGAATTAGTTAGACTATGGAAATGTAAAGAAGTAAAGGTGATTCCCGTTGTAATGGGAACGCTTGGCACCATAGCGAAAAGCCACCATAAATGGCTTAAACAGATTGACGAGACAATGTCTTTTCCAGTTCTGCAAAAGGCTTGCTTGTTAGGAACAGAGAAACTGTTAAGGTATAGCTTGAATGGCTAAATGTTTAAAGTCAATGGAATTGAAAACCCCAAAGTTGATAGTACTTTGAAATACTACTACTACTACTACTACTACTACTACTACTACTACTACTACTACTACTACTACTAATAATAATAATAATAATAATAATGCAGAAGCCTTGGCTTAAACCACACAAAATAGTCATGAAAGGTCAAGTAGGCTGGAAAGACCGAGGAGAGATAGCACTAACTAGGCCTCCTCTACTGGAAGGATGCGATGAGTTCTGAGACATTGAGGAAGCTTATTGCCACTCAACTCTCAGAGAATATCAATGGTCGTTTCCAGTGAGAAACCAATGGCAAGCGACTGTTGCAATAACGCAAATGCACTCACAAAGGTTACTGAAAGAGGTGGAGTGTACTGGAAATGGGAGCAGACTCGTTCTCACTCAGACTCCAGGGAACACCGCCGGCTATTAACAGTTAGTAATCTGTGATGATGACCTATGTGAGAACTTTTAGTGAGTATCAATATTATTATTATTATAATTATTATTATTATTATTATTATTATTATTATTATTATTATTATTATTATTATTATTATTATTATTATTATTATTATTATTATTAATAATAATAATAATAATAATAATAATAATCGGCTGATACGATACGAAATAGTCATGAAAAAGCAAGCAGCATGGAAAGACTGAGAAGGGATAGAACTGACCACCCGTCTACTGGAGAGATGCAATGAGTACTGGGACCTTGGAGAGTCTTATTGCCATCCAACTCTCAGAGAAGACCAATGGCCGTTGTCAGGGAGAAATCAATGGTAAACGACTGTTGCAATAACGCGAAATTGTTTGCAATGTTTATCGAAAGAGTTGGAGAGTACTGGAAATCGGGAAATACTTGTTACTTAGACTCCAGAGAACACCATCGGATATTATCAGTGGGACATTTCTGGTGATGACCTGTGTGGGAACTCCTAGTGAATACATAATTATAATTTGAGTCAAAGTGTATATTGACATGATTAAAATGCACGGCACTGATCTAAGAACTCGGAATTTTAAGGACAATCCTTGAGCGCGGACACTGATCAGCGTAACCAGCCAGATAAGGTTTACAATAGAAATAGAAAAAATATATATACAGAAAGAACATTGCATTAATCCAAGGGAACAGAAACAGCTAGACATCTCATGATCTACCCCACCCCATTAAAAACACGTAGGCAGATGTGCTGGAGAGCTCAACGCCTCTGACTCTCATGCTGTCATTACTAATAGAGACGTCGCAATTCAACGAGACAACTACTACGGCTGAAAGAAATGGACATACAGCTGTTTCTACTCTCAACACAACGTCGGCCAGTTGTTCACAATTCCGCCTAAGACTAAAAACAGTAAGCCAGTGAATAAAGTTCTTCTCAATTGTGTTAGTAAAACGAGTTCTTTCTGTGAATGTCTTACAAGAAGACACTAGATATTGGAGCTCAGTCGAGCACCTTCCATTGAATACTCTATGGTATATCGTAAACAACAGTCTGAAGCATATAAATAACGATGTAGCAATATCCAGATGCGGGTTTAGGAAAATAATGTTAAGAACAGTATTTTCAATGTAAGGTTAAAATTAAGCAGAGAACGGATAATTCCATTTAGAAGTTAAAAGTTTAGAATTACGACTACGTGCCCATCTGGGCACATTGGAGTGAGTGTATCCAGGTGCGGGCATGTTAAAATAATGTTAAGAACGATATTTTCCACGCAAGGTTAAAATAAAGCAGAGAGCGGAAAATTCCATTTAGAAGTTAAAACTTTAGAATTATGACTATGTGCCAGGATATGACGACATGGGAGAAAGTATGTAACAGAAACGGCAGCTTGTTTTTTGTCTCTAGGAGGTGACGTCAAAGAGATCGTATGTAGTGTTCGAGTTATCCTCCATCCTACGGGGGTAATCTTCATGTACTTGCTATAAATTGCTATACATTGCTGAGGAGTAAGTCAAATTTAAGGACAATTAATTATTTGTTTTTTTAATTTTTTTTATCACTTCAACCACCAAGAGAAATAACAAAAAAAAAGACAAACATCTTTGCATCTGTTACTCTTACTACTGCTGACGACGTCGCTATACAATGAGCCAACAACCACGTTTGAAAGTGATGGACGAACAGCTATTTCGTCGAACACAACTCTGGCCAGTAGTAAACAACAGGGATCGAAATACCACCCAGGTAATGTAACGGACTTTATAAAGCTATTCTACACCAGAAAACGATCCCCATAGGCAATACTGTCTTATAGAGAGAGGGTGCCCGGAGGGTGGGCGCCCTAAAACAGGGAGAAACATGAATATAGAAGTCAAGAAATCATGTAAATTTTGTCAGAGAGTGGTTCTGTCTCTTGGTCTGTCGACACCGACCTGAACGGAGAGAGAAACATGGCGGCCCCGGCCAGCCTGACAGGGGCGGGGACGGTAGGCACATGTGGCTAAAAGCCGGCCTGTCTGTATATTTAAATCGTATACTTTCCTCCAGTTCCTTCCTTCTCTCTCTTCCCCCCTCTCTCTCTCTCTCTCTCTCTCTCTCTCTCTCTCTCTCTCTATATATATATATATATATATATATATATATATATATATATATATATATATATATATATATTTATATATATATATATATAAAGTAGAAGGATGAAATGGAATTAGAAAAGCAAAAGGCAGATCTTTTTTCAAGTCAGTTGCTCAATGCAAAGCATATTCTGCAAAAAAGGCAATTTATTCAATTAATTTTTTAAATTAATTTTTTCCTTAAGCCAGGCTTTTCAAAGATCAAAATCTTATCATCAGAGGAAATTGCTGGGATAGATAAGTTGGCAAGGGCCAAGAGTTAAAATTTGAAAAAGTAAAATAAAGATTGTGGGGAGTAAAACACAAGGCAAAACGGTGCCCGAATGTAAGCAAATGTCCGATTGCAAGAAAATCTGGTGTCAAGAAGTCCAGTGGAGAAAGTGATTTTAGGGTAGGTACCTCGTTAGAAGGCACGAGAAATAAGTTGAGAGGTTTCAAAGTTAAACTCCAGAAACCACATCTTCAGGTGCGCCGAAAATAGATAGAATCCAGAGGGTAAAAAGTCCAATAGAGGGTTCGTTCCGTTGATGCAACAAGGCCCAGTAAAACGTGAGGTGGGAACTATTAGCCATATTAAAAAGTCTTCCTGGGCTGAAAATCATAAAATAAGTTTAAATAGACGAAGAGAGAGAGAGAATTAATATTTAAAGGCTAGGCCCAAATCTCAAATTGCCCGTTAATAAACAGGACCGTCTGAAGAATGGCAAACACTCATATAAGATCACCAGGCAAGTTAGGAGAGTGTGAGGGGTGTGAGGGAAGAAGGGGGTGCGGGTGTGATGAGTAATTGCGATTTAAACTTAGATTGTGAGTGGAAGGGACGGGTCGCTTAAATTCCTTTTCATCCTTCTACCTATCTATCTGCTCTATTCTGTTTAGTGAGCTGTATACTTTTCACGACAGGTTTTACCTTTCCTAAAAGTTCGCTTTTAGTTTTCCACTTATATATATATATATATATATATATATATATATATATATATATATATATATATATATATATATATATATATATAAAGTATAAAGGTATACTCAAAAAAGAATAAAAGGGAAATACCAGCAGAGTGCTCAATTAAATTAAATTAAGAGCGTAATATTTTTAATTTTTAAATACAGATTTTAATCAGACATGGACCAGTGGTTTCTGACAAGAAAAGGGTTTAAATCCCCAATTCCGTCTTCGTCAGCATGGTCTGAAATTAAAAATATGGAATTTGTGTAATGCTGAGAAGTTTGCCATTTGTGTAATGCTGAGAAGTTCCTTATTTTTAAGGCCATCATGAACCCAAACACAAGATGTCTAAATGTGTGCGATGAGGTATTTAAGGGATGTATACATCGTAAACAAGCACTCCTTATTTATTGGATGGATCGAGTGACTTAAGCATACCCAGAGCCCTACATACATTTTTCAGACACTTATATACTTACACTGCAGACTTCTCGTTCTACGAACCTGATCACAGTTCTTTTTTCTTTTCTCCATTTTTCCTCTTCCTTCTTTAAATTTTATTTTTTTTATTTTTCGAATTTTTATTTATTTATATATTGATTTTTATTTATATATTGATTTTTATTTATATATTGATTTTTTATTTATATATTGATTTTTTATTTATATATCGATTTTTTTTATTTATATATTTATTTATATATTGATTTTTTATTTATATATTGATATTTAATTATATATTGATTTTTTATTTATATATTGATTTTTTATTTATATATTTATTTATATTTATATTTATATTTTTATTTGATATTTATTAATTGAAACCGTCGTAGAATGTATATATATATATATATATATATATATATATATATATATATATATATATATATATATATATATATATATATATTATATAATAATAAATAGTTACCTCCCCTTTTTTAGATATTTTAATTAATTAGAGTTACGTACCTTTAACCATGTTTTATATATAAATAATTTTTTTATTATTATTAATTTTAATTTTAATTTTAATTTAATTTTATTTTCCCTTCTTTCTTTCTCTCTTTTCTTTCTTCTTCTCTTGTTCCTCACTTCTAAATATAGAATCTCTTACTTAACGGCTATTTTTCTGATTTAAGCGTCTCACCACCTCTTCATTTCAAATTCTTTGTGCATAGCGTTTTATAACGGTTAAAAATGTTTTTTTTAAGAAATTCCATCATTTTACTATTTCAGTCTATGCTGACGAAGACGGAATTGGGGATTTAAACCCTTTTCTTGTCAGAAACCACTGGTCCATGTCTGATTAAAATCTGTATTTACAAATTATATATATATATATATATATATATATATATATATATATATATATATATATATATATATATATATGTCCTTCTCGTACACATGCGTTTGATTTCTGTCTTTGTTCTGTTAAAAATAAAACTCTTTAAAACCAAACCCGCGTTCACGCGAGAAACAGGAGCCAACAGCACGAGCATTGATGACACCTGGGTCACGACAGAAGATGCACGGGTGTATTATGTTATACACTCGCGACGGTAAGCAGTATCTAACAATACCTATTATTGTTACGTAATAAGAACCGTATTTGAATGTAAAAGTTGGAGTGACACTTAAGTGTCATAGGTGAACCTAGACGGAAGTCACAGAAGAACGCGATTTCGGGGCGGAGGTTTTCGATATCTTTTGCTGGCGAGGCTACAAGCAGGAAATACGTGTCTGGAGTAATATCCTCAATTGTGGCCGGGCACACATGATGTTACTTGCCCTTATAAATAAATATCGGCGTCTGTATGGTTTTGTATCCACAGACAATCAAGAACCTCGGGTCGACGACGATGACACAGGTGTGTATAATGGTTTATACACCTATCAGTAAGTAAAAACGTTACACTTACGATTTCGTACCGTGACCAACTATTTCAGCAACACGTGACACTAATTAGGAAAGGAGTGTTGTGTATTGCTGGTAGCCTGTGGCGCTCTCATCTACGAATGACGACAGGACCGATCATGATAAATTTTGCATTTAACCAGTGTGTACAAACTGGAGTACTGGTACAGTTTGTGACCCATGCTGAAACCGACTTTTCATGGCATATTCCGGCTCTTTCGTAAATAGCCCGAAGATGCCGAATCTAAACGTCCCTGCCTCAAAGTCAAAACAGTCAACGTATGTAAACAAAAAAATATAATGAAACAACTGTCGTAATATTTTTTACAAGAAATATTTTTTCTTTTCACGAGAAAGTTATGAGTTGTTTAATTATTATTTGTTTGTACTGGTGCAGCTGTTGAACCAGACCGACTACGTTAAGGTTATGTTAGGGTTATGTTTGGGTTAGTTTAGTGTTAGTTTAGGGTTAGGGTGTAAAATACCCACAGTTTTTTTTACATTTTTTATGGTTAGGGTAAGGGTGGTAAACAAAAACAGTTGTTTACATTGTTTTAGGGTTAGGGTGAAAAGTAAACAATGTTTACATGTTTTACTCCTTCCAGAGACTGAATCGCCTGCACTAAAACGCTAACATTCATTATTGTGTTAATCAATTGTCTTAACTTAATAAATTTTAAGATTTACTCATTCGCAATTGAAAATTGTCGTCCGCTGCCATCTGATTGGCTAAGCAGGTCGGCATCTTCCGTCTGTTTACGTAAACTGACGGAAGATACGGACGAAGAGTCGGTTTCAGCATGGGTCACAAACTGTACCAGTATGCTATCTGGGAAGGCGAGATGGGGTATCGTCTATAAACTTACCTGGTGTCTTACTTAGCTGGAGTAGCAGGTAGGTAATTCTTTTTTCTGTAATACCATCGGAAAAAAGAAATGAATAGCTGTAGGTGAAATATAAAGCAATCAGTTTGTGATTATTCGATCGTTTCAATAAGTATTGTGGTTCCCTATTATATCACCCAGAAGGGTTGATATGGCGTAAATATAGCTAGGCGTGTACGAGACAGCGGTGGCCAATGGCGTAGAAAAGTTGCTCGCAACTGTGCGAGTGATTTTAACGTCGTCTGTGTGAGTCACTCGCGTTTGATCCCCGAGGCTGCTTGCTCGCTTCAACGTGCGCCTATCATTCAAAAGTAAATCGCTGAGGGCGAACTTGGCATCCGTCGACCCCAGGTGCAATTTGCTCTTTAATTGGATCCTCCTTTAATTAATTTTGAGAGTTCATCTACCACCCCGACTAATTATTAATTTAAAGTCATCCCTGTACAAATCAAGGCCACTTTATTTTCTTCGGCAATACGAAAATATCGATGTGGGCCAATTACCTTTGCGGTTATTTTGAAGAATGGGTTTTACAAAGGTATCAAGTGGAATTGAAAGACCACTCAAATAAAAGTGTGTTTTTATACATAGATGTTGTTAGTACCTATATCTCGCATAATGGTACGAGTGTTTATAGATAGGCCGGAGAGTCATATCAAAGACTAAAAAAAATGGCACTTGCTGTTCCCTTTCTAAACACTCAGCATTAAGGTGCGGATCAAGAGTAAGTGGAGTTATCCGAGGAAAGGAGTGGCGCCCTTCCCTACATCTCGGTGTAGTAGCTAACGAAGAGATGTTTTTTGTCCGCCCTCGACTATGGTCGACCACTTTATTTACTTATTGTACGTACAAGGCATTGCCCAGAATTTCTTTTTTTTTTAACTTTCATATTTGTTTGCTTCTTTTTATTTTATCTATTCAGTCCTTTTTACCAAATTTATTGTTTTGTAGACAGTTTTTTTTAATATTACATTTAGAATAATTACATTACTGTTTGGTCATTAAATTATTAATTGATTTAAATAGTTTTAAAACAATAATAACAGGTTTTGACATTTTTTTTTACAATAGACAATTTTTTAAATATTAAATGTGCTTCATTACAGTAATGTTTGGCGATTAAATTATTATTTAATTCAAATAGTTTTAAAACAATAATATAAGTTTTTGACAGTTTTTTGACAACATACATTTTTTAATATTAATTTTGCATCATTACAGTAATGTTTGGCCAATAAATTATTAATTGATTCAAATAGTTTTAAAATAATAATATAAGTTTTTGACAGTTTTTTGACAACATACATTTTTTAATATTAATTTTGCATCATTACAGTACCGTTTGGCCATTAAATTATTAATTGATTCAGATAGTTTTAAAACAATAATAACAGTTTTTGACAGTTTTTTGACAACATACATTTTTAATATTAATTTTGCATCATTACAGTAATGTTTGGCCATTAAATTATTAATTGATTCAAATAGTTTTAAAATAATAATATAAGTTTTTGACAGTTTTTTGACAACATACATTTTTTAATATTAATTTTGCATCATTACAGTACCGTTTGGCCATTAAATTATTAATTGATTCAAATAGTTTAAAAATAATAATATAAGTTTTTGACAGTTTTTTGACAACATACATTTTTTAATATTAATTGTGCATCATTACAGTAATGTTTGGCCATTAAATGATTAATTGATTCAAATAGTTTTAAAACAATAATAATATAAGTTTTTGACAGTTTTTTGACAACATACATTTTTTAATATTAATTTTGCATCATTACAGTAATGTTTGGCCATTAAATGATTAATTGATTCAAATAGTTTTAAAACAATAATAATATAAGTTTTTGACAGTTTTTTGACAACATACATTTTTTAATATTAATTTTGCATCATTACAGTAATGTTTGGCCATTAAATTATTAATGGATTAAAATAGATTTAAAATAATAATATAAGTTTTTGACAGTTTTTTGACAACATACATTTTTTAATATTAATTTTGCATCATTACAGTAATGTTTGGCCATTAAATGATTAATTGATTCAAATAGTTTTAAAACAATAATAATATAAGTTTTTGACAGTTTTTTGACAACATACATTTTTTAATATTAATTTTGCATCATTACAGTAATGTTTGGCCAATAAATTATTAATTGATTCAAATAGTTTTAAAATAATAATATAAGTTTTTGACAGTTTTTTGACAACATACATTTTTAATATTAATTTTGCATCATTACAGTACCGTTTGGCCATTAAATTATTAATTGATTCAAATAGTTTTAAAATAATAATATAAGTTTTTGACATTTTTTTGACAACATACATTTTTTAATATTATTTTTGAATAATTACAGTAATGTTTGGCCATTAATTATTAATTGATTCAAATAGTTTTAAAATAATAATATAAGTTTTTGACAGTTTTTTGACAACATACATTTTTTAATATTAATTTTGCATCATTACAGTAATGTTTGGCCATTAAATGATTAATTGATTCAAATAGTTTTAAAACTCTAACCAACTGTTGTTAGTGTATACATGTGGTTTTAATCTCTATTTTCAAAACTGGTTTGGTGGAAATAACTTCTAACGTTGAACTATTTTAATTAGATGAAGATTAATCAGCCTTTTAAAGCCAGTTTAAAGAACTTTCTATTCGTCAGTTTTATGGCCTTTGTCAAAGCTAATACACGAACTATAATTTTGTCAATGAGATGGCAAAAAACAACGTATATTTGGGTCACCAGCTAGCAAGTGCTAACTTAACATGAATGGAGTTTTGTGAATGAAAAATGAAGGAAAACATGATTAATCAATAAAATATTTATTGAACTATAATTTTACATTAATATAAAAGTTAGTTTTAGTGAAGAAATGCTCAGTAGTAAATTTTATACAACCGCGTTCTTTAGTAGAAATGTTCATTTTCTAAGAAGACACAAGAGCTACAGATGTGTATGTCTATATTTGTTAGTGCGTGTAAGTGGTAATGCGATACTGTGTGTATGGGTTGGTTTACCTTGTTTAGTTAATGTGTATGTGAGTCATAGAGGTGTATTTCTGTTCGCCTGATCTATTGTCAGTGAGTATAAACATGTGCTCGAGATGTTGAAAGCTTGTGCGTGTGTTTTGAAGTGTCCTTGTTTTCTCGTCGCTCCGGTCAAACGACCGGGTTGAGGAGGAGCGTACTTCTTGTGTGTTTTTTTTCGAGTTGCGTCGCTTGGATCTGTCTGGCGAACTCTGCATAACTTCTCGTTCTTATAGGGGTTATGGAGTTCACGTCGGCTTACAATTAAACACAGACGTGTTAGATTTTGACTTTGAAACGATATTCATTGGTTTGATAATATTGAGTTAAGACGTTTCTATTAAACACCCTAGCTTTTTGAATTGAAGAGGAGAGTGAAGAAATTCAACCCATTTGTTTTGGGGCGTTCGTTCGGATCGCGTCTCGTCGACTATAGTTCAAATACTTCCAAATTCCTTTCAACTTTCAATGTTAAATACCAGATACCAGACATAGTATAGTAAAGCATTTTATGAGTATAAAAGCACATTTTTATGAATCAGCATGGTACGACATTTTGAATTGCTTGATTTTGTTATTAGCACAGTTTGTTTTGTTGATTTTTTGGTTGTTGCTGGTATTATTGATATTGCTGTTGTTATTGTTGTTGTTGTTGTTGTTGTTATTATTGCTTTTGTTTTTGTTGTCGTTGTCGTTGTTATTGCTGTTGTCGTCGGCGTTGTTGTTATTATTGTTGTTGTCGTTGTTGCTTTTTATTGATATTATTGTTGTTGTCGTTGTTGTTTTTGTTATTGCTGTTGTTGTTGTCGTTGTTGTCGTTGTTGTTTCTGTTATTGCTGTTGTTGTTGTCGTTGTGGTTATTGTCGTTGTTGTTATTGATGTTGTTGTCGTTGTCGTTGTCGTTGTCCTTGTCGTTGTCGTTGTCGTTGTCGTTGTTGTCGTTGTTGTTGTTGTCGTTGTTGTTATTGATGCTGTTGTCGTTGTCGTTGCTGGTGTCGTTGTTGGTGTTATTACTGTTATTGTTGTCATTGTTGTTTTTGTTATTGCTGTTGTTGTCGTTGTTGTTATCGTTGTTGGTGTCGTTGTTGATGTTATTACTGTTGTTGTTGTCGTTGTTGTTACTGCTGTTTTTTGTTTATATTGTCATTGTTGTTGCTGTCGTTATTGCAGTTGTAGTTGTTGTCGTTGTTGTTAGTATGCAATTCGGATTTTTGCTGCATAGAGCTCACGAAGATCGTGCCTCAGGATTGTTTGGTCTGCATGAAATCCTCCTCGTTGGTCGCAGCTATTCGTTAACCTGCATGATTGCAGGTGTTTACCCTCGACACGGAGAACAGGCCAAGTGGTTGCATACGAAGTTGGGGAAGGTTTGTCCAGAACATACAAAGAAATAGCACAAAAAGCAACTTTGCTAATTTCACTCTATTGATTTGCGGATCCGCGCCTGACATGTCTTTGCTTGCCACATGCAAAGGCATAGACGAACAGAAGACGACGGATCCTGATGCCGAATCCTACTGGATTTTCACCAAAGCATTGTCTGCCGCGTAGCTCTCTGACACAACACCGTTGCCACTCTCCCAACCACGGTGAGGAAGTGTTAGACTTTAGGGTGTTATTCTTTTGCTGACATTGCTTTCTCTGCTTGTTTTAATAGTTAGGTACTTACAGGAGAGACAACGTGAATTTTGCCAACAAACATAAGTGAAAGTGGTGCAATGGGACACAGTTGGATTCGAACTTAGCACACCCAGGTTGCCAGCCTCTGTCACTATCCACTTCATCATCGCAATCTACCATTTTGGGGTTAAAGATGCAAGGATGTATTCAGTATTGATTAGATGAGAGAGGGTGTACGTACAGTAACCTTTATTATTGATAACTACCAGGATGACCCGACGTTGCTCGCGATTGAATGAAGATCACTTGTACGTACTTTTTCACTAGAGTTATAACACGATATTACTGCCGTTTCGCGCGTTAATATAGTCGGAACAAGCTGAAAAGTTATAAAACTCGCTGAATCAGTGTCTCATACATATAGATTACATTTCATTAAAATCAGATATATGTAGTTTACATTTTAAGGGGATTTTATTCCTCCATAACAATATATATTCTGAAATAGAACCCCATCTATCAAAGTACTATGGGTACTGAAATTTCATAATATATATATATATATATATATATATATATATATATATATATATATATATATATATCAACTTTTAATGAATCAAAACATTACTATTGTTCCAAGAATTAAAAGGTCAAGTCCATTATGGCGTACAATTGTTTGCAAAAGAGTTTGCAAATACTTTATTTTATTTTATTTTATAATTTTATAAAATTAGTCCAAAACGTCGCTTCGTCAGCGCCTATAGCAATACGTCTTACAGAAAATCAAAACAAACTCGTTTTAGAGAGACATCCACTGACAGAAAGAATAAGAGGTTGATATGTAGGTAGCATAGAAGGGGGAAACACAATGCTACCTATAAACAAATCACCGGTACATTAAAAAAACACACAAAACTTTTTGAAAATTTACCCTTTCAAATTTCCGTAAAAAAATGATTAAAATAAAACATTCTTTTGTCACAGGGGTAGTGAAAACAATAAAAATATTAAATAAAAATATAAATAAAAAAGAAATAATGTAATAAAAATAAATACAAATAAAAAATAAATAATATAAAAAAATGAAAAATAAGATTAAAGAAATGAAAGATAGGTAAAAAAAAAAAATAAAAAATAAAAAAAAATAAAAATAAAAACAAAAATAAAAATAAAAATAAAAATAAAAATAAAAATAGAAATAAAACGAAATTAGAAAATAAAGATTGAAGAGGATCAAGGGTTTTTTACAGAGGCTTTTTAAATAAAACATCCTGCAAGAGGATGTGCAGAGTAAGAGAGTAAGAGGAAGAGTATAGGGGAAGATATGGACAAAAATAATTTAGGAGGAAGAAAAAAACTTATAAAAACTCTTATTGGGGACTGAAACAGGAATAATAAGGAAATAGGGGTGTAATATAAGAAAGAGTAGAGTTGGGATTATACCAACAACACTGGGTAATGACGTGTATATATATATATATATATGATATGAGGAAGGGGAAAAAGTTCTTAGTAATTTCACTGATGCGTAAGGAAGAGAGAAGCAGCCTTACAGGAAATATATAACATCTATTTCCAATTGTGTTCTTAGACCAATTCCGCATTTAACGCAAAATGGAATGAGATTAGATGTGGGAGGGCGGAGTATTTCAGGAAATATTATAATCAGAGTCCGGCCATTAAAATCGTGTTTGGAGAAAAACAGAAGCAAACAGAATCTGAGTTTCGATACGCGAGTATATTTCATGGATACTATGGAGGAAGTCAGTTAAGACTAGCGAAAATAAAAATATTTTTCATAACCTACATTTCATCGGGAAAGTTTGTATTCATACCTCCGAGACGTGAGTCTTTTCAACTTTTTAATTGGTTTTGTATATGTGTTTTATATATAATCCAGTAGGTTAGAAGAGCCTGAGCGGTAGCAAAATGTTATTATTTCAGAGTAGAATTTGTCCTGGCAATCAACAGAATGGGACTTTCTAAGAGATAAAAGGAGTGTGCCTCGTGTTCGTGGCCACTATTTCGGGTGGACGATTAAGTTAGCAGAGCTGGGTTAGGGGTGGGGATTAATTATGGACAGTTGAACATTAAATCTAAGGGTATGGGGTGCAATAAGTTTAATCTAGCAGGTCTGTAGACAGATCGATCAGAGACCTGTTAAATCAGGTCAGACAACATTAGAACATTGTTTATATCAGTTTAAAGAATTCAATATATATATATATATATATATATATATATATATATATATATATATATGATAATTTTATTTACACAGACATGTACAAAATCTGCGACACTGGCATGTATAATAATGGTAATAATCCAGGTGAAAAATATCCACAGGGTGGTAATCCAGAGAAGTTTAACCGGGTTTATAAAAAGTGCTCAATATCAAAATAGAGCTTTACATATGATAATTTTATTTACACAGACATGTACAATATATATATATATATATATATATATATATATATATATATATATATATATATATATATATATATATATATATATAATGTTTATGAGTAATAAGGCAAACGCCTTCAAAAGCATGTTTTAGATGCAACTTTCTTTTTATTACAATCAAAATAGATTTGTATTATTCTATTTTTTTCGTCATCTTCACTTTTTTTCAAATCATTTCGCTGGATAAAATTAGCCTCCTCAGACAAATCGTAACAGTTCTTGGTGTTGTTAGTTGCAGCGTCTTGGTGTAATGTTGGTACATGGTTTTAGCGTATTTTTTTTTAAATATGAGATAATCACGCATGCTCGCGAATAGGATATTAATTTATATATATATATATATATATATATATATATATATATATATATATATATATATATATATATCGCTATTGGCGATTGATTAGAGGAATAAATCTGCGATATAATGTGCAAATATTGATATGAATAAAGTAACAAGCAAAGAACAATAGAAACCAAACGAGAAAAATTAACACAGATCCATGCTTCTTTTAATTGGATATTTGTTTTCAGTTATGAAACTTTGTCATAGAATAACTATTTATTCAAAGAAGTCAGATTAAATATACACACATATAGATAAGAACAATGTTAATAGATCCGGGGACATGAACCGAGAAGCATGCTTCTTTGATTGGATATTTCTTTTCAGTTATGAAACTTTGTCATAGAATAATTATTTATTCAAAGAAGTCAGATTTAATGTACACAAACTTAGAAGTGTTAGTGGGAGCAGAATAAGGTTGGTACTAGGTATGGGTGCATTAAAAATTATTGGTGGAGGTTAAGTAGTGTATGTGTGGGTATGTTATGTGTGAACGGCAAGAATGTTTCGTATGAACGGGTGAGTGAAAATAGGTCATAAGAATTAAAGTAATGGTGAAAAACGTCATAACAATGAAATTAATGGTAAAAAAGGTCATTAGAATGAAAGTAATGGTGCAAAAAAGTCATAAGAATGAAAGTAATGGTTAGAAAAAGGTAATAAGAATGAAAGTAATGGTTAAAAAAGTAATAAGAATGAAATTAATGGTGAAAAAAGGTAATAAGAATGAAAGTAATGGTAAAAAGGTAATAAGAATGAAAGTAATGGTGAAAAAAGGTAATAAGAATGAAAGTAATGGTTAAAAAGGTCATAAGAATGCAAGTAATGGTTAAAAAAGGTCATAAGAATGAAAGTAATTGTGAAAAAGTAATAAGAATGATTGTAATGGTTAAAAAGGTCATAAGAATGAAAAAAATTGTTAAAAAAAGGTAATAAGAATTAAAGTAATTGTGAAAAAAGTAATAAGAATGATTGTAGTCATTAAAAAGGTCATAAGAATGAAAGAAATTGTTAAAAAATGTAATAAGAATGAAAGTAATGGTGAAAAAGGGTCATAAAGAATTAAAGTAATTGTTAAAAAAGGTAATAAGAATGAAAGTAATGGCGAAAAAAGGTAATAAGAAGGCAATGGTGAGAAAAGGTAATCAGAATGAAAGTAATGGTAAAAAAAGATCATAAGAATGAAAGTAATGGTGCAAAAAAGTCATAAGAATGATTGTAATGGTTAAAAAAGGTAATAAGAATGTTTGTGATAGGTAAAAAAAGTTATAAGAATGAAAGTAATGGTGAAAAAAGGTAATAAGAATGAAAGTAATGGTGAAAAAGGTCATAAGAATTAAAGTAATGGTTAAAAAAGGTAATAAGAATGATTGTAATGGTTAAAAAGGTCATAAGAATGAGTAATTGTTAAAAAAAAAAGTTAACAAGAATGAATGCTATCCCTGTAGATTAAATAAGAAGTTCTGTTCGAAGTTCCGTGCGAGTTTCTGGATTCGGCTCAGAGATTTCCGAGTTCTATAGGATGCACCTGAGGATGGTAGGTGGTTGCATCGACCGGAGCGTTCTAAAAATAACATTGCAGATGAGAACAGTAGTCTGAATAATCCCAAACATTCTAAGAGTAAATTGTTTAAATTCTACTCCTCTATAGTGACCAATATATTGGTCACTATAGATGAATTCTACAGTACTTAAACCTGGGGTGTTTTGTTATAGGAGTTTTGTCATTAGAGTTTTGCCGCCAAATAATTTTCTCCTGAAAACTTTTCAGACTGAGGAAATGTACTAGTTATGCTCCTATTCTCAACATTACACTGACATTGTGTCACCACCAGTCCTCGTGGAGAAACGGTAACACATCTGTAAAAATGGACGCCTACCCAGCTGAACGTGACTTCTCTGGATCAATAAGTAAGTGACGCTTAACAAATTCAAATATAACATCGATAGGCTTTTTTTGAAATGATCTAATATGAAAAATCAGCATTTGACATTGATATCGTTCTAAAAAAATTCGTAGAAAAACGGAAAGACCCTATTTACTTGCCTCCACACGAGGATCATGGTCGGTTTTTAATGTGGATAAAATCAAGCTCCCCATAAACAAGAAAACAAATTAACATTGCCCCAGTCTAGAAGGATGTCTTTTTTTGCTGACCAAGAAAATAACAGATCAAGTGTAGTATAAGAACATACACTACACTTTAAATTATTAATTTGAAGAAAATATTAACATGTTTTTTCTCACATAGTTCACCCCAAACAAGGCAAGTTGCCACTCTAGACTTAAGGGGCTATTGAGAATTAGGGTGTACTTTTGGGGATCATCGTGTTATGGCAGCTGTGCCGCGAGATGATTGTTCAAATTAGTTTTAAATTTCTGCATGTCGGTACAGTCGAGGAAACAGAAAGCAGGGAGGGAGTTCCAAAGGCTCACAGCTGGAGGAAATAAGCTAGTAGAGGATAAGGCTCTCCAGCATCTGCGGACCTCCACAGTAGATGGATGGGATCTAGCTGATTGACGGGTTCGTCTAGTGAATTTACGTCGAGGAGGCACTAGAGCAGCCAGTTCATCAGAGCACAATCCATTGAAGTATTTGTAAAACAAGCACAAAGAAAGCAACATTGTGGCGATGAAACAGGGGCTGGAGCATGATTGATAGTGAGGGGCGTATTAGATCAGGGACTCTTTGTTGGACCTTGTCTAAGAGGGAGAGACTAGTGGACGGTGTGCAAGCCCAGATCTGACAACAATACTGCATTAGTTTGCTTCCTAGAATTTACGATAGTCTTAACATTATTTAAGGGATCATCAGTTGTTTACCATGAACACCTGTTTCGGGAATGTAAATCTCTCTCTCTCTCTCTCTCTCTCTCTCTTTATATATATATATATATATATATATATATATATATATATATATATATGTACACGTTGCTTTTGTTATTGTTTTAATGGAGATAGAAATATAGCTGTTTCCTTGGTATTTTTCTACTTCCTAAGCCTTAAAGAATATTAATTTAGCTCGGCCTTTTTTAATAGAATGTGTCATTATTATATATATATATATATATATATATATATATATATATATATATATATATATATATATATATATATTTATTATATATATATATATATTTATTATATATATATATATATATATTTATTATATATATATATATATATATATTTATTATATATATATATATATATATATATATATATATATATATTTATTATATATATATATATATATATTTATATATATATATGTATATATATATATATATATATAATAGTTTATAAATATTTATTATCTAAATACGTATATGTTTCATGTTCAGTACAATCAGTGGTGTTTATATAACTGTAACCCCAATCAAAAAATGTTAAACCTTGGACCTGAGTAACTTCAATCCAAAATTCTTAACCATTCCGTCACTGTGACAGTCATAATTCAATTTAAGTAACATAAAAAATGATCCACTAGTCTCTCCCTCTTAGACAAGGTCCAAAAAAGAGTCGCTCTTTAATAGGTCCCTCACTATCCACCAAGCTCCAGCCCCTGCCCATCGCCACAATGTTGCATCCTTGTGCCTGTTTTACAAGTACTTCAATGGATTGCGCTCCGATGAACTTGCTTGTCTTGTGCCCCCTTGAAGTAAATATACTCGACCAACCCGGTAATCAGCTAAATCTCATCCAGTCACTGTGGAGGCCCCCAGATGCCGGAGAGATTTATATTATACTTTACTAGCTTCTTTCTTTCCACGAGTTTCCGGCCTCTGGAACTCCCTCCCTGCTCCCTGTTTCCCCGACTGTATCGACATGCAGAAGCGTAACACTAATGTAAAAACAGACATTTCGCTGCACAGGTCCTAACTTAAGATGCCCCCTACCCCCCAAAAAAAACTTCCATCCTAATTCTCAGTAGCCCTTTACGTCTATAGTGGTAGCATGCCTTGTTTGGGGTGAATTATGTTAAAAATAATGTAAGTGAAATAAAATAAAAAGTGATGTGGTAATGACTTTGAGTGTTTCTGTTATTTCTTTATGTATATGCATCTTTATGTATATGCATGTTTCAACAGGGTATTGTTATGTAAAACACGTTTCTCAGTCCTTCGTCGTTACATTATTAACGTAAATGTGTTGTATTATTTTTATTTTTCGGACTACTATTCTCATCTTTTGAAAGACTTTTGCCCCCCTTCCCCCCAAACAAGCCATATTGCCATTGAAGGGGCTTCTCTGGTGGGGGCCAACTTCATAGGGGGTAACGTGAGTGGGTAGTTGGGCAGCAAGATGTTTGTTCAGCAATGTAAATGTCTGCATGTGGATCCGGTTGGAGAAACAGAGAACAAGGAGGGAATTCCAAAGGCATTTTGTGTGATAGAAAGAAACTATTAAAGTAGGAAATCTTCCAGCATCTAGAAACCTCTACAGTGGAGGGTGCGATTTTGCTACTAGTGGGGTTGGTCGGAAGTATTTTTGTTTTGGGCATACAAGTACAGAGCACTTCCCGTGGGAATGCCTGTAAAACAAGCACAGGAATTAAACACTGCGTCGTTGTAGCAGGGATTGGACCATGGCCGACAATGAGCTACCCATTAGGCTTTTTATTTACCCCCTCTCCAGGAGGTTAGGCACAAGGCCAGTTTTATCTTACTCCCACAAGGTAAGATGTGACCCAAGGTCGGGTCGGGAAAGTGGGACTTGAAAAGCTAGCGCCCGAGAAGGTGAGCACTCTGGCCATTAAAAATTGCCTGGGCAGCCCCGTCGGCATTTCCCGGTAGGGGCGCCTCAGGCAGTAAGCAATAAACTTACTCCTCCCCAAAGAGGGGAAGCAAAGCCTGGAGGGTGGACCTCCTAGAACTGCACAGGACCGTCCCATAGACCGGCGGAAATCAAGCCCTGAAGGCCAAGACAATACCAGTCTATGGAGTGCAGTATCCATCGGAACAGATACTACATTTTGATCCCGGCCAAAAGGCCGAGAGACTCTTTTTTTTCAATCTGTCCAAAAGGGAGAAGCAAGTGGTTTGTACACCAGCCCAGGTGTGCTAACAATACTCCATGAACGAGGGAATAATGGCTTTATAGATATATGCGATACTTGCAGGTGCGAGAAGTTTTCTAGCCAGGTAGAGGGAGCCTACATTTATTCAGCAGACTTGACCGTATCATATAAGTATTTATTCCAATTCATGTCGCCAGATAATGTTAGGCCAAGGAGTTTGAACCTTTTATAGCAATATGAACAGACTGAACTCGAGTTTGTATCTGTGGTTGAATACACAGACGAGCTCGGACCAAATAAGTGCGCCCTTGGAAATCAGCACCTGAAAATTGCTCGAAAAAATTACAATGTTTTATGGGGCAATTTTCTTCTTTTTTTTTCTCTTTGCAATCATTATCTTGCAAGCTTAAATTCTCGTTTTCACTTTAGTGTTTTTTCTAAAGAAGTGAACATTTCCTGAAAATCAATATATGGATATTTTTAAGCAGCGGGGTGTTGTCCATCGGCTTACACGTCAAATTATTTGTCAGGTGTCGATATCGATCACCGTTAAAATTCTGGCTTCTTGATACATAACTATAAAAAGCGGTCCAAATATGAATGAATCATAGACCAACTTAAAAAATATGAATATAATTTATTGCCGATAAACTGAATTGCACCTGTATATCATAAAATGATCTTGTTATTCGGAAATGTGACCCGGCCATGTTTTACACGTTTAGCTTTTGAAAGTATTGATGTCCGGCAAAACACTGATGTTGGTAAAAATCTAAAATCTAAGTCAATGACTTTTTTAAAGTAATTACATAAAGTTAACATAATGGAATAAAAAACTAAATGAAATAAATAAAGTCTTGGAATTCTTTCTTTTTTTTTGCATGCAATATTTGTTTTATTTATATTAAAAAATTAAATCAAATAAACGTCATGGATTTTTTTTTCATTAGAGACATATTTCTTGAAGAAAATGTGTATGTGACTGTCCCAAAATATGATTTTTTTATTTTTTAATGCTAAAAAAAATGAAGAAATTAATAAAATTAATGTCATGGATTTAAAATAATTTGTTTTGCCCAAAATGTATGTATTTGTGCTGTGTTTACAAAAAAATTATTTATTTAAACTTCATAATACAAACGATATTTCGCAGTAATTTAGTGCCACGCGCGCAGAGCGTCATTATAACCGAGATTATTGTATTTCCGAATATGGAATCATTTTCTTTCTAGTTCTTTGATTTATTAGTTTCATATTGAAAAAAAATTCTGCTGCTCCTTCAAAGACTTTTTGAAATGTATTTACCCTTTTATTACTATTAAACACCACAAGTAAACGGTGTTTTATCCCCTGCTGTTATTTCAAGGATTGAAAATATCTCTCTTTCAGTATTATTTAACAACATAAGAACACGGCATGTTGCTCCTGCTGTTTCTTCGAAGATTAACAAAAAAAGTCAACCTAACATTCTACCGATAATGTCACAAGTAATACCTCGTTTCTGATCAGCCATTTAACCAGTATATGGGGTAGAATATTGTTACAGTACAACCTTGTAATACGTTCATTCAAAATTGGGCTATTGAAGAGCTCCCATTTTGGTTAGCTTGTTTGGAGTTCTCTTGATTTCAGATTAAAGTTGTCTTGAAGTGATTCTACGTTCCTCCTCCTTTTTATTATTATGATTATCTCCTTACACCAAGTAGCTTCGTGTCTAGTCGGGTGTGACCGGCCTTCAAAAGATATATTAATATAAAAGTAACGTATACGTTTTATGGAATATGAAATAACTATATTATTTATGTATTCATCAACGTTTCGTCTTTATTGTAGACTTCCTCAGAGTGAAGAAAAATGCAGAAAAATCATACAGTCATTAATTTTGATTTGCCTATAAACGTCCGAGTTTCGGCATGACTGTGGATGAAAAAGGCAAAAATAAAAAAGGCGATTTTGGTTAAACCGTGATCAGTAGCAGTTTACACAGTTCAAGGGAAAGAGGAAATGGGGTGACAGTTTGAAGTTATTAATTTTTATTTCTATTTTTAGCTTAATGAAAGAGATAGTGCCTGGGGCATTTGTGTCAAAACCGAGCGTGGCCGATAGTGGATATGGGGGGGGGGGGGAGAAGTCTGAACTAATTGTCATATATCGAATTCAAAAGGAAAAAAGAAAAACAATAATTATATTTTTTATGAATGTGAACGCATAGAGAGTTTTTCTATTTTGAAACACGAATTCTAATTAAAAACGAAAATTGTGGCAAAAAAAGAGAAGGGTGAAATAATACTTACTAGTTTATTCATTTAAGTGTGAATGTATTATTTATTCCTATTTATTTAATTGCTTTATTTGTGTCCCATTAATTAATCAATACATTTTTTTTGCAATATGTGGAACTATGTGTAAAAGAGAGTTGGAAATAATAGAACTAGTTTATTTACTTATGTGTAGTTTATTTACTTATGAATATATATATATATATATATATATATATATATATATATATATATATATATATATATATATATATATATATTAGTTGTGTTGTTTCTGATCTCTATTATAAGTTTGGGTCACTCAACTAAAGAAATACCTTGCCAGAAGAAGCAACCTATTCATAAACATGCAATTTTAATTCGTGCAGACGTTAGGGTATCAGTTGACTTAGATACAGAATGAGAACATTTCAGGCTAAGATCAATGAGTAGTATCTGTTCTGTCCTCGGTCACATGATCAGACACCCTTTTCGACTGAGGCAAGTTTTATTTTGTACTAATCAAGAGTGCATCGATGTTCCCCCGCATTGAAAACAGACCATGTTGTCTAACTTTGAACACAAAAAGGTTCGGAGAGCAATTAAATAGGGAATTGTAAGTTAGTAATTGTTCATGGTTCCATTAGTGGTTATTTACTTGCCTACACACAAGGACAGAGTTAAACACCGGTCGGTTTTTAATGTGGGAAAATCTAGCGCCTCAAAATAGAGCACTATTAATTGGGACAAAAACAAACATTGGCCCAGTCTCCAGTTCTTCTTCACTGACAGAAGACAGAACAGATGATGTGCAGTATCCATCATAACAGATACTACACTTTCCTCCTAGCCAACAGGCAAAAAGAATCATATTAGTCATTGCATGCTCGAAACTTCTTCTTTAGATTGGTTTTGAACTGAGCTATGAAAATGCAATTTCTTTTAAATTTTATTCCACCTCCAGAAATAAACAAAGATTAATGAACTGCTCCAGAAAGAGGACATTTCGCAGGTACCGAGTGTTGGGGGAGTACCCGGCGAAGTCAAGTGACATTGAGTCTGTTAAATTATTAGACGGGTGACCATTTGAAAACTGTAGGTGTTGTAAGCAAAACTCCCGGCGCTTATGGAGACAACGTTGCAAATGCAGGGGGGGGGGGGAGGGGGACTAGTTTTCATTAAGAAAATACAAATAAAATGCAAAGAGAATTTAGGAAGCTGAAATAATCAATCGAACGATGTTATGTAAAAAAATGAAATGAACTTGTTAATTAAAAATATTTTTAAAAAAATATAATAAATACGGGTACTTCTGTAGTTTAGATTAGCAAATCTAGTAATTTTAATGAAAGTACAAAAAATAAGTAAATAAACTGTAACATTATTATTGGAATTTACCTCACACTAGAAGCCGACCTTATGTCTCACTCGGCCCTCGCGTAAATAGGAACAGTATCGAGCCGGTTAAAAGATTGTACCGCGCTGATTCATACGCATGTACTTGTTTATGTATGCATTATTTTAGCGGGTCATTTATTTTATTGATCTTGAAAAAAATAGGGCGGCTATATAATTTGAAAAATTAAAAGTTTGGGTGCCACTTCGGAAAAGCCTCAATAAGGAAAAACCAATAATAAATAAAAATAAAGACATACTGGTATTATGTATCTGACCGTGACGGAACAAAGACATCGTACACCAAAAATTTCGCAAATTGAGCAAGTAGTTCTTTTTTTATCAAATGTTGTCATTTTTTTCATGCTCGCTTGTCACGTCGCCATCTTTGAAAAACAAGGGACGTAAGCAAGCCCAGCGTTACAAGCCCAGCTTGTCGTGACAAGCGAGCGTGGAAAATAAAATGACAACATTTGATTTTCTGTGATAAAAAAAAATTACTTGATCAATTTACTCAATTCTTTTATGTACGATATCTTTGTTCCGTCCTAGTCACGTACATAATACAGGTATATATTTATTATTTGTTTTTTTCTTATTGAGGCTTTTCCCAAGTTGAACCTTATTTCTTAAATAGCAGAATTATTTTAGGTAAAAAAAAATATGACATATTGATCCCTGTACCAACTATTTAACAATTATCCTAATCAGTGTGGGTCTACTGTTTTAATCCCACTTGAGGCAGTTTATTAATTAAAATGAGAAAAATTGTTTTCTAATTGTATATTTTTAAAATTTAAAACTGATAAGTTTGAAACCTTCAAACGTAACTAGGACACTGAAAACGTACGCAATTAAACAGTATAAATGTTAAATAAAAAATAATGACCTTTACAGTTGTAATAAAATAATCAAACAAAAAAAAATGAAACAATGCTAGTTAAAAAAATTAATTAAAATAGTTTATTAAGAAAGTCCTCATTTGAAATTGCGTACGTTTTTAGCGTCCTAAATTATATTTACATTTTTTTGCTTATTTTCATAGTGAAACCTAGTTACATCCCCCTTCCCCTACTCTCCATTTGCAACGCCGTCTACATATGCGCCAAACTCCTGACCTAGGTATGTAAATGGTCAGCCACCTTGCTGGGAAATATAAACGGCGACAGACTAGCGTCCTGCCCCCCTGGGTGGTTCATCCATCCGTTCCGCTCGACTAGGGTTAAACATCGGACCAAAGACTATTTTAGGCTGAAGAAAAAGACATTAAAAAAAACAGTAGCATTTTTATTTATTTATTTTGTTTTTTAAAATCTTATTTTACTGGTTAGAATAGTCTTGTGATATGCACGTATTTAAAGCCACCATTCGCATGTGCATACCGTATTGATTCAACATCTAAGCTGGTGCACCAACCACTTGCCTGTCGTTCTTAAACAAGATACAAACATTTCTAACCTTATAGTTCCGCATTGTCTGCTAATTTCCAGCCCCTGTCGCGTCGTCGCAGTGCTGCATCCGTGTGTTTGTTTTATAAGTACTTTCAACGTAATGTGCTCCGATGAACTTACTGCACTCGAAACCTCTTAACGTACCTTAGCACAATCGATCAACTTAGCAGCAAAATCGCACCTCTTCACTGCAGAGGGCCCTAAATGACGTTAGACTTTCGATTTTAATAGCTTCTTTCGTTGGACCGCTTGCCTTTCGGAATCCCTCCATGCTCTCTGGTTCACTGATTGTGCCAACATGCAGAAATTTAAATGTAATGTGAACACACATCTTGCTACCTAACTTCTCAGCCAGATTGGCGTCTATAAATATGGCACAACACGAGGTATCTCCTTACGCTCCAGTGGGATTAGATGAACTCGAATACTTACTGTCAAGCGTGATTTAATATATTTTAACATAATCATTGAATTTTTGAAATCTATAAAATCAATCAGTTTTCTTTATTGCATGATCATAATGATAATTTTATTTAAATACTTGTTTTGTGAATCGAACATTAATCTACGTTGATTGGTCATGACCTTTTCCGTTAGTTTGAACGTTTTTGGGAAGTTCTCCAAATGAAAAAAAAACACCGATTCCAATTTTAATCGACTTAGAATGTTTAATCTTAGACAATAAAATAAATGAAGGCTATTAAAAGTAAAAATTAAATAAAAACTAAATGTATTTACTTTTTAATGATGGATCGCACACTTAACAAATAAAACATGAAAATATTATTTCAACAGACACTTAACGAATTACACACACACACACACACACACACACATATATATATATATATATATATAGAGAGAGAGAGAGAGATAGAAGAAAAAAGAGTGATAAATATGCGACGATTGTCCAAATTTATTTCAAATTTCAATTGTTCAATGCAAGGTTGTCAGTAATAAACTAGTGTTTATTTTTCTTTCCTTAAGCCAAGGCCTTTCAAAGATCGAAATCTTATCATCAGAGGAGAAATACAGATGGATAAGTTGGCTTTCGAAAAAACCAAAGTTCAAATATTTGAAAAATATGAGAATTATTTTTAAAAATTATTAAAATAATTTTTGTCAAAAAACGTACTGAATGAAAAGAAAATTTCGTGAAAAAGATATACAATTGTCCGGGTGGTAAGTTTCCGTTGAAAAGGTTCGGTGAAATTGTAGAAAGTGAAGAAAAACACTTTGCATGGGAGCAGGTTGGAAAAGGTGCTCAAAAGTAGATAAGTCCAGATGCACTTAAAAGAGGCTGTGAAGAGGAAAACAGGCCATTTTTTGATTTTCTTCCGGGCCTAGTAAAACGGTAGGATCTCATACAAGGATTAACTCAGAATGAGAAAAAGCCAAAGTTGATGAAAGTTTCAGATTTGGGGTCAGGATGGGGGGGGGGGTAGGAGGTGCGGGGTAGTTTAAAAAGTCGCTTTGTGAATTTGGGGGAAAAATAAATAAAAGGAGGACGGGTTGGCATGGGGATGTAGATAAAGTGACAGGTGGGTTACGGGTGCGGGCTAGCGGTAGGGTGTAGGTTTTGGGGGTGGGGTTAATCTTAAATGGTGAATAGGTATAGAAAAAGTTGATTCTAAAAATAGAAATAAAAAAATGTGAGCTTCCAAATATTTCAGGCGGCTAAAGGCAGATTAAAATGTAGTTATCAGATATGGTTTCAGTGTGTTTAAGGAATAAAGAATAAAGTAGAATTAGTGAAAGCATGGTATAATAAATATAGGAATGTGAGAGAGTGGATGATTAAAATTAAAAATTAAAAGATTAAATTTAAATTTAAAAAGCTAGGGAATAGTTAATTAAAAAATTTATTTATTTATTTTTAATTTAAAACCAAATTAAGGGTTAGATGAATAATTTGGAGGGACATTAAATGGCCAAAGAGATAAGGGGGGGGGAACAAATTAATGGGAAAAGGGTTAGTGAAATTTAAAGGTCAAGTCTGTTCTACTCAGGTATATTGAAATTTAGGAGAGGGGAACAATGTAAGGGATAAGGATAGATTGTTAGAAACAATTTGTTTCGATTTCTAGTAATAGGGGTGGAGTTGGGTTGGTTCAATCAAAAATTTGAGTGCAGTGTCAATTATATAATCTATGGTTTAAATGGTGAGTGAGTCGTAACAGGGTAACAATTAACAGTTACAGTTTAAATTTAATTAGATATATAAGGGAAACTTGCAAGGGGTTTCCAAGTAGTATGAACATATGATTTGGGGGGGGGTGAAATTGGTCAAAGATAAGATAAGTTGAACAAAGAGAGAATGGGCCGATAGAAAGTGGCTCGCGAGTATTTAGAGGGATTAGGATTATTCAAGAATAGGCCAAAATAAGTAGTTATGTAACTAGCTCGAATCAATCAAAATAGTTAAAAAGATTACTCAAAGGGGGTTATGGAGGCTATTAAGGAGATAGAGCAGAAGTGCTAGTAACAGTTTATATAATATAAGTGTTATGGGCCAGGGTTGGATTGAAAAATTAAGCAGACCTGCGTTTTGAAGCTAGTGAGTTAGAGAGCTGATGAGAATTGCAGGGGGGTATTAATGGACCCAATTGGAGGGGAATTCAAATGTCGTAGTTAAAATGATAACAAAAAGAAGTTACAGGGGAATATGTTGCAAAAAGGAAGAGTCTAAATATAAGGACGATATAGTGGAAGTGTAGGGGATAATAAGGGGGGGAAGAGAGGCCAAGAAGGAGTTTGTAGGTGGGATTACGGACAGGAGAAACAATGAGATAAATATAAGGGGTTAGGAGTGGAGCTGAAGCAAAAGGATAAAAAGGAGCTATATTGCAGGAGAGGTATATAAGTCTAGATATTAGGTATGTTAATGATCGGTGGAAAGTTGGAGGAGTAATGTTAGTTCAATCTACTGATAGTTTTCCGGGTAGATGTGGTTGTTAGATGTGATGGTGATGAAGAATTTATTGGGAGGGTTAATTAGTGAGATTAGGGGCGTTAAGAATAGAAGTTACAAGGTTTCCCTGGGATATAGTTTAGAGATTTGTCAGATGTTAAAGAATGGGGGGAGTTATTGGTTGGGAGGAGGAGTGTCAGAGGGAGTGATGAAATTAATGTATTTAAATTTTCGTTTGTGTCTGCAATTTGAAATAAGTTCATTTTTGGAGTTAATGACATTTAAGTTCTTGTGTGCTGTAGCTATCATATAAGTTTCCAAGGTACATAGTTGGCAGAATGCAGAACCAGGAGTATATGAGTTTGACTTTTTTAATATAGACCAACTTAGGGAGTAGGGGGTATTTTGATGTGAAAGCTTTTTATTAGGTTGGAAAGAGAGGTGCTAGTGGTACCATTACTATTGTGTTTAAAAGAGTAGATATGGTTAGAGATTCGAGTCTTTATGGGGAAAGCACTGGCACCAATATAGGTATGAATTTTGTGGGGGGTTATTGTTGTATTATTTGAGTTGTTTATATTATTAGGGGTGCTTACGGTTTGTATGCTCGAATTCAAGTCAAAGTTTAAGTTAGGGTTATTAGCTGGGGACGGTAGGGTGTCTTGGGGGATGAGATCGGATCCATTATTAGTTGGTGGTAGTTGTTGGTCAGTGTGGAGAGTGTTATTTAGTGGAGGGGGTTGTTGATGGGGATTGTTGAGGGGAAAAGTGGGAGATTGTATGTTGGCATTATTTTGCATATTGGTATTAATATATATATATATATATATATATATAGTGTGTGTAGATTTCAATTTTGTGTTGAGAATCTGAATAACAGAGCTCAATGTAATTTAAACAGAGCAAAACAGAATTATAAAAAAGAAAAAACTATACACACATTAAGGTTGTATACATTATAACTTATTTCGACCCCTTAATTAGGTCTCCTCAGATGTATAAACAACCAAGTTATAAATAAGTTATAATGTATACAACCTTAATGTGTGTATAGTTTTTTCTTTTTCATAATTCTATATATATATATATAGTGTTTGAAGCCAAAAATAAGATCTCAGCGGTACGACTACACACTGGCTCACACGAAGGGTGATGCAACTTTTACAAATGATGTTGCCTCTAGTAGCAGACTAGATACATTCTTGTCCTGTAATCCGGCAAGACCATAAGACCACAAGAACGATATACTATAACTTAGTTAACTGGTCAATTAGGGAGAGGAAAATTATTGTTCTTCACTTCTTTACTGACTCAATGTTTGAAAGATAGGAGTACTTTAATAGAAATTCGGATATCTATGTATCTCAGATGGAGATCAATTGTAAGCCCCAAGAAGTGGCCTCTTAATTTCTGATAACTTCCACTAAAGTATAAGATATATATATATATATATATATATATATATATATATATATATATATATATAATTATTTTTATTTACACAGACATGTACAAAATTTGCGACACTGGCATGTCGATGTTATCGATCAACAGCTATTATAAACTGAGATCTCATCAGACAGAGTTAGAATCCTATCTTAACCTTAGATAATATTTGGAAAGGTTCTTTCCAATTATGATCTAAAGTTAAGATCAGATTCTAACTCTGGCTGATGAGATCTCAGTTTATAATAGCTGTTGATCGATAACATCGACATGCCAGTGTCGCAAATTTTGTACATGTCTGTGTAAATAAAAAAACATCATATATAAAAGCTCTATTTGATATTGAACACTTTTTTATAAACCCGGTTGAAATTCTTTGGATTACTACTCTTTGGATGTTTTACCTGGATTATTATATATATATATATATATCATTTTGTTCATTTGCATTTGACACCTGAAGATTATTCGACGAAGAATCGAAAACGTTCGTGAAACCTATGGGGCATTTATTATTTTTTTTGATTTTAATACAAATAAGACAAAAAATAAAAAAGGTATAATTAAACAGACGAAGTCTATTAGTTTTAGAAATGATTGCATATATATATATATATATATATATATATATATATATATATATATATATGAAGTAAAATGAAATAAACAGAAACAGTCTACGCGGATCAACCTACGTTTCGACGCTTACATGTCTTTTCAGGACTCTGAAGTGATTTAAGAAGTCAAAACTTGGATTTAAATTATCCAAAAGAACTCATACAGAAAAAGGTCCATTAACCTATTTAAAAAAAAAAAGAAGATAATTCACCCCAAGCAAGACAGGAGGCTACTGTAGACGTAAGCGGCTACTGAGAATTAGGGAGTAGGTTTAGGGTGTTATCCTAAGTTGGGAGCTGTGCAACGAGATGTCTTTTTACATCAGTTTTTAAATCTGCATGTCAGTAACGTCGGGGTAACAGGGAGAAGGGAGGGAGTTCCAAAGGCCGACAGCACGAGGAAATAAGCCGTGGGAGTAGAAGGCTCTCCAGCATCTGGGGACCTCTACAGTGAATTGATGTGGCCTAGCTGATTGCCGGGATGTTCTAGTGTCTAGCCCTACTCCAACACATTTGACGGGCCAATGTACAATTCAACTTTTACGAAAGACTTTCCTCTTCCTACCCTACTCCCTCTTCATACCTTGGTGTACCGTAAGCCATTACATATTTATGCACATTCATGTTCCAGACACAAGTAACATCACTTCTCACACAAAATCTATTAAATATTAACGTACCCATATCATCGGGGATAGTTATTAGTAGTATACCCACATTCATTAAGACATTTTTCCGCATTCATATGACTTGGTTAAAAAGCAGACTATTCTGAACTTAATTTTCTATTTTTATACTCAAACCCGGTATTTAAAAAAAAAATAGCAAATCAGCTCATATCAAACTATGAATTATACAATTATATAATCATACATTTGTCAAATAAAAACTCAGTAAACCAATATGGCACTTTAAATTAAAATTAAAATAGTGTATCTATCGCTTGTCACTTTTTTACAAATGTGCATGTTAATTCGAGATGCGAGTTGTGTTCAAAACATGACCATCTGTTCTCAAATTTCATATGTATTTCAACCTGCTTCTTTTTTCTTTGCGTTAGTCCTAAGGTATGTAGAGGTTAGAAATTTGGCATGCGTTTTACTGTTTAGCACATTTAAATTGTTCTGCCTAAAGAAAGCTTTTGAAAAAAATGTTATTGATGTAGTAATTCTGTATTCGAATTAACGGCGTTAGTGTTAGTGTGTAATTTGTGTATCCATTTGGATTCTTTTTTCGGCATTGTTGTGTTGGTCTGTCTGTACTAAAACGATGTTCATATCTGTATTGTGGATTGGTAAATTGTAGTGTCGTGAGACCGGTGATGATCTGGCTCGTTCCTGATTGCTTTTTTGTGGTTGTTAAATCTTAGGTGGAATTGAGTGTCTGTCTTACCAATATTTCCCCTCATTGCGACTGGAGACAAATGTAGTACAAGGCGTAGATGCCGATAACAAGTGAGATTAGAAGAGTTAATTTTATTTTAAAACTGGTTAGAGTGATGGAGAAATCTGTGACCAGATGTTTTCGCACTTGGTAATGATGTTTTGTCGTATTTATATTTGTCTTTATGTTAAACGGAGTGTGGTTTTCTGCTGATGAGTTATGGTTTTTTTGGTGTTTGTCTTCTACACATCCACAGACCGTTAGTATTATATTTCAGTAGTATATAGATATATCTGCAATTCACTATACTGCTGCTTTGGAAAAATTATTCACCTCCACAGAATCTGAGTATTATACTGATCAGCAGTTACGGATGCTACTGCAGCTTTAAAACAAGCATACACGTCCACAGACTTTTAGTATTATATTTTAGTAGTATCAGCATGTTTTACTGATTCTGCTTTCAGACAGACATACACATAGGCAGGCAGGTAGTGTTATATAGATTATGTAAAAAAAGAACAGAAGAAAGCGTACACATGATATAGAAGATAAAGAAAGATGGAAATAGAGGAAATTAAACAAAAATAATTGATGTACAAAAAGATAGCCATACACAAAATGGACGTAATAATAATGGAAGGGGCAGGGATAATGAGAAGGAGGAGAGGAAGGAAAGAATAAGGAGGAAGAGGGGTCCATTAAATCTCGAGAGACAGTATATAACCCCCGTAGTTGTGTCTGTGCGGAGAGTATTGTGAAGCAAGGGTAGCGCGATCCCTCACTTACACCTCTCTTAGACCGACATAGATTCATTCTAGTGACAAAAAGTCCAAGACGACTAGAGAAACAGTACTGGAATATGCAGAGAGCCCTTCCAAATACACCACCTAGTATTTCCAAATGGTCACTCATCTGATAGTGGCCAGGATCAACATCGCTTAACTTCGGTGATCTAACGATAAACGATGTTTATTTACTCCTCGCGGAGTTAGGCACAAGGCCAGTTTTATCTTACTCCCACAAGTAAGATGTGACCCAAGATCGGGTCGAGCAAGTGGGGTTAAAAGCCAGCGCTCGAGAGGTGAGCACTCTGGCCATTTAAAAATTGCCTGGGCAGCCCCGTCGGCATTCCCCGGTAGGGGCGCCTCAGACAGTAAGCAATAAACTTACTCCTCCCCAAAGAGGGGAGGCGAAGCCTGGGAGGGTGGACCTCCTAGAACTGCACAGGACAGGCGTGCAGTATCCATCGGAACAGATACTACACTTTGATCTTATAAACGATGTGTCAACGTCATTATGCCGTAGAACTTAAAAGTATTCTATATACAGCGATATGTAATAATAATGATTGGTGAGGCTTATTGGCATCCAAATCACAGAGAAGACCACAGGTCGTTGCCAGCAAAAACTCGATAATAAGCGGCTGTTGTGATAACGCAAAGTTATTTACAATAGAGGTGGAGAGTACCGGAAATCTGGAGAGACTTGTTGTCACGCACACTCCACAGAACACCACCGGTAATTATCAGTGAGAGATCACTGATGATGACCAGTGTGAGTACTTCTAGTGAGTACACATACTACTACTACTACTACTACTACTACTACTAATAATAATAATAATAATAATAATAATAATAATAATAATTATATCTAGAAAATAGACTACAAGAAATTGGAATCAAAGGGAAGACTGAGACTAGCAAGAAATGATGAAAACCGAAGTCTTACGAAAAATATGTGATTGCGGAAACCACGAAAATTACCAAGAAATGAAACAAGAATATGGACGGAACACCACGTCAACCCGAAGGAACTGAAACTTTAATAAAACTTATAAACTACACCCCCACCTTCTAAAAACAATTAATGCATCAGTAGTGAAGGGTCACAGAAGATGAAAAGAGGGAGAGCACTAATCAGACCTCCACTGGAAGAGTGTCGTAAGTACTGGGACCTGTGTGTAAAGCTTATTGCTACCAAAATCCCAGAGAAGACTAATGGTCGTTGCCAGCAGAAATGAATGGTAGGCAGCTGCTGCGATTACGCAAAAAGTTTTGCAATGGTTATGGATGAAGGTGGAGAGTACTGGAACATTTGGGAAGACTTGTTGTCACTCAGACTCCAGGCAACACCACTCGTTATTATCAGTGAGACATTACTGATGGATTCTGTGAAAACTCTCAATGAGAACATAATAATAATCTATCTATCTATCTATCTATCTATCTATCTATCTATCTATCTATCTATCTATCTATCTATCTATCTATCTATCTATCTATCTATCTATCTATCTTTCTCTCGATATATATATATATATATATATATTTATATATATATAGTAAGCTATGAAAATATATTTATGGCAATTACTTGCCATAAATATATTTTCATAGCTTACTTCCTAGCTCTACTTACTACCTAGCACTGTTGAAGTAAATACTGAAAATTGATACATAAAAAATTATATCTCCTTATAAAATGTCATGTGGATACATGGAATAGTAATTATATATATATATATATATATATATATATATATATATATATATATATATATATTACTTACGAGTCACTGCTGATCAAGGCAACTCGAGGACAAAGGTTAATTGTTTGTGTTAGGCGAATAGTGAGACAACACCTTGGGGTGGCAGAATGGTTCGATCTCTGGCTGTATTTGATTACCTAATGGGACGGCGCAACAATAGTTTGTTAACATTGGACTTTAAAACGACTATGCTGTAGTCAGCTGTGAAGCAGCCTGCATGTTATTGTGTTCCACATACAGACAGTTCTTGGAAAGAAACTCTGCTCATGGAAGTCCCGTTTTGTTTTAGGTACACAAAGGATGAGAGGAAAATGATTTATAGTGGCTAATAATAATAATAATAATAATAATAATAATAATAATAATAATAATAATAATAATAATAATAATAATAATAATGAATAGAATCATGATAATAAGAAGAAAAAGACAAAGAAAAAGAACGAAAGAAGGAATAAAATCTATTGGGAATGATAAAAAATGAAAAAAAAAAATAATAACAAGATAAAAAAAAAGGATTTGAAAACAAAGCAGAAGGTGCAACAACAGAAGCCGCGTAGTTGTGTTTTTCACAGACGGACAGTTCTTGGAAAGAAACTCTGCTCATGTAAGTTACGTTTAGTTTTATGTACATGGAGGAAGAAAAGGAACATAATTTACAGTGGTTAATAATAACAATACTAATACTATTAATAATAATAATAATAATAATAATAATAATAATAATAATAATAATAATAATAATAATAATAATAATAATAATAATAATGGTGATGATGATGATGATGATGATGATGATGATGATGATGATGATGATGATGATGATGAGAAGAAGAAGAAGAAGAAGAACAACAACAACAACAACAACAAAAACAATAAAAACAATAAGAAGAAGAAGAAGAAGAAGAAGAAGAAGAAGAAGAAGAAGCAGAAGAAGAAAAAAAGAAGAGAAATAAGAAAAATGCGAAGAAGGAAGGAAAGAAAGAAAATCTATTGAGAATGATGACAAATGAAAAAAAAGAAAAGAAAAGATAAAAAAAACAACTTATGAAAATTAGAAAAATACACAAGTAAAACAAACGCAAATGATCGTTGCGTTTTCTCTTGAAGAGAAACCATAATACTCTTCACGTAGACGAATAGGCACCAGCTGTATTGCCTGCAGTTTTCATCGCCTCTACCGTCCATCCATCCGGTCATGTGACCCGTGACCCCTCGCTGGCATAGCCTCGTCCCCGCCGCAACCTCAACCCTAATCTTTGGCCTGTCGTTTGCCCGGCTTTCGGCTGGCAGTCGTTAGTGAATGACATACTGCGCCACGCACACAGCTCATCACCGACTCGACTTTTCTTCCACATGTTTGCTCCTTCCGACTTGGATTACTCCCGGCTGATTGAAAGCCCCGACGCTGCGGCTGCACTAAAGCCATCCAAATATCACCTGTCCCCCGACCCTAGTCGTTCTTCATCTTGAACAAGAGTCAAACTAAACGTCTCTCCCTTTATTCAATCGACGACGACGACGACGACGGCGGCGGCGGTGGCGACACGCTGTAGATCTAAGCAAGTTACCTTTCTCGGGTATATCTACGCCAAAATTCTCAGCAGAAATGAATATTAGCGTCACTTTAATGCATCTCGATTACGATGCATCTTTTGAAGCCTCGCTCTTCCATATCTAGTATTCAATTATATTTCTACAAAGACGCACGTGCGTGCACACAATCTATCTGATAAGCACACTCGTACGCGCGCATCTGTGCTATGGCTACAGCGTACACTTGGACACACATAAACACATACGCTGCGGTAGTCCATGAATAGCCATGCACACAATTCAGGCAACAGATATCCACTCTAAGGAAGTCTTTTTTCTTTCTTTTTTTATGGAAATCGCTCCAGACAAGGCATGAATCCACTCGATTAAAGGACTTACCAAGACCGAAATATGAGTATCGCAAAGCCAGCAGATGCCTATTGGCCTTAGTCTTGAAAAGGCCAAGGCTATAGTTAGGAGGAAAACAGTCAGCATGAAGAGAGCCCCACAAGTCTGCGGTTCTTGGGGGAAAAAACAACTGGAATAGGAAGCCGTATTACAATATGGTATCGAAACAGCCAATTGATGGAGACCACTAGACTAACGAGTCAAACAAGCTGGTAAAATAAGAAGCATGGAATAGATCATATCGTCTACAGTGAAGTAAGGGTTGCGCAATCTTAACCGAACTTCTCATAACCGACATTGTTTGTCTAGTGGCAACGTTATGTTTGAAACGATTAGAAACGACGCCGGGATAAGCAGATACAGACTGATGTTATTTCAAAGTTTTCGCTATTCAAGATTAGTTGCTGAACCAAGGTTTGAGAGTCTAGTCTGCCCTATTATTTACTCCATAGCTCGAAGAAGAATATATGGATGAATACCTTTTCCTAGGGTGTAAGTGAAATTAATTGTTTTCCTTCTCCAAGACTAGTTGCATGAACTAAGGCTTGAAAGTCTTGTTTACCTTACTATTTAACCCATAGCTGGACGGAGGATATATGCATTCATACTTTTCCCAAGAGTATTAGTGAAAGCAATGTAATAGTCTCGACAGAATTTGAACTCGACATGCCGACCGCTTAGTCCGGGCCTATACACGTCACGTCATAAACATATTCTTACAGGTTGAGTCAGAAGTAGCTGGGCAGTTCATGACTTGTTCATGTGACTCTCATTAGACTCTCACTCGATTGCTTACTCGGTATTAGATGATTGTAAGCCAAATCAATTCATGTGAACACATCTTACCGGTTTGGCCTCGGCCTTTTGGCTAAGATCAAAGTGTAGTATCTGTTCCGATGGATACTGCACGCCTGTTCTGTGCAGTTCTAGGAGGTCCACCCTCCCAGGCTTCGCCTCCCCTCTTTGGGGAGGAGTAAGTTTATTGCTTACTGTCTGAGGCGCCCCTACCGGAGAATTCCGACGGGGCTGCCCAGGCAATTTTTAAATGGCCAGAGTGCTCACCTCTCGAGCGCTGGCTTTTAACCCCACTTGCTCGACCCGATCTTGGGTCACATCTTACTTGTGGGAGTAAGATAAAACTGGCCTTGTGCTTAACTCCGCGAGGAGTAAATAAACATCTTACCGGTAGTCATCATTTTAGGCGAACTGGAGTTGTACCTACATTCAAATCCGACCTTGTGTCTAACTCTACCCTCGTGGGGAGCCAAGAAAATAAGGGCATCTTTGCTGTGTCAATTTAATTGACCTGCCTGTTAAAAATCCACAGTTGTGTGCGTATATTTCAGACTGAAAATCGTGTCCCAGGCGAAGGGGAATCATCCAAAGCTGACAACCAAGAGATGAGGCGTGCCTTAAAAGGCAAAGTGTAGCATCTGTTCTGATACTGCACTTCTTATTTGCCGACATCGCTCAGTGAAGGTGAAATCCTTATATACTACTGCATATTTTATTTTGTGCCCCTTTTTGGGTGGGTGGGGGGCTGGATTTCCTGCACATCAGAATCGACTTTGTGTCTAACCCTGTCGTCGAGAAGAAACAAACCAACAAGGAGAGTCTTTATTGTAAAAACGAGAGTAACATTGAACAAACCTGAAATGACGTATTGGCGTTTAGACTAGGAGTAAAGTGCAACATCTGTTCTGATATTACACTTCGCTTTTCTTTCTGTTCTCGGTCAGTGAAAGGAAAATCTTCTCGCCAAAGCAACTTTTATGTGTGGTCTAATTCAATGCTCCCCTTTTGGGGGAGATGCGTTTTCCCCACATTAAAGCCCGACCGTATGTCTAACTCTGCTCTCGTTGGGAGGCAAGTAAATTGGGGCAAGTATGAGACATGACGCCGTTTTCAATATCAGTTCGATAGAGCGGTAAAAAGACAGACGGTAGCTAGTCTCATTTAGCGCTTTGAGTCAACAGGTTCTTGCAAAGATCTCCAAAGACCCCAAAATAACAAAATCTATTGTATCTTTCATCAAGTACACGAAATTTACTTAACGAGTATGTAAATTTAATAATGTACTGCCAAAATATCGATACACTTCATTACCTATCTATCTATCTATCTATCTATCTATCTATCTATCTATCTATCTATCTATCTCTCTCTCTCTCTCTCTCTCTCTCTCTATATATATATATATATATATATATATATATATATATATATATATAACTCAATGGCTGTGTATTCGTGTGTGTAATGTGTGTACGTTCCCTATAGAAAGAAAGGTTGAAAGAATCTACATACAATATAAAAGTGTACTCTTATGTAAAATTTACAAGGAATGACAATGGAATTGTTTCCCAAATCTCCAAGTGCAGCCTAAGTCGGCTATGAGGGCATAACCCTAAACCTAACCCTAACCCCCTACAACTTCAAATATATCTTATTTTTATCACATTCAAATCATACGTATAACATTTTATGGGGAAGACAATGGAAATGCTTATATAAAAATAGGAAAAAGAAAAAGAAAAAAACGAAAATTACTCTTGCTCTGCTTGCAACATATATCTTCATTTTTTCTATTTTCTCTCTACAGCTACGGTTAAAATGGTATTACTAATAGTAGTAGTAATACTATTCCGATCGTTTTGTTCCTTTATTTAATACTGTGGCTGTTAATAAACAGAAGGAGAAAGAGAGAGAGACAGAAAGAGTAAGAGAGAGAGAAAGAGAGAGAGAGAGAAAGAAAGAGAGAGAAAGAGCGAAAGATGGAAAGAGAGAGCGACGGAAGTGAAAGTGATATACGACGTATAGAATTAGAGCGGGGTTGTCAAACAGCATACAATGAAAAAGTTTGAGAATTATAAGAGATAACTATAGAATTAGTTTTAAATTATAAGGGGTTCTCTCTCTTTCTGGGGGTAAGATACGATTTTCAGTGGTATCCACCTAAATGGCAAACTTTACAAAAAAATAAATGTAGTCCCGTTACCCACCCTGTTGCTTAGAATACACATTCCATAATTGAGTGTAAGGAAGGTTTAATAAGGTTTGGAAAAAAGAATAGGGGTGAAAAGTAACAGTTGAGAAATTTAAAGAGATATAAACAAATATTTCTATATAAATCTCTTGAACCAATATTATGAATATCGTATATTTGACCGTTACTGTTTTGGAGTTTAATGATGTGTCTTCTAAAAGGATTAGGGAGTGAAAATAGGTTTAAGGATTATACTTATAAAGAGATAAAAAGGTGAAAAGGAACAACATTAATTAAGTTCAAGTTTAAATCTTGGATAAAGGACTTTAAATCAATCCCAAAGGAATTTAAATAAAGATATCATCTGGGCCGTCTAAGGGTAGTAACTATATATATATATATATATATATATATATATATATATATATATATATATATATATATATATATATATATATATATATATATATATTGAATATGTATCTTGAATGTAAACAGTAGTAATTAGAATCTAATTGATATATATATATATATATATATATATATATATATTGAATATGTATCTTGAATGTAAACAGTAGTAATTAGAATCTAATTGATATATATATATATATATATATATATATATATTGAATATGTATCTTGAATGTAAACAGTAGTAATTAGAATCTAATTGATATATATATATATATTGAATATGTATCTTGAATGTAAACAGTAGTAATTAGAGTCTAATTGATATATATATATATATATATATATATATATATTTAATATGTATCTTGAATGTAAACAGTAGTAATTAGAATCTAATTGATATATATATATATATTTAATATGTATCTTGAATGTAAACAGTAGTAATTAGAATCTAATTGATATATATATATATATTGAATATGTATCTTGAATGTAAACAGTAGTAATTAGAGTCTAATTGATATATATATATATATATATATATATATATATATATTGAATATGTATCTTGAATGTAAACAGTAGTAATTAGAATCTAATTGATATATATATATATATATATATATATTGAATATGTATCTTGAATGTAAACAGTAGTAATTAGAATCTAATTGATATATATATATATATATATATATATATTGAATATGTATCTTGAATGTAAACAGTAGTAATTAGAATCTAATTGATATATATATATATATATATATATATATATGAAAGGTGGCTAAATTGCAGGGAGTGCAATTTAAAAGCGACTATAATAGTGAATATATTAGATAAATATCAGAATATGTATTATTCACATTTGCCGCTCAGTTTGAAGCAATTTTTATTCGTAAATGACATATATCATTTTAACTTTCCAATACACTCCTCTTTTATTCGATTAAATCTAAATGTCATGCAGTTTTAAATTCTGGTTATTAAATAACATTTTAGAAAGAAAGAGAACGGTGCTTTTTACCCATATTGCATGTGACAAACTTGAATTAAATTCAAAGTGTGGTATCTGTTCTGTCTACAGTTAAAGAAAAAAAAACTTTTTAAGGCCGGCATTTAATAGAGACAATCTTCAAGATTAATAATGTTGCGGTATTACTTCTATCGTGAATACTACGAGTAAACATAAAGTATTCAAAACAATACGTATTTACAGGTAAAGCATTTAACGGCAATTATATTTTAAAAGGACGTGGCAATGCTGGAAGAAAATGAGAGTAGTGAGTAAACTGAAACAAAAATGAGAAAACAAAAGACGGCATTAAGGCAATATATGACGTTTTGAAAGCCGTAGGTAACACTTTTCTTTAATAAATTACCGCTTTTTCTTTCAATTTACAGAGTTGAGACCGGTGCAATCGTGGTATTTCGAGGCATCGTCTCCTTATCAAAGTTGTTTGTAAAAAGTGTGTACAGATACAAGTGTACGCACGTTTCCCAGGCACGTTTAAGCATAAATTCTTGTAATATATAAACTATATGTCAACGTACATCTGACTTTGGACAAACAATAATGTTGGTTTTATTTTATCACTAACAGGAAGATGCGACGTTGCTCGGGATTGAATGAGGATGACTACTATGTACTTTTTCACTATGCTCATAACACCATATTACTTTCTTTGGTTTTACTCCCCCCTTCTCCCGTTTTGCCGATTAATATATTTCGAATGAACTGAAATGCTGGAAAAATCTCTGAATTAGTGTCTTATACGTATGGTTTGAATTTCATTAAAATCGTATATACGTATTTTTTAGTTTTACGGGGTTTCTGTCCTCATGGGTCACTTAGAGGTGGGTCACGTAGATATTCGGCACATAGAGGGTAACGTAGAGATTCAAGACCACTTCCATTGTCTTCCACCCAGAAAATTTTATACATATGATTTAACTTTTATAAAAATAGGATATATCTAAAGTTTTAAAGGAGGTTCGGCCCACATAACTCGCTTAGATTAGGAAAGCACGTAGATATTTGGAACCACTTCCATTGTCTTATTCAGACAATTTTTACATATCATTTAGATTTCATAAAATAGCATATGTTTGAAGCTTTAAGGGTGTCATAGCTGCCTTAGTGATTCACTTATAGATTCGAGAACACTTCCATTGTCTTCCCCGGTAAATTTTACATCAGAATACACTTTTAGATTTGATGTAGATTCTTCTTACAGTACTTTCTATAGTGAACACAGAGTAATCACACCCACGCATACACACATGCACTAAGATTGATTAAATCATCTTCAAAATGTGTAGGTAACAATAATGTCCAACTATGTACTTAAATGATGAAAGTAATTTTTAAAAATTGTTGTGTCAGCTTAATGTTAGATGATCAAACTTATTAACATTCCAATAACATAATAAACGAGATTGGTTTCCTAAAACAGTAAAAAAAATCAAATATGAAAACGATTTTAGGTTACATTTCCACATAAAACTGAACACCACAGCTAAAACTTGACAACGCTTTGATTGCGTAGTTTTCCTTTTTATTGGAATCGCGATAGATGGAGCTCATCAGCCTTCGAAGGCAGTCCATCAAAGGCAAAGTAAACCCCTGATTTCAACCTCTGCGGCCTTGTGAAATACCCAACTATGGGGAAAGGCTTCAGAAAAAAAACCTGGAGGAAAAATCCGGAGTGGAGCCTCTAAGGTAGTTCGGCGTTGCCCACAACTACGTTCTACCAGCTCCTACTCCTACAACGACGTTGGTGCCAAATAATGACACCCTGTCCATTTCTTTGAATCCATCAGCGACGTGAAGAGAGGGGGCGTGATACGTGGGCAACACCATGTTCTACATATCACACCGCCTAGGCTAGCATCCAAAAACACTCGTACAGCCTATAACCTGGAGAGTACACTTCAGCTTCTCCGGTGATCTTTGCAGAAGAGACCACCGTTCTCATATTGGTCTCTTTAACCACAAGAGGTGCTTCCCCCAACGAGCAGACGGGCAGGACAAATAGGTTAATGATGCATCCCCCATCGTCGACCCTGACCAACGGAGGACACTACTGATAGCGAACAAAGCTAAGCGGATCCTGTACCTGATCTGGAGATCATTTCTTAACCTAACAGCAGCCACTTTCTGTTTCTTTATACATATCTCTGTTATGGCTTATTCTTGAGTATGTTATCCAAGCAACAAATCCTGATCTAGAAAAAAATATCGTAAACACGGAGCGTGTTTAACAGTTGATAACCAGGATGTTGGCAAGACTCTTCATGCTTATCAAAAAAGAGCGGATCACCACACTAAATATTGAGCAGCGGAGACAGCGAGGAGACTTGATTCTTGGGAACATCATCATCAACGGGAATTTGAATCATCTTATCGATGATTTTTTTCACCCCAGCGCCAAGTCGTGGTCTACGCTGGCACCTTCAACTCAATAGAAAGGTAACATTTTCAGTCTGTGTTTCTACTCCCTGGAAAAACCTACAAGAGGAGGTCGTGACGATGACTACCGTTTAAAGCGGCCTAGGGCAAACATTCAGACTGCAGACTGCAGACTTCCACATAATATTCACCGTACATAATATATATATATATATATATATATGATTATTTTTATTTACACAAACATGTATAATATCTGCGAGACTGGCATGCCGATGTTATCGATCAACAGCTATTATAAACTGAGATCTCATCAGGCAGAGTTAGAATCCGATCTTAACCTTAGATCATATTTGGAAAGAATGAAATGGAGAAAAAAGAAAAGAAATTTAAAATTTAAATTTGGAAAGTCACGTGGTTGGGACCGTTAACAATCAATATCGCAGATTTTGTACCAGATTACTACCCTGTGGATGTTTTAGCTGGATTACTATGTATATATATATATATATATATATATATATATATATATATATATATATATATATATATATCATTGAGGATAGCAATACCATACACGATCATTCACTCATTATCTTGCATTCATATAATAACTGGGTTAAAAGAAACTATTCTGCATTTAATCTACTACTATTCTCATACGAAGATTTAATCGCTGCTTACTAAATCTATAAATTTATACTATGAAAATTAGAAAATTATATAACTATATCATAATGTTATCAAATAAACACTTAGTAAAATCGAACAGAAATTTCACAAGGTGATGTTTTTTCTACGTTCGTAATTATTTTTTAAAATTGTGTAAATCTGCGACAAAAAAAACGGTGTGCACTATCATTTTTCTTCTTCTTATGTTTTGTCGTTATTCAATTAATTTAAAAGTGTCACTTTATCTGAAGACGTTCGTTGATCCGAAAAAGAACCGGTAAATCTCTCGTTTTTCACCATTTCTTCCTGTGTTTAATTTGTTTTTCACTTTGTCTATTTAGTATAGCTTGTCTACACGTAATTTCATAATTGATAATATATCGTATATTTTATGCTCATGTATATATATATATATATATATAAATTGTTTTATTTATACAAATATTATTAGCTACATATGTACATACATATTTCAGTTGTAATTTCTTTCAAAATAGAGCTTCCTCGGGCAAATATAAACTGAAAGTGCGACTGAAACATGTATGCACATATGTAGCCAATAATATTTGTATAAACAAAAGAATGTATTCTTCAATACAGCTCCATTTGTTATTGAGCACTACTGTATAAACACCGGAGTTTTATTGGATTAACATCTAGGAAACATCAAAACAATCCATCAATCGATCAATCTATCAATATATATATATATATATATATATATATATTACGGCACGGAATACAGATAGTTGTGACATTTGGTATTTGGTGGGATGAATTGAAAATTATAAATACAAGAGTAAAGCTATACTTACATTAATTTCCTAAGCCGGCATTCGTCACCGTTAATCAGAGTAAATATGTAGAAGTATAGTTCATGTACTGCAATTGTACACATAAACTATTGTAGTGAAATGAATACCAAAATGTGCGACCCCTCTCCAATGTCACAAATGTCCATATCCTGTGCTGTAATAAAAAAAAAACCAGGAAATATATATATATATATATATATATATATATATATATATATAAATAATTATTTATTTATATCTTTCTCTCTCTCTCTCTCTCTCTCTCTCTCTCTCTCTCTCTCTCTCTCTCTCCCGAAACAGTTTTTCATGGTAAACAACCGATGATCACTTAAATAATGTTGGAAGCAAACTAATATAATAGCTGAAAAAGTTAAATTTACTTACATGAGTGATTTTCCATTGAACGACTTGGGACTTAAGGTTTTGTTTTTTTTCAAATATAGTTTTAATGGTTGAGAAACTTCCAAAATTATATATATATATATATATATATATACATATATATATATATATATATATATATATATATAGAGAGAGAGAGAGAGAGAGAGAGAGAGAGCGAGAGAGAGAGAGAGAAAGAGCGAAAGAGAGAGTATAGGGTAGTGCAGCATCAATGCAGTTCCAACGAGAGAAAAATGTATATTTAAAGAAGTGAGTATACCACATTTAAAAAAAAAACTTTTTTAAACAATTGTTTATTTTATTATTTTATCATTTCAAAATCACAAAATAATAAAATGATAAAATAATAAAATAACAAATAAAGGTTGAAAAAAGTATTTCTACAAATGTTGGTAGCCTCACTTCTTTAAATCTAATATATATATATATATATATATATATATATATATATATATATATATATAAATAAATAAAGATAGAAGAAATAAGAGTGATAAACATGTACGAATAACATTTTTAATAATATTTTTTCAAATTTTTCAAATGTTTGAACTTTGGCTTTTCCACAGCCAACTAATTATCTGTATATCTCCTCTGATGATAAGATCTCGATCTTTGAAAAGCCTATGCTTTAGGAAAGAATAATAAACATCATTTTATCACAGAATATACCTTGCATTGAACAATCGAAGTTTGAAATAAATCTGGACATTCATACATGTTTATCACTCTTATTTCTTCTATCTTTATAATTGCTCTATCTCGTATATTGAGCTTAAACCATTTAACTATATGTTCTATCTACTAAAAGTTTACTTTTAGTTTATATATATATATATATATATATATATATATATATATATATATATATATATATATATATATATAGTCTCGGAAGTTTCTCAACCATTAAAACTATATTAAAAAACTAAAAAAAAAACTTATAGTCCCAAGTCTTCCAGTGGAAAATCAATCATGTAAGTCAATTTATTTTTTACAGTTATTATATTAGTTTATTTCTAACACTATTTTAAGGGATCATCAGTTGTTTACCATGAAAAACTGTTTCGGGAATTTAATTTAATATATATATATATATATATATATATATATATATATATATATATATATATATATATATAAGTACTGCGCCTAGTTAAGAACGGATTGCGAGCGGCTGCACCACTAAATAAATTGGTAGTCGTTCTTTTTTAGCATCATTTTTTTCTTAAGAAGTTGCGAAGAGAGGAATTAATTAGAGCCCAAAGGATCGAGACGAAGAAAGTGTGGTTTTGTCTTTATGTTTGCGGACCTCAGTGTAAGTTAGTTCCTGTGACTGTTGATAAAGTGTCGTTATATTTAGTAGGTCATAGTGTGTTGTTTGCCAAGATGCCACTTGCCAAACGGTTACGACTAAAGTTCGTTTTCTCACGAGAAGCAGGTGTTGTAGCTGACAAGCGTTTCTGTGGCAAGTTGAGTCTCTCATTAGCGGCTATTTTACGGTTCTCGCTGATATGTTATACACCGAGAGTGCTTACTTCCAAGAGGCGACAATATTCAATTGGTCAAAGTCCGGTATCGGCAACCAATCGAGATTGATCATTTTGATAGAATTAATTCATTCATCCATTTCGCATGAATCAAATGCTTTTATTGTTGCCATTGGTTTCCCCGATATATTTCTAGTTAGAATGTTTTTTTTCTATAAAGACATCGGATGCTTACGGAATTGACCACGTGAAGGTTGCCAACATCCTAAGTGAAAGTGTTTCCGTGTAACGAAATGGATTCGATCTTTGTTGTCAGTCCGTGTCGCTAACCACTGAGCCACCGTCATATCCCTTGATAAAAGTGACCAATTAGTATTGATTATTTCAACTAATAAACATTAAAGATTTTAAAGATCGTTTTTCTGTTGCTGCTGCTGTTGTGGCTGTAATTGCTGCTGCTGTTGTTGATATTGTTGTCGCTCTTGTTGCTGTTGTTATTGCTGTTGTTTTTGCTGCTGTTATTGTTGTTTTTTTGTTATTGTTGTTGTTACTGCTGTAACAGACGTTCCACTCGCATTCTTCGACTCAGCATAGAAGCTCAAATTGTTATGCCAAGTTTAATTAAAAATGACTTGAATGACCACGTATGCTCACACATTGGTGTCGTTAAGAAAAAAGAGCCTGGCACTTCACACGTTTATACTATCTGTTTTGCAAGATTGAAAATGAATTGCCTTTAATGGACCGGCGTTCTTGTACTCAGTACCATCATATGCTATAACATAAAATGCAAGAGTCGCATAAAAACAAGGGATGACACCACTTTGGCTTGAACATTTCTTACATTACTCAAGATATGCAAATGTTTGAGTTTCTCTGAAGAAAATGGTCCGTTCGTTAATTTACATTGCTTCGTTGTCAAGTAAATATTTAAAACTGAAATCGCAAGTTTAAAAAAATACATGTTTTTTTTTTTTAAATAAATTTACTTATTTGAATGTAATCCTTGTTTTTGTAATTTTTTAATATTGTAAAAATATCAACAAAAAAATCTTCATATTAATTTAAAAAAGAAAGAAGATTATCTCCCTTACCATTACAAAATAGAATGAATCAATGAAATATTTCTTAGTTCTTGGATTGAGACATTCCCTTTTAATTATTCTTATTCGTCGTAATTTGTAATTAACTGAACAAGTAATCCATTTTTTTACTTAGTTATCTCGTTATTTCTCTAGAGCTCTGTAAGTGTTTGCTGATTAAACCACTCGGGTATCTTTCAGAATGATCAGTACAGTCGCGGACGGGGTCTAAAAAACTAACGAGAACGGAGTTATAAAAATAAATATGCAACAAGTGAGTTTAACCTACGTCGAGAAGAGATATTTGTCTACTTACCTATGATATTTGTTTGTATTTTTACGTACTATAAATGGGGTTTTATTAGATGTAAAAAAAATTTCTTGTTCATTTTTTACTCGTTTTCTTTAGACAGTATGGCGTCTTACGAGCAAGCGCCATTTTTTTTTTTTTTTTGCAAGTTCGCGTGATAAAACTATTGATTTCTACTAAATAGCAGTTGGAACGGTTTAAAAATACAAACAAATATCACAGGTCAGTTTTAAATTAACTTTTATCGACGACAGTTACTTTTATTTGTTGTATATTTGTTTTTTTTAGCGTTTTCAGCGTACTGATCATTCTGAAAGATACCCAACCACTCTTTAACACTATGTGAGTATTTAGAGAAAGAGCGCCTCTTTTTTTATTACAGCGTTCCTTTCACAGTTGGTTTATCATGCCGGTTAATTTACATAGTATGTTCGTGCACCAGGTTAACACCATGTAAATTAGATGGCAAAGTATCAAGTCTCTTTACTTCTATTTTATCGATTGGGATAAAATAAAATAAAATAATTTTTAATTATGCTAGAAGAATGCCTTAACAGATACGTCACCGTTCATACTCCAGGTGTATGTTCTCTTTTTGTTTGGATGACATACTCAAGAATGGGCTGTACCAGGGTTATGTATAGGGTTGGGGTTAGGGTTAGAGTTAGGGTTAGGAAAGCATCTCTTAATAGTTTAATTGGGTTCTTTTCGAAAAGAAGGCCATTCATATTCTTATAATACGTCGTAATTTTTAAAAAATTAATAACAGACACTCACACCTAAATTTAAGATACACGCAAGTCTATAAGTAAATAGTAACCCAAACTGTTACCCCTAAATACAAATACATAACAAAAACAAATAAACACGTGACGTCCGTGATCAGTAAATTAAGTTGTATTTTAATAATACAGGGTGGGCCAAAATAAGGGTCCTATCTTTAAATTTGAATAACTTGAATTTGAATAACTTCCACAAAATAAAAGTTAAACTCACCAAACTTTATGTGTGTGTAGACTGACCCTTCCGAGATTTTTTGAAATAAACAAAACAAATTTTAGCCGAAAAATACTTCTTAAAACTTACAAAAACTAAAGTATTGTTTTTTACACTGTTTTGAGTTTTTTAAGCAAAAATAATGTTTTCTAAATGAGGGTACGTTCCTTAGGGCTAATACGGCTCATGCTTGCTTCGGACTGGGGTCCTTTACTTATTCTAAAAAAAAAAATTTAAAAAATCAATAAATAAAAAAGTTATGAATTTTAAAAAATAGGACCCTTATTTTTGCCCACCCTGTACTAAGTTCAATTAAGGCCCAAACAACCATATAGACAGCTCCAATAAACACTGTACTTCTTTCAATCTAAACTCTACTAATTTTTGATGTCCCCGTGAATATGTATGGGATTTGTGACTTTCGTTTTGCAGCGTTCTTTACGGTTGTTGTTTTTTTTTTTGTTAATGGAAATCGCTCCAGACAAGGCATGAAGCCACTTGATGTAAGGAGCAAACAAGAACGAAAGCTGATTGTTGCAAAGACAGGGGATGCCTATTGGCCTTTCTCTTGAAAAAAAACAAACCATGCTATAGGTAGGAGGACAACAGCCAACACGAAGATAGTTCCACAAGCCAGCAGTTCTTGTAAATAAGCTACTGGAATAGGAAGCAGAATTACAATGAGGTATCAAAATAGCGAATTGATGGAGATCACTAGACCAACGAGTAAAACGAGCTGGAACAAAAGAAGCAGGGAATAGATCACACAACTATGAAGAACACATGCCATAATAGTACTTATAAAAGACTGAGACTAGCAACGCTACGTATGTAGTGAGAGAGAGAGAGAGAGAGAGTACATGTAGAGAAGATGAAAGAGTAGTGGCAATCACATTACAGATACGTTTTTGCACCTCAAATGGGACAGAGGTTCATATGAAAAGAATACTCCATGCATGGTCTGATACTAGATTTGTAGAGATAAAGAATAGCCTCAGGTGCGAGAAAGTGTTTGGAGCGATAAAAAGAACCGACTTTACGAGAATCAGAAAAAGCAATGGCTCTAATATATCAGCTCCAAGAAAGATTTGACGAGAACGAAAGACCAGTTGGTATACTATGCCAGTTGAATTGCATAGTTTGTTCGGATACCAGGTTAACACTATGTAAATTAGATGGCACAGTAAGACATCTCTTTACTTATGTATTATCGATAAAGAAAATATAGCATTAAAGAGACATTATATTGTTAGTGAATCTAGGAGAATGCCTTTACAGAATATGAATTTTCTAATGAATTTTCGAATGAAATAAATAGTATTAGTGCGTGTGACCCAACGGCGCACACATGCGTCTAGTGCAGTGCTCTTCAAACTTTTTTTGTCGCGACCCCTTTTTGGAAAAAATTTTTTTTCGTGACCCACCAAAATTTTTTATAGATAAAAAATAAGTTTAAATATTATTTTAAAAATTCCATAGTTATAATGTTGGCGACCCCCTTTCTATGGTTACGCGACTCCCCTGGGGGTCGCGACCCCCACTTTGAAGACCTTTTGAAGGTCTAGTGTCATTAAACAGTTCCACTATGCCAACGGTGAGTCATTTGTTTTGTGCTTTACTTATTATTTTCCAGCAAGAATTTTAATTAATTATCGATTATGCAAGCTAACCTACATTTATCGACAAATTATTAAAATGTTATAAATCGATTTCATAAGTAGTATTACATGTAATTGACCAACATCATGGCCTTCGGTCAGTCTTGATAGATAATGGATACCTCCTGTATATGTAGATGCGACTGTAATTGTAAAGCAAGTGATGCGCAATATGGATACACACCTATCCTGAGTATTATTTACTCCTCTCCAGGAGTTAGGCACAAGGCCAGTTTTATCTTACTCCCACAAGTAAGATGTGACCCAAGATCGGGTCGAGAAAGTGGGGTTTGAAAAGCCAGCGCTCGAGATGTGAACACTCTGGCCATTTAAAAATTGCCTGGGCAGCCCCGTCGGCATTCCCCGGTAGGGGCGCCTCAGACAGTAAGCAATAAACTTACTCCTCCCCAAAGAGGGGAGGCAAAGCCTGGGAGGGTGGACCTCCAAGAACTGCACAGGACAGGCGTGCAGTATCCATCGGAACAGATACTACACTTTGATCTTAGCCAAAAGGCCAAGCTATCCTGAGTTGACACTGTCTGATTTGAACGACAAGGAGTAGTCCATGACGCCTGGAAACAATGCGAGGTTAAGCGGAGAGTACACAGAACACCTGGTATTCTCAAATGGTCACCCATTTTAATACTGATCAGGTTAAACAGCGGTTAACTTCGGTGATCTAACCGAAACCGGTGTGCCAAAATGATTATGTCGTATATCTACCTTTTTAATTGGTGCAGACAACATTAGGTATTTATTTGTGCCTGAATAATGTGTGATATAAAATTCCCGATCTGAAAAGGATCCGTTGGGTCACACCGAATACCACTATTTATTGTGCGAAAATTGATTTAAAATAATAAAAAGAAAAGAATTGGTCTCATTAATAGAAACCAGTGATAGATAGATAGATAGATAGATAGATAGATAGATAGATAGATATAATTGCTCTATCTTGTATATCGAGCATCAAGTTTTTATAATAGGTTTTACTTTAACAGTATACATTATATCTTTATTCTCCTGTTCCTTATATGTATATGTATATATATATATATATATATATATATATATATATATATATATATATATATATATATATATATATATATATATATATACACTAGGTAATAAATGTGTATATATACGATACTACGTTAGAACTAGTGCATATATTTTGCTTACGTCTTGAAGACTAGGTTTTGTTCTTTATGTTCTCTAAGCAACTACTTTATTGAACTGAATAGTGTACGATTTGGATTTTTTTTATCTAGAGGTAATAGCTAGTATGTATATACATATATATATACATATATATATATATACAAATATATATATATATATATATACATATATATATACAAATATATATATATATATATATATATGAAGCATCTTCCTTTGCAGGCAAGTATTGTTGAATATAAGAGACAACTCATGTCTAGATATCCTTTCATAGATCCTTTCAATAGTCCGAATCAGGATCGAGAATTGACTGATAAATTAATAAATGAAAGGATCTACCAAAGCATATCTAGACATGAATTTCTTATATATATATATATATATATATATATATATATATATATATATATATATATATATATAAACGGACATGCATATATATACATATGTGTACATACATATATATATATATATACTTTTACATAATTTCTTAACAGCTGTTAATGCATGAGACAGCTGTACCACCGTAAGACTATATATATATATATATATATATATATATATATATATATATATATATATACATATATATATATATATATATATATATATATATATATATATATAAATCTTTTTTTACAAAATTATCTGATCTTATATAGAGTGTGATTATAAATACGAACAAGCATTATTTTAGAAATGTAAAAGTAAAGATAATGAGTCCCTGATCAATGCAGATTGTAAGAAAAACCCAGAAGACTAAAGTTTAAATAGTTATCAGTATATTGTATTTCGAAAAATATCTCCTAGCATAACATGTAATGTAAAAAGAGATGTCTAACCCACTATATATATATATATATATATATATATATATATATATATATATATATATATATATATATATATATATATATATATATATATATATATATATATAATGATAATTAAGGCACACAAAACCAAAATACTGAAAGAGAACAGCAAAGAGGAATAACAAAAATAACAAATTGCATAAGAAAGTGAGAAATATAAATAAAATAACACTAAGAAGACCAAAAATATAAAAAATACAAGTAGAAATAAACAAAACACTAATAGTAACCACCCGAATAAAAATGAAAAAGTTAGCAATGAAGAGAAAAGGTGTAACTGCATAAATCGTACACTTTGTCCACTACAAAATAAATACCTAACCAAAAGTATTGTATACTAAGCCACAATATTTATCAAGGAAAGACCGAATAACAAGAAGTACTACGTTGGTATGACCTCCATAGATTTTAAAACCAGATATTACGACCACAAAAGCACATTTAAAAACAGAGAACGTCAAATTAAAACAGCACTAGCAAACCACTATTGGGAGCTCAAAGAAGATGGGCGCTCACCAATAATTGAATAGGAAAAAATACGACAGGCCAGCACATGTAGAAATTTAGACGACCCATGTAGATTATGCCTGAATGAAAAATTTGAAATCCTAAAATTTAAAGTCGCTCGAAATCTATTAAACTGTAGAAGTGAGATAGCAAACAGCTGCCTACACAGAAATATATTTTCCTCGGGCTAACGATAAATAAACAAAAACTAAACAAAAACATAACAATTTAAAAATAAAAACCTCAAATAGAAATACAAGGAACCACGTGTTAAAATGAAATTAAATAAAATAACCCATTATATTGACACAAAACAGGAAACAGGATAGAGGCCTACATATAGAAAAAAGAACAATAGAACAGGATATAGGAAGAAAGTAACAATAACCACACCTTTGTTCGCGGGAAGCCCAACGATTAGCTGAGAGAACAAACAAAACATCTTATTGGTTAACTAGCCAGCCGTGTATATAAAAACACCCGGCAAAAATAACTCCGTGCATTTTAGCCTGAAGATTCCCCCGGGGATAGAAACGCGGGAGCCTCCGTGTAGCTTAATTGGCATAAATATATTTTCATAGCTTACTATATATATATATATATATATATATATATATATATATATATATATAATTAAAAATATTTTTTTTATCTACATACAGCAATCGTTAGTGTAAAGAAGAATTATTAACACCGGTCGCCGAACTCCGACCCCGGAAAACGAGTTGTATTTCAGACTAAAATTTCTACGTCTTAGCTCACATGGGCGTTGTCAACAACTCGGTAAATAAGCGGAGATTAATCCTATTTAAAGGCAGCTGTCGTAAAGAGTTCAACTTTTTAAAAGAACATCGCATTGAATCACGATTACGACTGTATTAATACTACTCGCTACAGAGCCCATCTTAGTTTTTTTCGGGGGGGGGGGCGACGAATAACTAATTATAAATATTTGTTCTTATGTATATACATAGACGTTTAATCCTTACAGTAATATATATATATATATATATATATATATATATATATATATATATATATATATATAAAGTGATAAAATATATTAATGGCAAATAAGCTACATAGTAATATTTTGTGTTTACTTCCCCAACGAAAATCGGCAGGCTATTTACTAATTAGCCTGATTATTTAATTTGAGAATTAAAAACAAAGTATATGTGTATCGTATTTGTCAATTTCATTTTACTAACCTGAACTCACATATTGAGCACTGTATATATAAAAATAAAAAATATGTGTACGTAATATAGTATCATATAAATAATATATTATTTCATAAATAATATATTATGTTATAAATGATCTCATATATATATATATATATATATATATATATATATATATATATATATATATATATATATATATATATATTAGATTTTTGAATGTGAGATGATATATATAATTATTTCTCCAATCATACAACGCCGCAGCCCACAACCTATGAAAGAAACAAACCGGAAGTTCTCGACTCGAGTTTTGCCAAAGGAGGGCGAAACTCGAGTGTAGGACTTCCGGTTTGTTCGTTTCATAGGTTGTGGGCTGCGGCGTTGTCTGATTGGAGAAATAATTATTTATATATATATATATATATATATATATATATATATATATATATATATAGAGAGAGAGAGAGAGAGAGAGAGAGAGAGAGAAAGAGAAAGAGAGAGAGATCAAACAACATAAAGACTAATTTCACAAAATCGGAACAGAACCTCTTCAGAACAGCGAACTATACGCACAGTAAAGGCCGATATTTTTTAGATATACCTTTAGAATAGTAATAAATACATGTATGCTAAACAAAGTATATTACTGTTATAAATATATTCGTTTCATTTTACTTCTGTTGAAGTTCTCAGAAATCAAAGGGGCTAACATTTGATCTCTATATGACATACATAGATATTTTAATATTACATTAAAGTTCTCCTTTATCTCTCAAACATTGAGTTAGTAAAGAAGTTCACAACACTAATTTTCCTCTCTCCAATTGAATCAGTTAACTATGTTATAATATATATTTCTTGTGGTGTCTTAGTTTTACCGGATTCCAGGACAATAATTCATCTAGTCTTGTGGCATTGATGTAACATGACTTGGAGAAGGTGCACCATTCCTCGTATGGGTCAGTGTTTAGCCGTATCGAGGGGATCTTATTTGGGCTTCGAATACTATGTTATTTTGAGTATTTTGTCACTTGTAGGGTGAATTATCATCATGTATATTTTTTCTGACAAACTCTTGTACAGAGTGACTGAAAGCACCGGAGGATGGTGTCTAGTAGTTAATTCAAACTGTCCAGTATGTAATTCAAAATCTCCTAATACATAAATATATATACTCATAATTGTGTACTCTTAAATATAAGACAAGAGCTTATGTATTTCGAATATATATATATATATATATATATATAAATTCCCGAAACAGTTTTTCATGATAAACAACTGATGATCCCTTAAATAATGTTAGAAGCAAACTAATATAATAACTGTAAAAGTTAAATTGACTTACATGAGTGATTTTCGACTGAACGACTTCGGACTTAAGGTTTTTTTGTTTTTTTTTTAAATATAGTTTTAATGGTTGAGAAACTTCCAAGACTATATATATATATATATATATATATATATATATATATATATATATATATATATATATATATATATATATAATTTTTCGTAAATACATATTTATTATCCGCCACCATATAAGTTTCTTGTTCACTAACAATCAACAGTGTGACTTCTATAACTGTATCGCCGATGGGACGATCCTAATTCCTGACCAACTTACTCCAATCCAACATTCTTAACCATTCCACCACCGTGACAGTATTATTTAAATGTGAGAGAAATAAACCTTATATTTTATTTACGAATATAGTCTTTGACAAGTGTTCGATCAGCTAAGGGAGAGACAATGGCAATATTGATTAATAAGGAACTTATTATATTGTTTCTCAAGTTAGAGTTAGGTTTTAGGGTTAGGGTTAGGTTTAGGGTTAGGGTTTAGGGTTAGGGTTAGGGTTAGGGTTAGAGTTAAGGTTAGAGTTAGGGTTAGGGTTAGAGTTAGGGTTAGGGTTAGGGTTAGGGTTAGGGTTAGAGTTAGGGTTAGGGTTAGAGTTAGGGTTAGAGTTAGAGTTAGGGTTTAGGGTTAGAGTTAGGGTTAGGGTTAGGGTTAGGGTTAGAGTAAGAGATTTATAAATAGACTATAAAAAAGCTTTAATGCAGAGGTCAAAATACGTCCGTCGAGCTGTCTTGATTAGTCTTCTGTATGTGCCCGCGTCTAGGCGCCTATAGATCTTACATTCTCTTAATCATGTGACAATTTCCGGTGACCCGGAAGATAGAGCGACTGCTTGCAGCGTTTAGTCTGAATCTGTAAATCGGGTTCGCGCCTCCCGACCGTCTGAAATGGTTTATTTTCTTGCAGAGAGGAGAGCAATACACTTGAGACGCTAGTGTCTGTAGGTTATAAATGTTTTAATATTTTTTTTATTTAGATACATGTATATATATATATATATATATATATATATAAATATAATTTTTTATCCATTAATCTCTGAGGCACACTTTAGCATAAGCTTAGAATTCGCAGCGAATTTACACCAACATATCCAACGATGAAATCGATATCATTAAGGAGACCAAAAGATCGATAATATATTTTTCGAAATTATGATTCATGAATATAGACAAAAATACTGAATTTCTTTAATTTGGCGATCGTATCTTTAAACTCCACAGAGTCTTTATATTATATTCTGTACACTTTCAGAAACATATCAGAAAAAAAATGATATCAGCCTATATTCACATGATGGATTAGATATAATAACTTTTTTTAAATGCATACATATGAAAATTTAAAAGAATTACGTTGAAATATTAACAAACATAAAACTAACACACCTATTAGCTTTCACTTTCGACTTTGATGAAATATGAATAAATTAACAGATATTAATAACCAATCTACGTACATGAACTATTACACTACATCAATTATAAAACATATTCTGTTTAATAATAATATATTTGTGATAGTTTTTTCCTCAAAAGGATGATCTTTCTTTCTTTTAAATTGAAATAACGTTTGTTTTTATACTTTGAAAAGAGGAAATATACTCCCGAGATATCAATGTATTTTCCATCATTCCGGATTATATTTAAAGTAAGTGAAAAACTCACTGAAACAATGTGTGCAAAAACACTAAAAAATAAATAGCTAAGTTTTTGAAAAAAAAATCACATATATTGTCTTTAATTATTTGTTTTAGTTATATATACATATGTGATATATTATTATTATGTGTACACACTGGGAGTTATCACACAGGTAATCGTCAGTAATTGTTCACTGACAACAAGCAGTGGTGTTCCCTGGAGTCTGAATGACAACACGACTCCCAAGATTTCTAGTACTCTCCACTTCTTTTCGATAACCACAGCAAATGACCTTACAGTATCGCAACAGCCGCCTACCATTGATTTCTCGCTGGTAAGTACTATTGGTCTTCTCTAGGATTTTGGTGGCAATAAGCCTCACCAAGGTACAATCCTTTTCGGCACTCTTCCAGCGGAGGTATGGTTAGTGTTGTTCCTCTTCGGTATTATCATCTTCCTGGACCCTCTACAAATATATTGCTTTGTGTCAGCATAGGTTGGCACCATTTTTTTGGGGGGGTGAGGGGTATTATTGTTATTATTATTATTATTATCATTATTATTATTATTATTTATATCATAATCATCATCATCAATGATGATGATGATGATGATGATGATGATATCTTTATTAGTATTAGAAATAGTGTGGAATAAAATTATATAATAAGTTCTAATATTTGCAACTGTAATACAATATTTGCTGATTTTTTCTTCCTAGTTTTCTCTGATGAAAAGAGCTTATTTTTGAAAATCCATGGATTAAAGAAAATAATTATTTTAATATTCCTTGGTAGAATATTTAATGAATTAATTAATATTGTATTTTATCAAATTTTACTTTTTCATCATTCCTTTTCCTATATTATTGCTATATATAGTATATCAAGCGTTGACTTATCACGATAAGATATAATATAAAGATATACTATTTAGATGTTTTGTTTCATTTAAATATATATATATATATATATATATATATTTCACATGTATGTTTTATTTATCTCTCTCTCTCTCTCTCTCTCTCTCTCTCTCTCTCTCTCTCTCTCTCTCTCTCTCTCTCTATATATATATATATATATATATATATATATATATATATATATATATATATATATATATACATATACGGTACAAATCACGTTGACACACCGGTTCCCGTTAGATCACCGAAGTTAAGCGACGTCGAGCCTGGCCAGTATTAAATGGGTGACCATTTGGGACTACCAGGTGCTGTATGTGCTCTCTGTTTATCTCGGCATTGTTTCCAGTCGCCTTGAACTGCTTGCCATTGGAATCAAGCATAAGAGGTGTTGTTAGTTATTGCGCAACCTTTGCTTCATAATTATAGGGGTATCCATAGTCTCTCTAGACTGAACGGAGGACCTATATATATATATATATATATATATATATATATATATATATATATATATATATATATATACCTATAGACATCGATATTTCATGCTAACGCAATCGCCAGTGCAGGAACTTATTCTCAACGGGAACCCCGATCACAAATCGCCACTGATTTGTAGTCAAGAGCCATAGACAATTAGTTAGTAATTAGAGAGAAATTTTAATTTTAATAGCGAGTCGGCGGCTAGATTTACCAAGCAGCGATAGTGATCTACGAACGCGTTCGGATCGTGCATGTAGCTATGTGTACTGCTTGTTATAAAAGTCACCTTTATTGGAGGGGGCTGATAATAATATTTCTAAATAAGTATTAATTATTTTAATACCTACAGACATCGATGTTTCATGCTAACGCAATCTTCAGTGCAAGAACTAATTCTCAACGGTCGGCGGGCGCGAACCCCGATCACAAATCGCCACTGATTCGTAGTCAAGAGTATATATATATATATATATATATATATATATATATATATATATATATATATATATATATATATTGTGCGCATTTTCTCATTTATGCAAACATTGTTAAAAATAACAGAATTCGTCTTTTTTTCTTTTTTTCTTTTTTTATTTTTCAAAGGCAAATAAACAAAAAAACTGGAAAAATAAGAGAATTTTTAAAAAGACAGCGGAGAAACGCGGAAAGAACGTTTTCGCATTTTTCTATTTAGTCGTTGACGCAATGCGATTTTTTTATGTGATGCCATCCAGCGTTGCTGAATTTAAATCGTCAACAATTTCATGCAACAATGCGAAAACGTTCTCTGCGCATTTCTAAGTTTGTTTTATTTTAATTCTCATCTTTCTCCAGCTTGTTTGTTCATTTGCTTTTGACATCTGAAGATGATTCGACACCCATGGAACATTTATTTTTTTAAATTATTTTAATACAAAAAAGACCATCTTTATTTACTCCTCTGCAGGAGTTAGGCACAAGGCCAGTTTTATCTTACTCCCACAAGTAAGATGTGACCACAGCTTGGGTCGAGTAAGTGGGGTTAAAAGCCAGCGCTCGAGAGGTGAGCACTCTGGCCATTTAAAAATTGCCTGGGCAGCCCCGTCGGCATTCCCCGGTAGGGGCACCTTAAGCAGTAAGCAATAAACTTACTCCTCCCCAAATAGGGGAGGCGAAGCCACAGACAGGTGGAAGCAAGTCCCGAAGGACAAGACGACATCCGTCTATAGGGTGCAGTATCCATCGGAACAGATACTACAAAAAAGACCATCAGAAAAATTTTTAAAAATAATAAAGGTATAATTAAACAGACGAATTCTGTTATTTAAAAAAATGTTTGCATATATATATATATATATATATATATATATATATATATATATATATATATATATATATATATATGTATATTGAAATAAGAGACTACGGGTTAACATGTTTAAAATTTTATGTATAATTATTTACATATTTTCATATTTTTATGACCGATGAA
>OY744550.1:49886934-49906934 GCA_963556195.1 Sepiola atlantica
GAGAAGTACTCCGCAAAACAATGACAGGCTGTTACATGGTATTATCTGCAAGTACCTATTCATGATATATTATCGAACACAAGATTTGATTTATATTTTTAAATTCCCATGTATTATTTACTAGAGGAGGTACCCGTCTGTTTAGTGGCTGATTTTAAACACGGGTTTAAATGAGGGCATTCTTTTAGCTTACAATGTATAACACGTTGGTCACAGTTATTTCTCATTCCGTTTGTGAAAACAAGCGTACAAGATCCACAGAGTTTTAATATTATATAGATTACGCTGATAAGAGTTACATCGTATTCCGTCTGTGAAAAAAGTATACAAGATCCACAGAGTTTTAATATTATATAGATTACGCTGATAAGAGTTACATCGTATTCCGTCTGTGAAAAAAGTATACAAGATCCACAGAGTTTTAATATTATATAGATTACGCTGATAAGAGTTACATCGTATTCCGTCTGTGAAAAAAGTATACAAGGTCCACAGAGTTTTAATATTATATAGATTACGCTGATAAGAGTTACGTCGTATTCCGTCTGTGAAAAAAGTATACAAGATCCACAGAGTTTTAATATTATATAGATTACGCTGATAAGAGTTACATCGTATTCCGTCTGTGAAAAAAAGTATACAAGATCCACAGAGTTTTAATATTATATAGATTACGCTGATAAGAGTTACATCGTATTCCGTCTGTGAAAAAAGTATACAAGATCCACAGAGTTTTAATATTATATAGATTACGCTGATAAGAGTTACATCGTATTCCGTCTGTGAAAAAAGTATACAAGATCCACAGAGTTTTAATATTATATAGATTACGCTGATAAGAGTTACATCGTATTCCGTCTGTGAAAAAAGTATACAAGGTCCACAGAGTTTTAATATTATATAGATTACGCTGATAAGAGTTACGTCGTATTCCGTCTGTGAAAAAAGTATACAAGATCCACAGAGTTTTAATATTATATAGATTACGCTGATAAGAGTTACATCGTATTCCGTCTGTGAAAAAAGTATACAAGATCCACAGAGTTTTAATATTATATAGATTACGCTGATAAGAGTTACATCGTATTCCGTCTGTGAAAAAAGTATACAAGGTCCACAGAGTTTTAATATTATATAGATTACGCTGATAAGAGTTACGTCGTATTCCGTCTGTGAAAAAAGTATACAAGATCCACAGAGTTTTAATATTATATAGATTACGCTGATAAGAGTTACATCGTATTCCGTCTGTGAAAAAAGTATACAAGATCCACAGAGTTTTAATATTATATAGATTACGCTGATAAGAGTTACATCGTATTCCGTCTGTGAAAAAAGTATACAAGATCCACAGAGTTTTAATATTACATAGATTACGCTGATAAGAGTTACGTCGTATTCCGTCTGTGAAAAAAGTATACAAGATCCACAGAGTTTTAATATTATATAGATTACGCTGATAAGAGTTACATCGTATTCCGTCTGTGAAAAAAGTATACAAGATCCACAGAGTTTTAATATTATATAGATTACGCTGATAAGAGTTACATCGTATTCCGTCTGTGAAAAAAGTATACAAGGTCCACAGAGTTTTAATATTATATAGATTACGCTGATAAGAGTTACGTCGTATTCCGTCTGTGAAAAAAGTATACAAGATCCACAGAGTTTTAATATTATATAGATTACGCTGATAAGAGTTACATCGTATTCCGTCTGTGAAAAAAGTATACAAGATCCACAGAGTTTTAATATTATATAGATTACGCTGATAAGAGTTACATCGTATTCCGTCTGTGAAAAAAGTATACAAGATCCACAGAGTTTTAATATTATATAGATTACGCTGATAAGAGTTACATCGTATTCCGTCTGTGAAAAAAGTATACAAGATCCACAGAGTTTTAATATTATATAGATTACGCTGATAAGAGTTACATCGTATTCCGTCTGTGAAAAAAGTATACAAGGTCCACAGAGTTTTAATATTATATAGATTACGCTGATAAGAGTTACGTCGTATTCCGTCTGTGAAAAAAGTATACAAGATCCACAGAGTTTTAATATTATATAGATTACGCTGATAAGAGTTACATCGTATTCCGTCTGTGAAAAAAGTATACAAGATCCACAGAGTTTTAATATTATATAGATTACGCTGATAAGAGTTACATCGTATTCCGTCTGTGAAAAAAGTATACAAGGTCCACAGAGTTTTAATATTATATAGATTACGCTGATAAGAGTTACGTCGTATTCCGTCTGTGAAAAAAGTATACAAGATCCACAGAGTTTTAATATTATATAGATTACGCTGATAAGAGTTACATCGTATTCCGTCTGTGAAAAAAGTATACAAGGTCCACAGAGTTTTAATATTATATAGATTACGCTGATAAGAGTTACGTCGTATTCCGTCTGTGAAAAAAGTATACAAGATCCACAGAGTTTTAATATTATATAGATTACGCTGATAAGAGTTACATCGTATTCCGTCTGTGAAAAAAGTATACAAGATCCACAGAGTTTTAATATTATATAGATTACGCTGATAAGAGTTACATCGTATTCCGTCTGTGAAAAAAGTATACAAGATCCACAGAGTTTTAATATTATATAGATTACGCTGATAAGAGTTACGTCGTATTCCGTCTGTGAAAAAAGTATACAAGATCCACAGAGTTTTAATATTATATAGATTACGCTGATAAGAGTTACATCGTATTCCGTCTGTGAAAAAAGTATACAAGATCCACAGAGTTTTAATATTATATAGATTACGCTGATAAGAGTTACATCGTATTCCGTCTGTGAAAAAAGTATACAAGGTCCACAGAGTTTTAATATTATATAGATTACGCTGATAAGAGTTACGTCGTATTCCGTCTGTGAAAAAAGTATACAAGATCCACAGAGTTTTAATATTATATAGATTACGCTGATAAGAGTTACATCGTATTCCGTCTGTGAAAAAAGTATACAAGATCCACAGAGTTTTAATATTATATAGATTACGCTGATAAGAGTTACATCGTATTCCGTCTGTGAAAAAAGTATACAAGGTCCACAGAGTTTTAATATTATATAGATTACGCTGATAAGAGTTACGTCGTATTCCGTCTGTGAAAAAAGTATACAAGATCCACAGAGTTTTAATATTATATAGATTACGCTGATAAGAGTTACATCGTATTCCGTCTGTGAAAAAAGTATACAAGGTCCACAGAGTTTTAATATTATATAGATTACGCTGATAAGAGTTACGTCGTATTCCGTCTGTGAAAAAAGTATACAAGATCCACAGAGTTTTAATATTATATAGATTACGCTGATAAGAGTTACATCGTATTCCGTCTGTGAAAAAAGTATACAAGATCCACAGAGTTTTAATATTATATAGATTACGCTGATAAGAGTTACATCGTATTCCGTCTGTGAAAAAAGTATACAAGGTCCACAGAGTTTTAATATTATATAGATTACGCTGATAAGAGTTACGTCGTATTCCGTCTGTGAAAAAAGTATACAAGATCCACAGAGTTTTAATATTATATAGATTACGCTGATAAGAGTTACATCGTATTCCGTCTGTGAAAAAAGTATACAAGATCCACAGAGTTTTAATATTATATAGATTACGCTGATAAGAGTTACATCGTATTCCGTCTGTGAAAAAAGTATACAAGGTCCACAGAGTTTTAATATTATATAGATTACGCTGATAAGAGTTACGTCGTATTCCGTCTGTGAAAAAAGTATACAAGATCCACAGAGTTTTAATATTATATAGATTACGCTGATAAGAGTTACATCGTATTCCGTCTGTGAAAAAAGTATACAAGGTCCACAGAGTTTTAATATTATATAGATTACGCTGATAAGAGTTACGTCGTATTCCGTCTGTGAAAAAAGTATACAAGATCCACAGAGTTTTAATATTATATAGATTACGCTGATAAGAGTTACATCGTATTCCGTCTGTGAAAAAAGTATACAAGGTCCACAGAGTTTTAATATTATATAGATTACGCTGATAAGAGTTACGTCGTATTCCGTCTGTGAAAAAAGTATACAAGATCCACAGAGTTTTAATATTATATAGATTACGCTGATAAGAGTTACATCGTATTCCGTCTGTGAAAAAAGTATACAAGGTCCACAGAGTTTTAATATTATATAGATTACGCTGATAAGAGTTACGTCGTATTCCGTCTGTGAAAAAAGTATACAAGATCCACAGAGTTTTAATATTATATAGATTACGCTGATAAGAGTTACATCGTATTCCCGTCTGTGAAAAAAAGTATACAAGGTCCACAGAGTTTTAATATTATATAGATTACGCTGATAAGAGTTACGTCGTATTCCGTCTGTGAAAAAAGTATACAAGATCCACAGAGTTTTAATATTATATAGATTACGCTGATAAGAGTTACATCGTATTCCGTCTGTGAAAAAAGTATACAAGGTCCACAGAGTTTTAATATTATATAGATTACGCTGATAAGAGTTACGTCGTATTCCGTTGTGAAAAAAGTATACAAGATCCACAGAGTTTTAATATTATATAGATTACGCTGATAAGAGTTACATCGTATTCCGTCTGTGAAAAAAGTATACAAGGTCCACAGAGTTTTAATATTATATAGATTACGCTGATAAGAGTTACGTCGTATTCCGTTTGTGAAAAAAGTATACAAGATCCACAGAGTTTTAATATTATATAGATTACGCTGATAAGAGTTACATCGTATTCCGTCTGTGAAAAAAGTATACAAGGTCCACAGAGTTTTAATATTATATAGATTACGCTGATAAGAGTTACGTCGTATTCCGTCTGTGAAAAAAGTATACAAGATCCACAGAGTTTTAATATTATATAGATTACGCTGATAAGAGTTACATCGTATTCCGTCTGTGAAAAAAGTATACAAGGTCCACAGAGTTTTAATATTATATAGATTACGCTGATAAGAGTTACGTCGTATTCCGTCTGTGAAAAAAGTATACAAGATCCACAGAGTTTTAATATTATATAGATTACGCTGATAAGAGTTACATCGTATTCCGTCTGTGAAAAAAGTATACAAGGTCCACAGAGTTTAATATTATATAGATTACGCTGATAAGAGTTACGTCGTATTCCGTCTGTGAAAAAAGTATACAAGATCCACAGAGTTTTAATATTATATAGATTACGCTGATAAGAGTTACGTCGTATTCCGTCTGTGAAAAAAGTATACAAGATCCACAGAGTTTTAATATTATATAGATTACGCTGATAAGAGTTACGTCGTATTCCGTCTGTGAAAAAAGTATACAAGATCCACAGAGTTTTAATATTATATAGATTACGCTGATAAGAGTTACGTCGTATTCCGTCTGTGAAAAAAGTATACAAGATCCACAGAGTTTTAATATTATATAGATTACGCTGATAAGAGTTACGTCGTATTCCGTCTGTAAAAAAAAGTATACAAGATCCACAGAGTTTTAATATTATATAGATTACACTGATAAGAGTTACATCGTATTCCGTCTGTGAAAAAGTATACAAGATCCACAGAGTTTTAATATTATATAGATTACGCTGATAAGAGTTACGTCGTATTCCGTCTGTAAAAAAAAGTATACAAGATCCACAGAGTTTTAATATTATATAGATTACGCTGATAAGAGTTACGTCGTATTCCGTCTGTGAAAAAAGTATACAAGATCCACAGAGTTTTAATATTATATAGATTACGCTGATAAGAGTTACGTCGTATTCCGTCTGTGAAAAAAAGTATACAAGGTCCACAGAGTTTTAATATTATATAGATTACGCTGATAAGAGTTACGTCGTATTCCGTCTGTGAAAAAAGTATACAAGGTCCACAGAGTTTTAATATTATATAGATTACGCTGATAAGAGTTACGTCGTATTCCGTCTGTGAAAAAAGTATACAAGGTCCACAGAGTTTTAATATTATATAGATTACGCTGATAAGAGTTACATCGTATTCCGTCTGTGAAAAAAGTATACAAGATCCACAGAGTTTTAATATTATATAGATTACGCTGATAAGAGTTACATCGTATTCCGTCTGTGAAAAAAGTATACAAGGTCCACAGAGTTTTAATATTATATAGATTACGCTGATAAGAGTTACATCGTATTCCGTCTGTGAAAAAAGTATACAAGGTCCACAGAGTTTTAATATTATATAGATTACGCTGATAAGAGTTACATCGTATTCCGTCTGTGAAAAAAGTATACAAGATCCACAGAGTTTTAATATTATATAGATTACGCTGATAAGAGTTACATCGTATTCCGTCTGTGAAAAAAAGTATACAAGATCCACAGAGTTTTAATATTATATAGATTACGCTGATAAGAGTTACATCGTATTCCGTCTGTGAAAAAAAGTATACAAGATCCACAGAGTTTTAATATTATATAGATTACGCTGATAAGAGTTACATCGTATTCCGTCTGTGAAAAAGGTATACAAGGTCCACAGAGTTTTGATATTATATAGATTATGCTGATAAGAGTTACATCGTATTCCGTCTGTGAAAAAAGTATACAAGGTCCACAGAGTTTTAATATTATATAGCTTACGCTGATAAGAGTTACATCGTATTCCGTCTGTGAAAAAAGTATACAAGAGGTCCACAGAGTTTTAATATTATATAGATTACGCTGATAAGAGTTACATCGTATTCCGTCTGTGAAAAAAGTATACAAGGTCCACAGAGTTTTAATATTATATAGATTACGCTGATAAGAGTTACATCGTATTCCGTCTGTGAAAACAAGCGTACAAGGTCCACAGAGTTTTAATATTATATAGATTACGCTGATAAGAGTTACATCGTATTCCGTCTGTGAAAAAAGTATACAAGATCCACACAGTTTTAATATTATATAGATTACGCTGATAAGAGTTACATCGTATTCCGTCTGTGAAAAAAGTATACAAGGTCCACAGAGTTTTAATATTATATAGATTACGCTAATAAGAGTTACATCGTATTCCGTCTGTGAAAAAAGTATACAAGGTCCACAGAGTTTTAATATTATATAGATTACGCTGATAAGAGTTACATCGTATTCCGTCTGTGAAAAAAGTATACAAGGTCCACAGAGTTTTAATATTATATAGATTACGCTGATAAGAGTTACATCGTATTCCGTCTGTGAAAAAAGTATACAAGAGGTCCACAGAGTTTTAATATTATATAGATTACGCTGATAAGAGTTACATCGTATTCCGTCTGTGAAAAAAGTATACAAGATCCACAGAGTTTTAATATTATATAGATTACGCTGATAAGAGTTACATCGTATTCCGTCTGTGAAAAAAGTATACAAGATCCACAGAGTTTTAATATTATATAGATTACGCTGATAAGAGTTACATCGTATTCCGTCTGTGAAAAAAGTATACAAGGTCCACAGAGTTTTAATATTATATAGATTACGCTGATAAGAGTTACATCGTATTCCGTCTGTGAAAAAAGTATACAAGGTCCACAGAGGTTTAATATTATATAGATTACGCTGATAAGAGTTACATCGTATTCCGTCTGTGAAAAAAGTATACAAGATCCACAGAGTTTTAATATTATATAGATTACGCTAATAAGAGTTACATCGTATTCCGTCTGTGAAAAAAGTATACAAGGTCCACAGAGTTTTAATATTATATAGATTACGCTGATAAGAGTTACATCGTATTCCGTCTGTGAAAAAAGTATACAAGGTCTACAGAGTTTTAATATTATATAGATTACGCTGATAAGAGTTACATCGTATTTCTGTCTGTGAAAAAAGTATACAAGGTCCACAGAGTTTTAATATTATATAGATTACGCTGATAAGAGTTACATCGTATTCCGTCTGTGAAAAAAGTATACAAGGTCCACAGAGTTTTAATATTATATAGATTACGCTGATAAGAGTTACATCGTATTCCGTCTGTGAAAAAAGTATACAAGGCCCACAGAGTGTTAATATTATATAGATTACGCTGATAAGAGTTACATCGTATTCCGTCTGTGAAAAAAGTATACAAGGTCCACAGAGTTTTAATATTATATAGATTACGCTAATAAGAGTTACATCGTATTCCGTCTGTGAAAAAAGTATACAAGGTCCACAGAGTTTTAATATTATATAGATTACGCTGATAAGAGTTACATCGTATTCCGTCTGTGAAAAAAGTATACAAGGTCCACAGAGTTTTAATATTATATAGATTACGCTGATAAGAGTTACATCGTATTCCGTCTGTGAAAAAAGTATACAAGAGGTCCACAGAGTTTTAATATTATATAGATTACGCTGATAAGAGTTACATCGTATTCCGTCTGTGAAAAAAGTATACAAGATCCACAGAGTTTTAATATTATATAGATTACGCTGATAAGAGTTACATCGTATTCCGTCTGTGAAAAAAGTATACAAGATCCACAGAGTTGTAATATTATATAGATTACGCTGATAAGAGTTACATCGTATTCCGTCTGTGAAAAAAGTATACAAGGTCCACAGAGTTTTAATATTATATAGATTACGCTGATAAGAGTTACATCGTATTCCGTCTGTGAAAACAAGCGTACAAGATCCACAGAGTTTTAATATTATATAGATTACGCTGATAAGAGTTACATCGTATTCCGTCTGTGAAAAAAGTATACAAGAGGTCCACAGAGTTTTAATATTATATAGATTACGCTGATAAGAGTTACATCGTATTCCGTCTGTGAAAAAAGTATACAAGGTCCACAGAGTTTTAATATTATATAGATTACGCTGATAAGAGTTACATCGTATTCCGTCTGTGAAAACAAGCGTACAAGGTCCACAGAGTTTTAATATTATATAGATTACGCTGATAAGAGTTACATCGTATTCCGTCTGTGAAAAAAGTATACAAGATCCACACAGTTTTAATATTATATAGATTACGCTGATAAGAGTTACATCGTATTCCGTCTGTGAAAAAAGTATACAAGGTCCACAGAGTTTTAATATTATATAGATTACGCTGATAAGAGTTACATCGTATTCCGTCTGTGAAAAAAGTATACAAGGTCCACAGAGTTTTAATATTATATAGATTACGCTGATAAGAGTTACATCGTATTTCGTCTGTGAAAAAAGTATACAAGATCCACAGAGTTTTAATATTATATAGATTACGCTGATAAGAGTTACATCGTATTCCGTCTGTGAAAAAAGTATACAAGGTCCACAGAGTTTTAATATTATATAGATTACGCTGATAAGAGTTACATCGTATTCCGTCTGTGAAAAAAGTATACAAGATCCACAGAGTTTTAATATTATATAGATTACGCTGATAAGAGTTACATCGTATTCCGTCTGTGAAAAAAGTATACAAGATCCACAGAGTTTTAATATTATATAGATTACGCTGATAAGAGTTACATCGTATTCCGTCTGTGAAAAAAGTATACAAGATCCACAGAGTTTTAATATTATATAGATTACGCTGATAAGAGTTACATCGTATTCCGTCTGTGAAAAAAGTATACAAGATCCACAGAGTTTTAATATTATATAGATTACGCTGATAAGAGTTACATCGTATTCCGTCTGTGAAAAAAGTATACAAGATCCACAGAGTTTTAATATTATATAGATTACGCTGATAAGAGTTACATCGTATTCCGTCTGTGAAAAAAGTATACAAGGTCCACAGAGTTTTAATATTATATAGATTACGCTGATAAGAGTTACATCGTATTTCTGTCTGTGAAAAAAGTATACAAGGTCCACAGAGTTTTAATATTATATAGATTACGCTGATAAGAGTTACATCGTATTCCGTCTGTGAAAAAAGTATACAAGATCCACAGAGTTTTAATATTATATAGATTACGCTGATAAGAGTTACATCGTATTCCGTCTGTGAAAAAAGTATACAAGATCCACAGAGTTTTATTTTTATATAGATTACGCTGATAAGAGTTACATCGTATTCCGTCTGTGAAAAAAGTATACAAGGTCCACAGAGTTTTAATATTATATAGATTACGCTGATAAGAGTTACATCGTATTCCGTCTGTGAAAAAAGTATACAAGATCCACAGAGTTTTAATATTATATAGATTACGCTGATAAGAGTTACATCGTATTCCGTCTGTGAAAAAAGTATACAAGGTCCACAGAGTTTTAATATTATATAGATTACGCTGATAAGAGTTACGTCGTATTCCGTCTGTGAAAAAAGTATACAAGGTCCACAGAGTTTTAATATTATATAGATTACGCTGATAAAAGTTACATTGTATTCCGTCTGTGAAAAAAGTATACAAGATCCACAGAGTTTTAATATTATATAGATTACGCTGATAAGAGTTACATCGTATTCCGTCTGTGAAAAAAGTATACAAGGCCCACAGAGTGTTAATATTATATAGATTACGCTGATAAGAGTTACATCGTATTCCGTCTGTGAAAAAAGTATACAAGGTCCACAGAGTTTTGATATTATATAGATTACGCTGATAAGAGTTACATCGTATTCCGTCTGTGAAAAAAGTATACAAGGTCCACAGAGTTTTAATATTATATAGATTACGCTGATAAGAGTTACATCGTATTCCGTCTGTGAAAAAAGTATACAAGGTCCACAGAGTTTTAATATTATATAGATTACGCTGATAAGAGTTACATCGTATTCCGTCTGTGAAAAAAGTATACAAGGCCCACAGAGTGTTAATATTATATAGATTACGCTGATAAGAGTTACATCGTATTCCGTCTGTGAAAAAAGTATACAAGGCCCACAGAGTTTTAATATTATATAGATTACGCTGATAAGAGTTACATCGTATTCCGTCTGTGAAAAAAGTATACAAGGTCCACAGAGTTTTGATATTATATAGATTACGCTGATAAGAGTTACATCGTATTCCGTCTGTGAAAAAAGTATACAAGGTCCACAGAGTTTTAATATTATATAGATTACGCTGATAAGAGTTACATCGTATTCCGTCTGTGAAAAAAGTATACAAGGCCCACAGAGTGTTAATATTATATAGATTACGCTGATAAGAGTTACATCGTATTCCGTCTGTGAAAAAAGTATACAAGGTCCACAGAGTTTTAATATTATATAGATTACGCTGATAAGAGTTACATCGTATTCCGTCTGTGAAAAAAGTATACAAGATCCACAGAGTTTTAATATTATATAGATTACGCTGATAAGAGTTACATCGTATTCCGTCTGTGAAAAAAGTATACAAGATCCACAGAGTTTTAATATTATATAGATTACGCTGATAAGAGTTACATCGTATTCCGTCTGTGAAAAAAGTATACAAGATCCACAGAGTTTTAATATTATATAGATTACGCTGATAAGAGTTACATCGTATTCCGTCTGTGAAAAAAGTATACAAGATCCACAGAGTTTTAATATTATATAGATTACGCTGATAAGAGTTACATCGTATTCCGTCTGTGAAAAAAGTATACAAGATCCACAGAGTTTTAATATTATATAGATTACGCTGATAAGAGTTACATCGTATTCCGTCTGTGAAAAAAGTATACAAGGTCCACAGAGTTTTAATATTATATAGATTACGCTGATAAGAGTTACATCGTATTTCTGTCTGTGAAAAAAGTATACAAGGTCCACAGAGTTTTAATATTATATAGATTACGCTGATAAGAGTTACATCGTATTCCGTCTGTGAAAAAAGTATACAAGATCCACAGAGTTTTAATATTATATAGATTACGCTGATAAGAGTTACATCGTATTCCGTCTGTGAAAAAAGTATACAAGATCCACAGAGTTTTATTTTTATATAGATTACGCTGATAAGAGTTACATCGTATTCCGTCTGTGAAAAAAGTATACAAGGTCCACAGAGTTTTAATATTATATAGATTACGCTGATAAGAGTTACATCGTATTCCGTCTGTGAAAAAAGTATACAAGATCCACAGAGTTTTAATATTATATAGATTACGCTGATAAGAGTTACATCGTATTCCGTCTGTGAAAAAAGTATACAAGGTCCACAGAGTTTTAATATTATATAGATTACGCTGATAAGAGTTACGTCGTATTCCGTCTGTGAAAAAAGTATACAAGGTCCACAGAGTTTTAATATTATATAGATTACGCTGATAAAAGTTACATTGTATTCCGTCTGTGAAAAAAGTATACAAGATCCACAGAGTTTTAATATTATATAGATTACGCTGATAAGAGTTACATCGTATTCCGTCTGTGAAAAAAGTATACAAGGCCCACAGAGTGTTAATATTATATAGATTACGCTGATAAGAGTTACATCGTATTCCGTCTGTGAAAAAAGTATACAAGGTCCACAGAGTTTTGATATTATATAGATTACGCTGATAAGAGTTACATCGTATTCCGTCTGTGAAAAAAGTATACAAGGTCCACAGAGTTTTAATATTATATAGATTACGCTGATAAGAGTTACATCGTATTCCGTCTGTGAAAAAAGTATACAAGGTCCACAGAGTTTTAATATTATATAGATTACGCTGATAAGAGTTACATCGTATTCCGTCTGTGAAAAAAGTATACAAGGCCCACAGAGTGTTAATATTATATAGATTACGCTGATAAGAGTTACATCGTATTCCGTCTGTGAAAAAAGTATACAAGGCCCACAGAGTTTTAATATTATATAGATTACGCTGATAAGAGTTACATCGTATTCCGTCTGTGAAAAAAGTATACAAGGTCCACAGAGTTTTGATATTATATAGATTACGCTGATAAGAGTTACATCGTATTCCGTCTGTGAAAAAAGTATACAAGGTCCACAGAGTTTTAATATTATATAGATTACGCTGATAAGAGTTACATCGTATTCCGTCTGTGAAAAAAGTATACAAGGCCCACAGAGTGTTAATATTATATAGATTACGCTGATAAGAGTTACATCGTATTCCGTCTGTGAAAAAAGTATACAAGGTCCACAGAGTTTTAATATTATATAGATTACGCTGATAAGAGTTACATCGTATTCCGTCTGTGAAAAAAGTATACAAGGCCCACAGAGTGTTAATATTATATAGATTACGCTGATAAGAGTTACATCGTATTCCGTCTGTGAAAAAAGTATACAAGGCCCACAGAGTGTTAATATTATATAGATTACGCTGATAAGAGTTACATCGTATTCCGTCTGTGAAAAAAGTATACAAGGTCCACAGAGTTTTGATATTATATAGATTACGCTGATAAGAGTTACATCGTATTCCGTCTGTGAAAAAAGTATACAAGGTCCACAGAGTTTTAATATTATATAGATTACGCTGATAAGAGTTACATCGTATTCCGTCTGTGAAAAAAGTATACAAGGTCCACAGAGTTTTAATATTATATAGATTACGCTGATAAGAGTTACATCGTATTCCGTCTGTGAAAAAAGTATACAAGGTCCACAGAGTTTTAATATTATATAGATTACGCTGATAAGAGTTACATCGTATTCCGTCTGTGAAAAAAGTATACAAGGTCCACAGAGTTTTAATATTATATAGATTACGCTGATAAGAGTTACATCGTATTCCGTCTGTGAAAAAAGTATACAAGGTCCACAGAGTTTTAATATTATATAGATTACGCTGATAAGAGTTACATCGTATTCCGTCTGTGAAAAAAGTATACAAGGTCCACAGAGTTTTAATATTATATAGATTACGCTGATAAGAGTTACATCGTATTCCGTCTGTGAAAAAAGTATACAAGGTCCACAGAGTTTTAATATTATATAGATTACGCTGATAAGAGTTACATCGTATTCCGTCTGTGAAAAAAGTATACAAGGTCCACAGAGTTTTAATATTATATAGATTACGCTGATAAGAGTTACATCGTATTCCGTCTGTGAAAAAAGTATACAAGGTCCACAGAGTTTTAATATTATATAGATTACGCTGATAAGAGTTACATCGTATTCCGTCTGTGAAAAAAGTATACAAGGTCCACAGAGTTTTAATATTATATAGATTACGCTGATAAGAGTTACATCGTATTCCGTCTGTGAAAAAAGTATACAAGGTCCACAGAGTTTTAATATTATATAGATTACGCTGATAAGAGTTACATCGTATTCCGTCTGTGAAAAAAGTATACAAGGTCCACAGAGATTTAGTATTATATAGATTACGCTGATAAGAGTTACATCGTATTCCGTCTGTGAAAAAAGTATACAAGGTCCACAGAGTTTTAATATTATATAGATTACGCTGATAAGAGTTACATCGTATTCCGTCTGTGAAAAAGTGTACAAGGTCCACAGAGTTTTAATATTATATAGATTACACTAATAAGAGTTACATCGTATTCCGTCTGTGAAAAAAGTATACAAGGTCCACAGAGTTTTAATATTATATAGATTACGCTGATAAGAGTTACATCGTATTCCGTCTGTGAAAAAAGTATACAAGATCCACAGAGTTTTAATATTATATAGATTACGCTGATAAGAGTTACATCGTATTCCGTCTGTGAAAAAAGTATACAAGATCCACATAGTTTTAATATTATATAGATTACGCTGATCAGGGTCATTTCGTATTCCGTCTGTTAAAAAGCATACAAGGTCCACAGAGATTTAGTATCATATAGATGACTCTGATTAGAGTTATTTCTCATTCTGACTGTGAAAATAAACATACTAGGTCTACAGAGTGTTAATATTATATAGATGACGTTGATCAAAGTTATTTCTCATTCCGCCTGTGAAAATAAACATACTAGGTCCACAGAGTGTTAATATTATATAGATGACGTTGATCAAAGTTATTTCTCATTCCGCCTGTGAAAATAAACATACTAGGTCCACAGAGTGTTAATATTATATAGATGACGTTGATCAAAGTTATTTCTCATTCCGCCTGTGAAAATAAACATACTAGGTCCACAGAGTGTTAATATTATATAGATGACGTTGATCAAAGTTATTTCTCATTCCGCCTGTGAAAATAAACATACTAGGTCCACAGAGTGTTAATATTATATAGATGACGTTGATCAAAGTTATTTCTCATTCCGCCTGTGAAAATAAACATACTAGGTCCACAGAGTGTTAATATTATATAGATGACGTTGATCAAAGTTATTTCTCATTCCGCCTGTGAAAATAAACATACTAGGTCCACAGAGTGTTAATATTATATAGATGACGTTGATCAAAGTTATTTCTCATTCCGCCTGTGAAAATAAACATACTAGGTCCACAGAGTGTTAATATTATATAGATGACGTTGATCAAAGTTATTTCTCATTCCGCCTGTGAAAATAAACATACTAGGTCCACAGAGTGTTAATATTATATAGATGACGTTGATCAAAGTTATTTCTCATTCCGCCTGTGAAAATAAACATACTAGGTCCACAGAGTGTTAATATTATATAGATGACGTTGATCAAAGTTATTTCTCATTCCGCCTGTGAAAATAAACATACTAGGTCCACAGAGTGTTAATATTATATAGATGACGTTGATCAAAGTTATTTCTCATTCCGCCTGTGAAAATAAACATACTAGGTCCACAGAGTGTTAATATTATATAGATGACGTTGATCAAAGTTATTTCTCATTCCGCCTGTGAAAATAAACATACTAGGTCCACAGAGTGTTAATATTATATAGATGACGTTGATCAAAGTTATTTCTCATTCCGCCTGTGAAAATAAACATACTAGGTCCACAGAGTGTTAATATTATATAGATGACGTTGATCAAAGTTATTTCTCATTCCGCCTGTGAAAATAAACATACTAGGTCCACAGAGTGTTAATATTATATAGATGACGTTGATCAAAGTTATTTCTCATTCCGCCTGTGAAAATAAACATACTAGGTCCACAGAGTGTTAATATTATATACATGACGTTGTAAAATAAATATTAACTGTTATTTGTATGAATTGTAGTGCCATTTTTTTATATTAAATTTCTCACTACATATTGCGTTATAAAAAATGTAGTTTTGTAACCAAGGCGCACGGAAAAGGAAAGAAATGTGTAAAATTGAATTGGGAAGGTCAATGTAAAAATTCACATATTATATGAAAGAAGAAAAAAAAAGACGAAAAACGACTTTAAGTAGTTTTCCACAAAACTCCTTAACATAGGTTATTAAATCATAAAAAAGAAAATAAAAAGATAGAAGAAACAGAAAAAGAATTTTAAAAATATGAAGAATATAAAGAGGACGACATAGAAAACGTAGAAGAAGAAGAAGAGAAAAAAGATGAAGAAGACGAAGAAGATGTAAAAGAAGAAAGAAAGAAAAAGGAAAGGCAGGAAACTAAAAACGAAGACGAAAAAAGGGGGATAATAATATCAGGAAGAAGATAATAACCACAAAAAGAATAAGGGAACGAAGAAGAAAAAGAAGAAAAATAAGCAGAAGAAAGAAAAAGGAAGAAGCAGAAGAAGAAGAAAAAGAAAAAGAAGACGAAGACGAAGAAGAGGAAAAAGAAGTAGAGGAAAAAGAAGAAGAATTAGAACAAGAAGAAACACATTTTTTTTTAAATTTGACTGAGAAGAAAATACTATTCTTCCTCCAAAAGAAAGAAACCTGTTTCGGAATTTTTTAGATGAGGATGTAAATTTAGCATTATTTCATCATTCGGACTACTGTTCTCATCTTGGGTGTTATTCTCAAAACTTTTCGACTGATGTAACCTCAGACCTTCTTCAGTTGCGTTTTGTGGAACTTAGGAACCTTCTAGTTGAACCCGAGATTATTGGATTATTCGGACTACTATACTCTGTAACCACCGACTTTCTTCAGGTGCGTCTTGTCGAACTCGGGAACCTATACTGAATTCAAAACGGAACACTTTATTTCATCCACGTTGTAGCTGTCTCTCGATCTGTCATCCATGAACCTTGAGGATTGAACCTTCCAGCTCCAGAATGCTGTCACTTAGAAATAATTATAACTCATCACTTATATCCGTTGCGCCACGGAATATAGTTACGAATTACTTAAGATTTCTATCCGACCATGGCTGACTATCCCCGTGGATTTAATAAAGGGTTCCGTTCGAAATTGCGTACATATTACCGAGTTCGACATAAAGACACACCTGAACAAGGTCGGAGGTCACATCAGCCGAAACGTTATGGCAATAACATCCAAGATGAAGATGTGAACAGTAGTCCGAGTGATACAAATAATACAAGGAAAAGAAGCATAACCCTAACCCTAACCCTAACAGTAACCCTAACCCTAACCCTAACCCTAACCACCAACACCTTGAATATTCTAAAACATAAAAAAAAACAAAAAAACATTATAGTTGTATAGATAAACAATGTTATGCATACAAAAGAGCAGCCGCCCTATCAGCGGGTCTACGAATTTGCTTACTGCAACCACATGAAGAGGTGCACCCCCCCCCCAAAAAAAAAATAACGGGCCACTTGTAGGCCGTGAGTGACGACCCGTGATACTTTAGGACGGGATCCTGATGACGAAGCTATTCTTCTACGTTGACGAGACAAGAAATCGGAGACGCCCGATCCGTTCAATCGTCATGCCCTAGTATCTATAAGTTCATCCCCAACCGTATTGTTCAGTCTGTTTCTTCTAAAAATAAAAACCTTATTCCCTATTTTTAATTTTCTTCCTAAATAGATACTAAAAGGTGGTGGCTTAGGGTCAGTCATGTTGAGAACAAATAAGATTACCAATGCCAATGAACAGTGTATTCTAAGAGCAGTGTATTCTAAGAGAAGTGTATTCTAAGAGCAATATATTCTAAGAGAAATATATTCTAAGAGCAATATGTTCTTAAGGGCAATATATTCTAAGAGCAATATATTCTAAGAGCAATATATTCTTAGAGCAATATATTCTAAGAGCAATGCATTCTAATAGCAATATATTCTAAGAGCAGGGTATTCTAAGAGTAATGTATTCTAACAGCAATATATTCTAAGAGAAATATATTCTAAGAGCAATATGTTCTTAAGGGCAATATATTCTAAGAGCAATATATTCTAAGAGCAATATATTCTTAGAGCAATATATTCTAAGAGCAATGCATTCTAATAGCAATATATTCTAAGAGCAATGTATTCTAAGAGTAATGTATTCTAACAGCAATATATTCTAAGAGAAATATATTCTAAGAGCAATATGTTCTTAAGGGCAATATATTCTAAGAGCAATATATTCTAAGAGCAATATATTCTTAGAACAATATATTCTAAGAGCAATGCATTCTAATAGCAATATATTCTAAGAGCAGGGTATTCTAAGAGCAATGCATTCTAAGAGCAATATACTCTAAGAGCAATATATTCTTAGAGCAGTGTATTCTAAGAGCAATGCATTCTAAGAGCAATATATTCTAAGAGCAATGTTTTCAAAGAGTAATACGTTCAAAGAGTACTGTATTCAGAGAGTAATATATTCTAGGAATATAAATAATTATCCTACCTATAGAATTGTATTTGACAATTTTATTCGGCATTAAATAACAGATAGATGGTCGATATGCCGTAACACAAGCCAAGCCAATCCAAACCAAACAGAACGTACGTAGCACACTTGATCAAAGTGTAGTCTCTGTTCTGATACTACCCGTCATATTTTCTGTCCCCAGTCATTAAAAGTTTTTTTTATTTTTACCCCAATCCAAAGGGCTTGTTTTTGAGGAGCTGGATAATTCTCACATTATGAACAGACCTAATGTCATACTCTGCCCTCAAGGGGATGCAAGTAAACAGATATTACACTTTGTCTTTGGGTTGAGAGCAAAGTGTAATATCTGTTCTGATACTACACTTCATCTTTTCTGTCGTCGGTCAGTGAAGCCGAACTCCTTCTAGACCGAAATAATTGTTATTCTTATCCTAATCCAGAGTACCCCTATTTTGGGCAGCTGGATATTTCCCACATTAAAAGCCAACCTTGTGTCTAACTCTGCCTTCCTGGGAATGAAAATAAATGAGGACTTTTTTAATCCTGGCTAGGATCAAAATTGAGTATCTGTTGTGAATACAACATTTGATCCTCTCTGTCGTGAGTCAGTGCAGAAGAAATCCGTCTAGACTGAGGAAATTTAAAAAAAAAAATATTGTGCCAAATCCAGATTGCCCCTTTTTAAGAGCTGGATTTTACCCACATTAAACTCCAAACTTGTAAATAACCCTGCCCTCGTGAGCAGGCCAATAAATAGGGACAACAGACGCACTTATGTTTAACAAGAATTAACATATGTCCGTGATACATAATACGCTAAATACCGCAACAAATTACCTACAACAAATCCATAATCTGTCAGGGTAAACCAATTCTGCAAACACAGACATTTTTTCCCGTTATTTGGGGTATAAGAATGTGTTATTATTATTTATAACTAGAAGAATACGTGTCCCAGGACAGGTAAACATTAATTCCTCAGACAAAATAGTTTGAAACCAATGCTATGTCTCTTTATAAAGATTTAAATCAATATATAATGATGCTAAACCTTACGTATCATATTCTTGCCCCGATTTTGATACAAAATCTATTACACGATTTTGATTCTAGAAAATGTCTAAAATGTAAGGCTTAAGCTTAAGGGATCTTCAGAAGAAATGAAAGTAATCATACAGTTCAAAGCACATATGAAAAACGCATTTTCAAATAAAAAAAAAACTATTGCATGGGTGGGCCAAAATAAGGGTCCTATCTTTAAATTTGAATAACTTGAATTTGAATAACTTCCACAAAATAAAAGTTAAACTCACCAAACTTTATGTGTGTATAGACTGACCCTTCCGAGATTTTTTGAAATAAACAAAACAAATTTTAGCCGAAAAACACTTCTTAAAACTTACAAAAACTAAAGTATTGTTTTTTACACTGTTTTGAGTTTTTTAAGCAAAAATAATGTTTTCTAAATGAGGGTACGTTCCTTAGGGCTAATACGGCTCATGCTTGCTTCGGAAGGGGTCCTTTACTTATTCTAA
>OY744550.1:49911934-49914434 GCA_963556195.1 Sepiola atlantica
ATGGGTATGAGATGTAGAAAATTGAAATGTCTTAAGAGCTTTAAAAACTAGCTGCTTTTAAATTGTTTTTCATTCGACCCTTCAGAGTGTTATCTCTTTGTAAAGGTGATCAACAAGTTTCGACTATGGGTATGAGATGTAGAAAATTGAAATGTCTTAAGAGCTTTAAAAACTAGCTGCTTTTAAATGATTTTTCATTCGACCCTTCAGAGTGTTATCTCTTTGTAAAGGTGGTCATTCAGTTTCGACTATGGGTATGAGATGTAGAAAATTGAAATGTCTTAAGAGCTTTAAAAACTAGCTGCTTTTAAATTGTTTTTCATTCGCACCTTCAGAGTGTTATCTCTTTGTAAAGGTGGTCATTCAGTTTCGACTATGGGTATGAGATGTAGAAAATTGAAATCTCTTAAGAGCTTTAAATACTAGGTGCCTTGGAATTCGTTTTCATTCACAGCTTCAGAGTGTTATCTCTTTGTAAAGGTGGTCATTCAGTTTCGACTATGGGTATGAGATGTAGAAAATTGAAATGTCTTAAGAGCTTTAAATACTAGGTGCCTTTGAATTCTTTTTCATTCACAGCTTCAGAGTGTTATCTCTTTGTAAATGTGGTCATTCAGTTTCGACTATGGGTATGAGATGTAGAAAATTGAAATCTCTTAAGAGCTTTAAATACTAGGTGCCTAGGAATTCTTTTTCATTCACAGCTTCAGGGTGTTATCTCTTTGTAAATGTGGTCACTGAGTTTCGACTATGGGTATGCGATGTACAAAATTGAAATGTTTTGAGAGCTTTAACTACTAGGTGCTTTGAAATTCTTTTTCATTCACAGCTTCAGGGTGTTATCTCTTTGTAAAGGTGATCAACAAGTTTCGACTATGGGTATGAGATGTAAAACAATTTAAATGGTTTGAGAATTCATAGACAACTTGTATTTAAAGCTCGCAAAACATCTTTAAAAAAATACATCGATGAGTAGAAGTCGGAAGCTCAGTATCACGGATCGATTCTGGGTCTACCCTTCTTCCTGATCTTCATGAATGATCACCCAAATAATATTCGTCAGCATTTATGCAGATGATACAACCACCTATGGCAACTCTGCGAAGAGCAGTGATGACCCAAATCTTTCTGATTCTATCTCTTCCGACCTTGAGAACCTGGTGCAATCGGGAAAAAGTGTCAGGTTACTTTTGATGCGTCCAAAACGGAGCTTTTCTATTTTCACCACCAATGCTCTGATCCTCATTTGGCACCAATTGAAATGAATGGCTCCCATCTTGAGGAAGCTCCCTGTTTTGACAAGGGTCTGGGACTGACCTTCACTCCAGACCTGAAATGGAAAACTTACATCAAATCCGTTGCCAAGGTTGCTGCAAAAATGGTTGGATCCTTCTATCGCTCCAGAAGGTATCTTACTCTCGACAGAATCTTTTAGCTATATAAGAGCCAAATACGTCCTAAAATGGAGTATTGTTGCACATCTAGGGAGGTTCCGCTCAGAGTCCACTTTCCGGTCTTGACCGGATATAAAACCGACTTCGAAATCTAGTGGACAATGCTTTTTTCTCCTCCTTCCTCTTTCTCACAGAGGAGACGTTGCTATTCTTTCTCTACTCTATCGGTGTGTGGCATGGCAGGTGATCGACTAAGCTTCAATCTATGATGTCCCTCCCTGTAAAACATTTACAGCCAGAAACTTATCAAACTACATCTACTGTCAATAATTTTTTTCTATCTCTCTTTCTCTATCTCTCTCTCTCTCTTTCTCTCTCTCTCTCTCTTTCTCTCTCTCTCTCTCGCTGTCTAAAACTAGACAAAACTTCTATAAGCAAAGTTTCTTTGTTTGAACTACCCGTCTGTTGAACACAATACTGCGGGGTGGTTCCCGGCTGACTATAACACCGTCGTTTTCAATTCCAATGTAATCAAATTCTTATTGAGTCGTTATCTTCCATAATAAAATTCTACCCAATTTCCACCATTACCAATCCTCACAGTGTTGTCTCACCGGCTTTCTGACACGCATTAACCTTTTTTTACTCAGGGTATGTTTAGGGAAAGAAAATTCCTTCTCCATTTATCATCTTAATGATTGCATCTGTTATATGGACGTGGTGACTGAATATCTATTTTGTATCGTCATGTTCGTTGTTGAAAGTGGGATCGGGATGGAATGATAAGGACGAACACTTTTGAGTATTCATAATGTAAATTTATGTACTCATGCAAACTATCATAACCGGCCGGGTTATTTGTTGTTTCATGAATTCATAATACATTTCAATTACAATTTCCTAATCTAAGTACACAATTTTGGTAGGAAGCCTCACACGTGGCGTGCACATGTCACTGCTTATACTTTCCAAACTTATTAACTCGTGACTATAAATAAATACATGAGAAAAACGCACATGAATCCATTGACGCTCCCCGCCCCCCCCCCCCCAAAAGAAAAGAACAACACACGAAATGGTACTTTGTTAATTTGGGACCCGCGCTA
>OY744550.1:49919434-49934434 GCA_963556195.1 Sepiola atlantica
CTTGTGCCTAACTCCGCGAGGAGTAAATAAACATCGTATGGTCGATGGGACACATTAAAAGAGTGTAAAATATGCGGCAAACGGCGTATGTGACAAATAACGCGGAAACCGCGTAAGTTAAGAGACACTTATAACTGCCAGTTTAAAGGCTTTTACAACGTTAAAAAATAGACTTAGTGTTAAGAACCAGTAAGAAGAAACAGTTTAAGAGCGTTTTAATAACGTATATAAATAATGGTAACGTAACAGTAGGACAACACGAATCCTTGAGTGCTGACAACAATTCGTGTAAATTAATAAAACTAATCAATAACAGATGAGTTACAATGAAATAACAATGCCACTAGAACAAATCAAAGCTCGAAGAAAACATGCAGTATACAGGGTGTTTCAAAAGTCTTGGGAACATTACAAATGCGTATATCTCATGAACTATTCCAGGTAGAAAAATGAAACTGGTGCCATTTTAAAGCTTGCTTAATCAAGTTTTTGGTCATACTAATGATTTTCGTGTTATCTTTCCAGGTGCAGTAATGGCGTTCTCTAAACAAGACAAGGCATTTTGCGTCCTCCAATTTGCAAAGACTGAATCGTGGACATGTGTTCAGCGTGCATTTCGCAGGAAATTTTAAAAAAGAAGCCCCTGAAAGGAAATCCATTGTCAGATGGCATGCTAAATTTGTGAAAGATGGGTGTTTGTGCCCAAGTAAGCGAACAGGTCGCCCTTCAACTTCAGAAGATGCAGTTGAGCAAGTTCGGACAGCCTTTCAGCGGAGCCCCCGTAAATCAGTGAGAAGAGCCAGCAGGGAACTTCAGCTTGCTCCAGCAACTGTCTGGCGTGTCTTAAGGAAACGACTGCAAATGGTACATTACAAGCTCAAGTTGGTCCAAAAGTTGAAGGACACTGATAAGCCACTTCGCCGTGACTTTTGCATTGCAATGCAAGAGAAGTTGGAAGATAACGGCTTTGATGACCGGCTTGTTTTTAGAGATGAGGCGACCTTCCATCTGAATGGCAAAGTTAACAAGCATAACACTCGCATATGGGGTACTGAGAATCCTCATGAACTTCTTGAGCACGAGCGAGATTCACCAAAAGTGAACGTGTTTTGTGCAATTTCCAAGAAAGGTGTCTATGGACCGTTCTTCTTTGAAGAGGCAACTATCACTGGTGAATCCTATCTCAACATGCTGGAAGACTGGTTAATGAACGAAACAGATAGGAAACAACGTAGTCACATTCGTATTTACTTACCACCGTACGAGAACAAAATAAAACACAAGGTCGATTTCGTAATGTGGAGAAAATCCCCCCCCCCAAAAAAAACGGCGTACAATGGGGTTTCTTTTTTTTTTTTTACTAATCAAGGTCAAAAACATTTCGAGGATAAGAGTTGATGTGTTCATGTTCAGTTGAATGATAAACAAGTTCATGAGAGGATTGAAAAAAGTGAACGGAATGATGAAAAAGACGACGGTTCTTTAAACCTAAAAAAATATATATATAACAATTGCCTCCGTCTAGAATGGATTTCTCATCTACCAAGGACAGGACAGATGTTACACTTTTATTCCAGCTAGAAGTTCAGGTAGTTTGAAGTTACGTAAGAAAAAAACATATCACCTCAAGAAGGAGTTCACCTTCACTGACCGAAGACAGGAAGGATGATGTGTCGTATGAGAACAAATGCTACACTTTGAAATAATTATTTGCAGATAATGTACAAAATGTACAAAATGTACGAAATGTATAAAATGTACAAAATGTACAAAATGTACGAAATGTATAAAATGTACAAAATCTACGAAATGTAAAAAATCTACGAAATGTACAAAATGTACGAAATGTACAAAATGTACAAAATGTACATTTTAAACAAAATAGTCACAGGACCATTAAAAGTCCTGCGAGGGAAAAAAGGGGTGTCGTTGCTAATCTTGGGTCTATAGTGATAAAAATGTATCTCCTACTCTTAACTAGACACATCTCATTCACCACAATACCACATTTGCACTAGGGACCGTTCTACTTTAGATATCCCAAATTTGTTGGGATTTTTATTTAAAAAAAGTATATTTATGTACAAAATTTCATTGGAATGAAGCGAAACAAAACATTTGGTTAGCAAGCTCGTTCCATCCCTTTTTATAGATAAAAGACTTCCCACTGTTTTCCGGCTTGTTCAGAACAGAAAGCCAGCAGGGCAATCTCTAAATAGGTGTGGGATTTAAGTAGGAGAAAAAAGAAAACGGAGGATGCAGTTTGGAGAATGGGTAATGTCCTTCTAAGATGAATGCACTTTGGGAGAGGCGGTGGAGAACAAGTTAAGAGACTAAACTAAGCCGACGGGCTGGGGTCCGACAGGATCAGGAGCTGCATGCGCCATGCTCAGGCCGAGAGCACGTACTCATACTTGACTCCTTTTCCTAAACACAAGCTCGTTACTTTTATCCACCTTTTTTCAAAAAAAAAACGAGAAATGTCATATTTTGTTATCACATCCTAGCCAAAAGGTTGAGGAGGGTCATTATTTAAATAATTTTATTATGGTGTTTTGCGCATGCCTCTTCTACAGAAAACCCGATTTTACTATTAGCATAAATAGAATCATTTTACATTTCGTCTATGCAATTCTTTTTTTTTGGGGGGGGGGGATCGCTCCTGACAAAGGGGGAATAATTGCTATTTTTTGGGTCACAATCTATCCATCTAACACTTATCGTTGGCTACTTTATGACCTTGAAGTAGTATTTTTCTTTTTTTTAGCTCCTTACATAAAGTGGCTTCAGACCATGTCTGGAGCGATTTCCATTAAAAAAACTGTTGATTAGTACATCCTAGTTACGTGTACGCGCCTTTTCATCCCATTGGCTTAACTTTATTTCTCTAATGCTATCACCTAGTGCGCGCACACACACGCACATTTCATTACACTGAAGAAGGTCGCAGAAAGCGACCGAAAATTCTGTTTCTAAAAACAATGTTGTATTCCTATACGTCAACGAATTAAAAATAACATTTTAAAATATATAAACACATATATATGTTTACTTTAGTTTTTTTTTATGCATACATAGAAGTTAAATCGATTGCCATGTCTGATTTCCGTAAAGTTAGTTCTTTCTATCTTTCTAAGAAAATGAGGCTTGTGGAAGTCTTCCTACTGACTGTTTTCCTCCTAACTTTTAAAAACGAAATAAATTGGAATCTGCTTTCTTTGTGTTGATTATTTTTCGTTCTTTTTAGCTCCTTGCATCAAGTGGCTTCATGCCTTGTCTTGAGCGACTCTTATAAATAAAAAAAAACTCCTGGTGAGCCAGCTATTGATTACGTCCTCTTCACCTAACTTTATGAGCTCCCGTTTCAAATCTGCCGAGACCATTACTCCAGCCTCCAGTGGCGTATAGATTGACTGGACCTACATGCGGCATCTGTATTTATACGAATGGCTTCGACCCTCTTTACCCTTTGCATAAAACTGAATCAAACTAAATATAGCCCATATTAAGACCCTCTATATCTATCAACTATGTTCACAAATTCATGATGTTCGGTGAATTTGTTTAGGAGTGAATCCTCTACAAATATATAGATATACCTAACTTTGAATGATATTTTTTTTAAAAATGGTTGACCGTAAAAAGAAAAAAAATACATTAAGAACAGGCTGTTCTTGATCTGAATAAAAGACAGTGGACAGAACAATAGGAAATGGCAGAACGCAAGAGCCATAAGCGTGTGACCCGTATGATACGTGGACAAATTAACTGAGTAAGCTCTTGACATCATCTCTTATTTTCAAAAGAGCCCTTCCAATCGTTATGTCAAAAACAGACACAATAAAAGCGAGCTCTTATTTGTTTATTTCCTTCATTGCTTAGTGCGTTCTGTTTAGTTTTCTTCGGTCGATTTCTGACAGTCTCCATAGTCATATCCCAACACCGTTGACAGAACGCGCGCCATTGAAGAATACTTTCCCGCCAATTCAATGGAACGCGTCAGAAAAAGAGAAAAGGTCTCATTCGCGCCACAAACACAGAATATTGAACCACGTCTCGATTGGACAACACTCTTCAATTTCAGAAAACAGAACAAGAGTGGACGATATATCTTCAACTTCGACTTCGCCGTTCAGAGATTAATCTGATAGACATCTTTTCGAATTGGGTCGATGTTTTTTTTAATTTATAAGATTGAGACGAGAAGAAGAATTGGAGTCTGTTTTTTTTTTTACAATGGCTTATTTTGTGTGCGATTTGTGTGGTTTAATGTGAACATGGAATAATTAATTTAAAATAAACTTTTTAAGCCTTAAACATTCCTGTTTGTATTGTGACCGAGAAAAAAAAGCAAGTTTTGAAAAAAAAAATGTAAAAGAGAAAAAAATATTTGAACACAATTTCGAATAATGACATGTATCAGATATGGGGTGCTCTGAGTTTCTCTGCCTTTATCTTAACGATGTGGTTTTGCATAAAAAAAAGAAAGACACGTGCATACTCTTCGGTCCTCGATCAGGGGAGGATAACTCCTTCTAGATTGAAGCAGTTTATTTTATTTTTGTTTAAATCAAGAGCGCCGTTTAATGGGGAGGGGGATTGATTTTCTCCACATTAAAAAACTGAACTCCTTTCTAACTTTGCCATCGTGTGTGTGTGTGTGTGAGTGGATGGGTTAGTGGGTTATGAAAGTGCATACGGGCATACTCACAAACCTGAATGATCACCCATACAAACATATCTTCATCAGTACGTGCATGTATACGTCTATAACACTGCCGTGGGATTCTGTAACCCTTGCTACATTATCAACTCGTTATTGTGCAGATACCCCTTCAGAGGCTGTTCACAATCTCTCGAGACAGACAAATCCCGACAACAACATATTTTTCAAACTTTATATATGTATGTATGTGTCTGTGTGCGTTCCTGTGTATGTTCGTGTGTGAAAACTCAAAAAGGAATAAAGGATAAACGAATATAAAATAAAAGAACAGAAATCGCAACGTATAAAAGTCAATATTTCGCGTCCTTATTTTACTGGACAGCTATTCATGACAGGAGATACAGCCCGAAAAATTGTATGCATTTATACAGAAAATACACAAGGAGAAATAGAACAATAGAGGAGAGAGCAGGCCGGTAGAAAGAGAGAAAAGTATGCACGATTAGGATCCCCGATGAGAATGACATAGGTAAAATTAAAAGGAACATGGGTAAATACACGTTGAGATAGAATACAAATAGTATAAGCGGTGAAGCTTTTTTAGGGTATGCCCCAAGTTTTCCAAGCTTTTCGTTAAAACGAATAAGGCACTCTTTGACTACTGATATTGTTTATAGAAACAGTAAGATTTCCATTTCTCGATGGCGGAGTAGATAGGAGCACGGACTGTCGAATAAACGACCGAGTTCTAATCTAAGCCTAAAGCAATCGTACGTCTAGACACACTGAAGAGTTGTGATACGACAGAAAAGTCTTTGAGGGACTATATATATATATATATATATATATATATATATATATATATATATATATATATATATATATATAGAGAGAGAGAGAGAGAGAGAGAGAGAGAGAGAATAGGAAAGTTTTCCAAATTCAACTCACTTCCTTGTCTTCTTTGGTCTGAAGAGGTGGACTCTCTGTGAAAGGTACAACCGAAACATGTATGCACATATGTAACCAATAATGTTTGTATGAATAAATATATACTAAAGAACATCTCTACTTGTTATTGAGCACTTTTTATAAACACTGGAGTTTCAACGGATTTACATCTACAGAAATTAATGCAATATATATATATATATATATATATATATATATATATATATATATATATATATATATATATATATATATATATATATATACTTTTCTGATGGCGTTTGTTGATCCAAACAAAACCGGTACATTTCACGCTTTGATGATTTCTACCTGTGTTTAATTGTTTTTCTCTTTGTCTTTTTCATACATCCTGTCTCCACGGCATTTTATTTTATGATATATCATGTATTTTATCCTAATATATATATATGGTGGCTGTCTATTCGATTTCGAATATGACCACTTTTGGCGTATCGATATGATATCAGTGTGAAGGTTTCGAGTGAGAGGCGCGGATGTTGTTCTTAGATCCTGCCAAACATTTACTGACCATACCACAGATGAGGCAGGTGTTGTGATGATGTGAGGGGATGCCATAAATGAAGGCACCTCTTGTCCGTGCTTGATTTTGCGAAACATGCACTCGTTGGTTATTCAACAAACCTTCACGTGACATAGTTACCAAGTTGCACGCTTGGCATCTTAGGTGTTCCATGTTTCCTCCATGTGCTGGAGGTGTCACGTCCCGTCTCTTCCTCGCTGCTCTCTTCTACTGCTGGTGTTTCATCCTATTATTTTCAAAAAGCTTACTGCCTTCAAAAAGCACTTTCCTCCACCTTGACCTATCTACAGTTACCCACTCCCATCATCCAACATCAATTCCAAAGCACTTCAAAGCGTCCTTGAGACAATCTTTGAATCGCTTACGATGTTTATGCTGTGGGCGAGGATCCCAGTTAGTTCCCATTAAATCACCTGCTTGGACAGTCTGTCATCATTAAGACGAATAAGATGACCAGCCCAACGAAGTCTGCGTTTCCTTAGACGAGACTCTTGGAACAGCAGATCGTTCCAACTCTTCGGTGTTATGAGTAAAGCTATCCCAACGAATGTTAAGCATGTACCTAAGGCAATTCTGCTGGAAACGATCTAGCAAGCAAATATAGGGTTTATAAGTGGTCCATGTATCACAAACATATAACAAAGTTCATACAATACAGGCCTCATACACAGAGACCTTAGTTTCCAGCCTGATATCGCGTAGTGATCACACCCGCTTCAGCAAATGACCGAAAGACACAATAGCCCGTTCAATACGTCCATCTATCTCAGCATCCAACAACCTGTTCCTCAAAAAACACTACCCAGATACATAAAAAGATTCACCATAGACAATCTGGCCTTTACCAAATATCCCCGGTTCCTGATACGGGTTGCTAGGGGCTAGGGCAAACATAGCCTTTGTCTTGCCCAGGCTTATTGTGAGGCCCATGCCCCTATACGCCCACGCAAAGCGATCCAGGATATGCTGCATATCATTCTGCGAGTGAGCCACGAGATCCACATCATCTGCATAACGCGAATCTCGAACAACAGTTGAGAATATATATATATATATATATATATATATATATATATATATATATTTCATGATTTTGTGGGAGTACAAAATTTTATTATCGCAAGCATGAAGTGAAGACGAATTTTATCGTTCAAAAAAAGAGAGGGCGAAACCGGTCGGCTGGCGCTTTTTTCTTGATTAACTTAATATTGAACGATACAATTCGTCTTCCCTTCATGCTTACGATAATATATATATATATATATATATATACATATATATATATATATATATATATATATATATATATATACATATATATATACATATATACATGTATACATATACATATTTATTTTGTTTTCAAGCACAATACACACATATTTTTAAAATAAATATTGATTTATTTAAATTCCACTAAGTTTCGACTGCAAAAAGTCATATTTAGAAAATAGTAATTTTTTGTTTTTTTCTTCTTTTTTTCATGACATAATATCACTAGAAAATCCGTACGGTCTTGCAACGGTGATTTTTTTTATCACATGTCTTCGTCATGATAAAGCGCAGGCGCGCGTAATATTATTTACTTATGAAAAAAGTAGAAGTAATTTTAAATTATTTACTTAAAATCATATTTATATATACATATATATATATATATATATATATATATATATATATATATATATATATATATATATATATATATATATATATATATATATATATAATAATCCAGGTACAGTAAACATCCACATGGTAGTAATAATCAAAAGAATCTTAACCGGGTGTATAAAAAGTGCTCAATATCAAATAGAGCTTTTATATATGATTATTTTATTTACACATACATGTACAAAATCTGCGACACTGGCATGTCGATGTTATCGAACAACAGCTGTGATAAACTGAGATCTCATCAGGCAGTGTTAAAATCTGATCCTAACCTTAGATCATATTTAGAAAGAATGAAATGGAGAAAAAAGAAAATAAATTTAAAATTTAAATTTGGAAAGTCACGTGGTTGGGACCGTTAAGAATAAAAATAAAAATATAATAATGTAAAACAACATAACAAAACATTTATATAAAATATTAAATAAAATAAGATAACATTAAATGAGATAAAATAAAATAGAATAAAAAGAGAGAGAAATAGATAGATAGATAGATAGATAGATAGATAGATAGATAGATAGATAGATAGATAGATAAAATAAAATAAAATGTTACGGGATAAAATAAGATCATTTAGAATAGAGACAGACGTTGATGATTGAGAGGGGGAGCGTAAAGAAGTGGAGAGGGGAAGGAAGGAAGACACATGCGATGGGACGTGTCAAAATCAGTTTTTTTCCTCTCCATTTCATTCTTTACAAATATGATCTAAGATTAAGATTGGATTGTAACTCTACCTGATGAGATCTCAGTTTATAACAGCTGTTTATCAATAACATCGACATGCCAGTGTCTCAGATTTTGTACATGTCTGTGTAAATAAAAATAATCATATATATATATATATATATATATATATATATATATATATATATATATATATATATATATATATATATATATATACATATGAAGGCTAATTGATGTAACTTTAGAAAGTAAAAAAATTATCCTCAAGTGAATTAGAATTTTTATAAATAAATTATAGAACTTTTTAACTATTTTAAGAAATATTACTGAATTAAAATGTATAAATGTCCACACAACTTTTAGGATGTACTAGCTCTGAACTAAAAATTTACATTGGCGTATTAGTGGGTCCCCCCACGTGTGAGTTTGCTCTTTTCTTTGTTTTTTGTTTGGTTTCACCCAAAAATGAACCACTGTATAGTGTAGTTTTTTTTCAAGACACTTTAATCCAATAACTTTTTACTCTTTGTGAATTTTTTCTGATGATTTTGTAATGTTACAGAGACGATACTGACATACAAACGTTGTTTGGCACAAGACAAATGAAACGGACCGTAAGAAATATATCTCACAGAAATGTTATGTTTTTTGAAATGTGAAAAAATAAAAATAAAAACAATAAAATAAAAACATGGTTATTGGAATATAATATGCCCTGACAAATTGTGCTCGATCGTAAGAATACAAGAACTAAAATGCAAATTCGTCATTTAAAAACTATACATTACATGTTTTAGAGATGTACTACGGTTTCATTGACATGGGGGGAGGTGACGGTGGTTTAGTGGATATCGACACGGACTGAAGACCTGGGTGTTCCAAGTTCGAATCCAGTCGGTTCCACTGTACCACTTTCACTTAGGGATGTTGGCAACCTTCTCGTGGTCCTTCCCGTAAGTACCCGATGTCTTTCCAGAAATATTTCTTACTGGAAAAACATCGGGGAAACTAATGCCAACACCAGAATCATCTGATTCACACGAAAGAAGAAGATTGACATGGGAAGACGTTTACTGTTTAGAAACTAGCCTAACCACACATTTAAAATCCTCGGCGACTCACGTTTTTAAAGTCTCTCAACCTTTTAACCGTATTTGAATACGATCTTGAATAGTTTTAACTATTCAAGATCGTATTCAAATAATTCCTTAATCTCAAGCCTTTCGATTTGAAAATTTCCCTGTTTTGTAAGTCAGTCAATTCATTGCGATGGCCATGGTAGTTTTCTCCAAAAGAATTAACGCTGGTCTTCACACAGAACTACACTATTAATATTCTTGTAGGGATTATGAAAAATTGTTTCGGAGATTTAACAAGTAAACAGTAATATTTTCATGCCCCCTTCTAGCAGTGTTGATCAGATACATATAAGGAGAAGGAGAGGGATTAGAAATATCAGAACCGCATAACTGCTGTTCAGCTGTATCACAGCTGTTTAGTCTTACTAGACAGGCAAGCGCTTCAAGCCGTGATTAAGACTTGACTGTTTTTTTGGCACTCGGCACTTCTAACCGTTCTGCTATCAGCGGCAGACTACGAGTAACTGAAATCTTTGATGCTTATATAAACACTATTATCCGCCGAAGAGAGCTCAATTCGTTTTTACGGAAAGTTTTGCATTTTCGATAATGGAAGCTGACGATTTCACTTGCTCAACCCACTAAGGGACGGGGGGAAATAAGTACTCAGTCATAGACAGACTGTTTCGTTGTATCACATCTCTTAAGTTGTGGCTAGATACATAAAAGAAGGGACGAGAAACAAAGGAACGACGTCGCCATGCTTATGCATGTTATGCTTATATGCGTCATTATGTATCATCGTTGTTTTGTTGTTTTTTTGTTTTTTTGTGTTGTTTTTTTTTGTATCATGCAACTTTTTGCATTTTTGACCTTAGTGATTGCGTAACCATCTGCGTTGCCTTCGCTTCTGGGGAAAGTGTGTGCGCGTATTTGAATTAGCCGTGTGCGTGCATTCGAACGCGCGAGAGAGCGCACGTGAGCGGGTGTGCGTGCACGTGCCATTGCTGACGACAATGGAGGAGAATTGACAGAGAAATCTGGCGCGCTTTAGCCGATGTCAGCGTGCGCCGGCATGTAATGAGGTTGTTATTATCTCCCTTGAAGCTATAATGATACGGCGAACAGAGTATTATGAGCATTTTCTGTTTTACTTTTATTTTATTATGTGTGTGTGAGTGTACTTTGTTTTTTTTTTTGTCGGTTTTTTTTTTGCGTGTTCTTTTTTTTTTTTTTTTTTTTTTTTTTTTTTGCGTTACTGCTCACCTCGGACCAACCAGTCAACTACGACGGAATATAATGAATATTCCCCGAAGAAGATGGTTCTGAGAAGTCGACGACAGCAACGGTGATAACAATCTGCCAGAAAAATTAAAACAACATTAGCAACAACATAGTTTAAAGGGCAAACGCGTAAAAATGATAAATAAACAACAATGCACGAACGTTATTGCGCTTAGAATTGGTCTGAACTATACAAACGCAATGAGAATAAACCAACGAAAACAGGAAAAGGAAGTAGTGAAACAACAAATAAAAGTATACATTAAAATAAATAATATATATATATATATATATATATATATATATATATATATATATATATATATATATATATATATATATATGGTGTAAGGTACACGATAATTCATGAAAATGAGATGCCGTGGGGGACAAAATGTGTGTAAAATGACAAACAGAAAACAGGTTAAAGTGCAGGAGAAAAACCAAAAACTAGAGATTTGACCGGTTTCGTTCGTGTTGGCGAACGTCACTTTTTCTGAAGACGTTCGCCAACACGAACGAAACCGGTCAAATCACTTGTTTTTGTTTTTTCTCCTGTACTTTAACCTGTTTTCCGTTTGTCATTTTTCACACACACACACACACACACACACACACACATATATATATATATATATATATATATATATATATATATATATATATATATATATATATATACATTTTAGAAGTCAAAACAACGCAAATATATTTTTAAAAATAAATATTTATTTATTTAAAAACAACTTAGTTTCGACGATATAACGTCTTCTTCAGGATTCGAAACACATTGTGTTTTTTCCCCCTATTTTTCTTTCTTTCTCGTGGTATGGTGTCAGTAGAAAATTCATATGGTCTTAATGAGATATTTAAAAAAAAAAAAAACGAAAAATGGAAAGGATTGGATCTGGACAAGAGAATTTCAGAAGGCGTTTGATGTAAAAAAAAAATTCACATAAAAAGAAACCGTAAATTACGAACTTCATTAAAATAAACCCGAAAATAAAATGGTATTGATGCCATACGAAGCAAGGCTAAATAGGGGGTGGTGTTATGGTGTGATGTTGCGCTATACTACTTCGTGTGTATTGATTTACTCCTCTGCAGGAGTTAGGCACAATGCCAGTGTTATCTTACTCCCACAAGTAAGATGTGACCCAAGGTCGGGTCGGGAAAGTGGAGTTTGAAAAGCCAGCGCCTGAGAGGTGAGCACTCTGGCCATTAAAAATTGCCTGGGCAGCCCCGTTGGCATTCCCCGGTAGGGGCGCCTCAGGCAGTAAGCAATAAACTTACTCCTCCCCAAAGAGGGGAGGCGAAGCCTGGGAGGGTGCACCTCCTAGAACTGCACAGGACAATCCCATAGACCGGCGTAAATCAAGCCCCGAAGGCCAAGACAATGCCGGTCTATAGGGTGCAGTATCCATCGGAACAGATACTACACTTTGATCTTAGCCAAAACTTCGTGTGTAGATAGACTCTTCCAGAGACTACGAATAGAGTTACAACTAAGTGTCTTGACAGTCACGGCAGCACTCATTGGTGGCAATCATAGCTACCGTATTGGACACAGATATTCTGTAACATACTAGGCTATACTTCTGTAAATATACTCTAGTAAATATATCACCGTGTTGTTATAATTATTACCAACTTTTCAAGGTCAAAATAATTTAATATATCTTTGAAGGTGGACAAAATAAACAACATGGATTTTTCATAAATAAATAATTTATCTATTTAAAAAAAAACTCGAACTTTCGACGTAAATGTCCTTATCAGAAGTATAGACATTTAAAAAAAAAATTTCTTGTCAGAGACATATTTGGAGATAGGAGTTCGTCTGATGGATCAATGTTTGAGGTTTCAACGTGTGTATCACATGTCTGCGTGTTTTTAGATGATGAAAAATATTCACACTTTGAAACATTGCTTTATATTTGAATAACAAAAAAATATTCACACTTTGAAATATTGCTTGATATTTGAATAACAAAAAAAATATTCACACTTTGAAACATTGCTTGATATTTGAATAACAAAAAAATATTCACACTTTGAAACATTGCTTGATATTTGAATAACAAAAAAAAATCACACTTTGAAACATTGCTTGATATTTGAATAACAAAAAAAATATTCACACTTTGAAACATTGCTTGATATTTGAATAACATTTTAGATATTTTTGAAAACCACATAACAATTTTTATTTTGTTTAAATAAATTATTTATTTATTTGACAGACTTTAGCTTTCGACATAAAACGATGTGTGTCTTGTACTTCTATGCATATAGAGTAATGAAAATTTACAAAATAAATTTTGCTTATTATCCTCAAATATGGTATGGCAACACCTTTTTATATGTTAAATATATAAATTACTTTGCTCATCTTTTATAACAGTGGTTATAAACTTTTGCGCGGTCACGTACCCTTAAATTTAATGTAAAAAATAAATATTTATTTGTATATCTTATATATTAAGTAGAGCCGGTTTTATCAGAATCTCTTTAAATAAAATAACTTACTTCATACAAGGTACATACTTAAATATGTTTCGATATAAACATGAGTTACATTCAAGTATGTTCTTAAATATTCTATTTTCAAAAAATTGTATCGATTTTAATATTTAATCCGAATGCTATTTTCTTTTAGATTGGTATACTTATAGAGAAATAGAAATGAGTCACTCTCTTATACTGGTAATTACACTTACTATTCCCACTGCAAATCTGATCTTATTTAATAAAATACATTCTTCTATAAACCGGAATTTTTTGTGATTTCAAGCATTTTCATTATTTAATACATATACATTTGATCAATCGCTGCGTTTATTCCAAAATAAAGCTTTAGAATGTTATTTTAATATAAGGGAGATGTATCCGTAGTACATTATATAATTTTAAAAGAAATGAGATGGAGGACTGATGTCCCATCTGGGAAGGCGTCGTCCTAAGCATTCTTCAAAATCGACTCCAACATTTATGTTTTTAAGAGACCTATTATCACATGATAGAGGTTGCTAGCCTTTCTCTACTCTATCCTTATTTCCATTGAAGATACTAAACAGCTCTAACTTCTGGTTCTTTCTTTGTAAGACATTTAGAACAAGAACTCGTTTTGCGACCACAGCGAAAACAACTTTCTTATCTTATTGAAATATTTCATTTGTACATCTTCTGAAATATTTGTGTTCTCTAGTTCTTATGAAGCTTCTTCTTCTTCTATTTCCCTTTCTTCTCCATCTTTTTTGCCATCTTCATCTTATCCTTCTTTTTATTATTCTGCATCATCGTCTTCTTTACCCTTTTCTTCTTCATCTTATTCTGCATCTTTTTCTTGTTATTATTATTATTATTATTTTTATTATTTTTTCACTTCTTTTTGTATGCCTTATTCGTTTTTTTTCTGTCTTGATATTTGGTTTATTTTTCTTGCTTATTTGTCCTTTCTTTGAATCTTATTGTTGTCCTTAATCTTCCTCATTCTCTTCTTCTTCTTCTCCTCCTCCTCTTACTTCTTCTTCTATAAACTGCTTTTATTTCTCCTTGTCCTAGTACTGCTACCCTTAGTCGCCTGTTATGCTTTTGGTACTTTTTTCTCGTTTCGTATAAACCCTAAATACCTCAACATACACAATCCTGTTTCGTCCGCTTGTATCTGTTTATACAGAGCTTCTTCGTAAAAGTGTCTCGTCTGATTACATGTAGGTCACCTTCTAATCCATAGATTATTGTTATACACCGTCCCTAGTATTAATCAAACTCAGTTAATTCCATGGCACTTCTTCAGATTAGGACTCGCGTTAACTTTGACCCAAATCTTGACGCAAATCCTGCCCAAAATCCTGACCCTAACCATGACCCTAACCTTAAGTCTAACCCTAAACCGAACCCTTATACTTATCCTAAACCTAACCCTAACCCTAAGTTAGCCGGGGTCCTAATCTGGAGAAGCACTTATACCATTAATTATTTTCAATCCTTTCATAGTGTCCTTCATATTTTGACTGGCAATCATTCCATCTCATTAACCTTTATTTTTCCTTCCTTCATTCTTTGAAAAGCCATGGATTAAGAAACGAAAA
>OY744550.1:49936934-50021934 GCA_963556195.1 Sepiola atlantica
AAATTTTTTAGATGAGGATGCATAATTGTATTATTTGGATTATTCGGACTACTGTTCTCATCTTGAATGTGAGAATAACATCCAATAATAATAAAAGAAAGAATAACATATAAAGGCACATAGACAGAAATAATACAGGAATGAAAGACAAATGAAGAAAGAGTTACAGAAAGAATAAAAGATGAATACTTATAGAAAAAATCAATTTGAAAGAATGAAAAAGAAAGAGTGAAAAAATGATAATTAATAAGAAACAATGGCTAACGGAAAGAAATAACAACGTATACATTGGTGAAATACTAAAGGTAAGGGAAGTAAAAAAGAAAGAAAGAAAGAAAAATGAAAAAAGATCGAAATAAAGAAAGAAAGAAAAAAAGAATAAACTTTGTTTACATTTTTCACCACGTGTAATTTCCTAGTATAATTGTATTTTTTTTTCAAAATATTAATTAATAAATCCCTTATTCGTCACTTGGATATTGTTTATTTCAATATCAAGAAATACCGAGTCCTTATATATAATCGTATCACAGTCAATAGTTTTCTTCGAATGTCCGATTTGCTTGGCAGGCCGAGAGTAAACTAAAAGAGTTTCCACGAATAATGGCGATAGAGAGGCGCTCGTAAAACCAAGACAATTCGCGATTATCTCCGGTGTTGGGCATCATTAATAGACCGAGTCTGCCGAGGAAGTCGCGCGTGGCAGAGCCTATCAATCCTTTCATCTCAACAGCGATCGGTTGAAAGAATAATAGACAATGATCGATACAACTTAGTTAGACTTAGGAACTCCATCATCCTGCGACGCATGAGGTTGTAATAGTTGTCCATCGTTTCTGGTCGGAAGCCATACCTCCATATTTTGCCTGTTGCTTTCAAATCTCTCTTTGTTTGCTACCAGTTCATTTTTGGTCTCTCTTTTCTTCTTTTTCCGTCAGGGTTCCACTGAAGCCCTTGGTTTGCAAATCTCTCTGGGGCTAATCTCAGGGCATGTCCGGGCCAGCCTAGACGTCATTTGAAGATCATTGGCGATGCTACTTGTTGGTTAGTGCAATCTCTGACTATTTGGTTGGTAATTCTATCGCTTCATTTTATCCCTAGAATCTTGTTTAAGGCATTCGGAATCAAACGCGTCTAACTTCCTCTCTTGGCTGATTTTGAGATGCCAAATTCCACTTCCATATTGCAGATAGATAAAAAGAAAGAATAAATGGATGAACAACAAACAAAAGGAATGGTGAATGTAAGAATAGAAAAAGAACATATAAAGAAAGAAATAATAAACGAACGAAAGGCAAAAGGCGAAAGATTGAAAGATATGATGAAACACAGATTAAAAGAAATAAAATAAAATTAATGAATGAAAAACAAAGGTGAAAAAATTAAATAAAGAATATAAGACAAGGACGAATATAACAAAGAATGAATAAGTGAATGTTTGACAATGAAGAAGAAAACTTTCCAGCAGGAAAGAGAATGAGGTGCTTCGCATGTCGTGTCTGCAGGGTAAAGAAGAGCTTCTCTTCATGAGTGCAAATGTTTATAGTGGAGTCTGATTTGCATATGTGGAGATCAGCTCATATAAATGAAGAGGACAGCTGGGAAGCAACAGAAGTGATTTGGATTTGCAGGGAGAAAAGCAGAGAAAAAGTAGCGGTATTGAAAATCGGAAAGTTGAATTACCGTCAAAACTTTAAAAAAATAACATTTCTGGCACAGTTAGGCAACAGAATGAAAGGCAACGAATGAAAAAGTGAAAAAAATAATAAAATAATAGGTGTTTTCTGTATGAAAAACCGGTTGTAAAATATGTCAGTTAAAAATTAAATGACAGGAAACTTTATGAAATACTTGTCTGTACATAAAAACACAAATTTCCGTCGGTAGATTTTGTTCTCTAATCTTCATGATCCAATTTGTTTCCCTCTTTGGAATTCCCTTTTTAACTAACTTCTCAAACCAATGAGAAAAGGGGAAAAGATATAGTAACAATAGCAGCAGCAGCAGCAGCAGCAGCAGCATGGATTAAAGAAAATAAGAGGTTTGAGCAGTTTTCTAGTACAGTAGAGGAGGCCTACTTTCCTTGCAACAGCTTTGGCAGTGTATTCAATGTATTTATTTTAATTCATGCTACCTATGCATGTAAAGCCCAGGAGTTTTAATTTTTACTGTGTTAGTGTGTAATTAGCCATCGCAATCGGTGGTTGAGAAGGTTTCTTATGGTGTGTATACGGCTGTTTCTTAAACACTGGTGTTACGTACGTAATACCTCTATTAAATAAAGAACATGGAAAGATAGAAATTTCACAAAGAGGACAATGATACTCGTACAGAATTCGTCTCCGTGCCGACTAATCCTACCTTCTTTTAACCGTAGTATCGTATATCTTTGCAAGTTTCGTTAGAAAGATCAGAGTCAGATTTTTGTGGAATAATACTTCGTACTAAGCAAGTAAAAGTATTTTTTATATAATCTTACATCTTTCAGGAATCCAGAAATGTCGTTCTGATTGACCGAGACAGAGACCGAGACAGAGACAGACAGACAAACAGACAGAGACAGAGACAGAGACAGAGACAGAGACAGAGACAGAGACAGAGACAGAGACAGAGACAGAGACAGAGACAGAGACAGACAGACAGACAGACAGACAGTGAGACAGACAGACAGACACAGACACAGACACAGACACAGACACAGACACAGACACAGACAAAGACAGCAACAGAGATACAAACAGACAGAAAGATAGATAGATGGATAGCTCGTCACGCTACCCCTAGTCGCATTGTGAGCGCCCGCCTTCGTCACCATTGGGAACGGCACTGCGGACACGTCTTTCCTGCTTGAAGTCTTGCCAGCCAAGGGATCGTATATCTCCGTACGGTAATTACATGGTTTCATCGACTTCCGTTCTGGGGTCACCTCTGATTCTTAAGTGTCACTCAAACTTTCCCATTCAAACACGACACTCGTTATGAAGCATTTGAAAAATTGTTTATAGAAAGCAGGTGAAGTATTTATTTTTTCGTACAATCTTACTTCCTTCAAGAATCCAGAAAAAGTGTCGTTCGAGTTGATCTGCTCATAGAGGTCCTTCGGGTCATCCACCGGGTAATGTCGGGAACGAATTTCCAAGAAATCAGCACACTTCACAAATATATGTTCAACTATGAATGGAGCACGACAGCTAACATGCAATGGAGGATTTTCCCCTTTAAGCAGATAAGAGTAGGCTACTTATGCGTGGCTTATGTGTGTGGAATCGGGCAATATTTACTTCCTAGTTGTAGTCAAAAGAATTTGCTATCAACAATAAAGCTCCATAAAATTCACGAATGTATGTGTCACTGTAAACAATGGAAGTAGGATTTTTTTCTTTTAAGCTTATATGAGTGTGTTGACAAAGAAATTATTAAAATTTCGTTCGGGTTGACCTGCTCAAAAAGGTCCTTCGTCTCACCCACCGGGTAATGTCTAGAACGTATTTCATAGAAATCAATAAGTTTCACCAATATATGTTCAGCTGTAAATGTAGCGCATACAGTTCAACTCATAATTAAGGATCTTCTTTAAGCAGATATCAGTGTGTTTACGCACGCGTAGAGAAGCAGATTATGGTTAAGAATTCGCCATTATAAACTCATCTCATGGTTCACCTTGCTGAAGAGATATGCGCATAAATCAACCTGGTCAAATTATTATTGAATTCAGTTTATTCACTTTAAGAACAGTATAACAAAAATAGAATACTATAATAATAAAAAAAAACAAGTATTACAGTAATAGAAAAGCACATGTATTGAATTCAATGTATTCACTTACATTAACACAGTCAGAAGGTCGATGAAAAAAATCTCGTTCGGATTGACCTCCTAAAATAGGTTATTCAGGTCATCCACCTGACTTGGTATAGGGGTCTCACCCTTGGAACGGAATTAAGTGTGGTTGTGTTCGGTCATAGGAGGCCGTTATCCAAGGCATTACCTCCTCCTTCAAGTTGGGGGGGGGGTATCGCCAATCCCTTGAGGTGCCACAACCGAGGAATGCCCCGGGTCTGATCACGGAAAATTGTGCACTCGTTCAGAATGCCTCCTATTTGGCGGGGCTGCAATCTCCACCATAAGCTGGCAGCATGTCTAACCTGGCTGCAGTGGGAGGCGGTCAGGTAAATAAACCGTGTTACAGTATAGAACGGAATTGATAGAAGTCAATACATTTCATTGATATATGTTCAACTGTTAATGTAGTATGACAGTCAACACAGAATTGAGGATATTCTCCTTTAAGCAGATACGACTGCGTTATGTATGTATAGAGAAACAAATTATGGTTCAGAATTATCCATTATAAACTGATCTCATGTTTCACCTTGCTGCAGTGAAAAGCACTTAAATAAATCCGGTCATGACTAGAACGGATTTCATTGTAATCAATACATTGCACCAATATATGTTGTTTTTATGGAAATCTCTCCAGTCAACGCATGAACCCACTTGATGTAAGGAGCTAAAAATACTACTTCAAGGTCAAAAACTAGCCAAAGATAAGTTTTAGACGTATAGATACCGACAAAAACCATAGCAATTCTTCCCCCTTTGTCAGAAACATCGCGTATGGAATGTGAGAACTACAAGACAAAATAAGGGAAGTGAGAGTTTACTGTAGCATGACAGCCTATACAGAATAGGGAATCTTCTCTTTTATGCAGATATAAGTGCGTAATGCACGTGTAGTCTATGTGGAGTCAGGCAAGATTCACTTCTCCTTTTTATGATATGAATTTAATATTAAAAGAGAGAATGAACGAGGATATATATACAAGAAGAAAAGTAAATAAATAAATGTGGAGGGATACACACACCGGTAAAGAAAAGAAAAAAAAAGAAAAGAAAAGAAAAGCAAGATTCCACCGATTTATAAAGACTGAGCATAAATAAAAAAGAAAAACATTCATATAGGAATTGGGGAAAGAAATGGTGTTAAAAAAACAACAAGCCGAACACGACCTGTTACATAGAGAGAAAGACTAAGTAGAAGGAAAGAAATTCGCGCAAAGGACGCGAAGAAAATGAAGTGAAGAATCGCAGAATTGCGATGACGTCGTCGAATAGGTAGAAAACATGTTAGAGCCAGTGGCAATGTGCTTGCTGATGTTAAAATATTGGTTTTCCTATAAAGTGGCACACTATGACGTGCGATGCTTCGATGTAATCGAGTGGGGCAAGTGATATAACAAGTAAGCAGAATGTGCAGTAAGTAGAGAGAATTAATGGCGAAACAACACAGAGAATAGGCAAGATGGCAGCCAATGGCTTCTTTATATTGCAAGCTAAAACATAACTACACAAAAAAATGTACTTTCGCTTTCATTTTACTTCAGTAAGTTCTCAGAAATAAGGGAGCCCAATTTCTGGGGCTAACATTTGATCTCTATATGATATACATAGATTCTATTTATCTTTCTCCCACAAGGTAAGACGTGACACAAGGTCGGGAAAGAAGGAAAGATCCAGCGCTCGAGAATTTGAGCACTCTGGCTGTTTAAAAATTGCCTGGGCGGCCCCGTCGGCATTCCCCGGTAGGGGCGCCTCAGACAGTAAGCAATAAACTTACTCCTCCCCAAAGAGGGGAGGCGAAGCCTGGGAGGGTGCACCTCCTAGAACTGCACAGGACCGATAACCCTCCAATAGACCGGCGTAAATCCAGACCCAAAGGCCCGGACAATACCGGTCTATTAGGCGGGATAAAAACCCCTCCGAGTGTTCAATTAAGATTTTCTTCTACATCTCAAACGTTGAGTTAATACAGAAGTGAACAACATTAATGTTCCTCTCCCCAATTGACCAGTTTGCTATTTCATATATTTCATATTTGTTTTGGTCTACCACGCTTACCGGATTCTAGGACAGGTATTCATCTAGTCTGGTGGAGTATTCAGCTAAGTGCTGTTACTTGAGGTAACATCACTAGGAGAAGGTGCACTATTCCTTGTATGTACCAGTGTAAATACATTTGGAGGAGATCTAATTTGGGTTTCTAATACTATGTTAATTTGAACACTTGGCCAGGGTTTAATTGTAGGGTGAGGTATCTTCATGTCATACTAACTCTTGTAAAAGGAGACCGAATACACTAAAAGATGGTGTCTAGTATGTATTTGAAACCCTCTCTCTCTCCTCCCTCTCTCCCCCTCTCTCCTTCTCTCTCTCTCTCTCTCTCTCTCTCTCTCTACTCTCTATCTCTCTCTCTCTCTCTCTCTCTCTCTCTCTATATATATATATATATATATATATATATATATATATCCAGCCTGGGTCTGCCATTAGAAATGGCATATGCAGACGACGGTGATTTCCTGGACGTAGAAAAGAAACCTCTGGATCAGCTCTAGCCAATAGCAACAGAGAAACTGAAAACGGACAATCTCTTCATGAACGAGATGAAAACAGAGTTTAGCCATGTATACCTTGCAGAAGCCACAGAGTTGGACCCACAAGGCAAGACCATCCGCGATAATGAGAGCTGGCGCAAGAACAAGACCCTGGGCTTCCTACTGTGCAGCACTACAGACGTCACAGCCCGCTGTATACATGGCAATGTAGCGTTTCATTCATTACATTAACTCTGGAGCCGACGAACCAAGATCCTGTTGAAGACTAGACTCTGTCTCTATAACACGTACTGTGTGTCCATCATGCTCTACAATAGCAACAGCTGTGCAATAACAAAAGACATGCTTGACAAGCTGGAGGCGTGCCACCGCAGACACCTCCGTTCCATCACAGGTCACTGCTGGCCGAAAAAACTTATCAGCAACAAGGCACTATACGAGCTGTGCAACGAAAAACCCCTCTCCACAAAGGTCGCTGAACAAAGATGGTCTATGTTAGGCCATATCCTACGAATAGGCCATGCCACTCCCGCACAGAGAGCACTAGACGTTGCCATTACTGGCTCGCAAGCCTACCAACCGCGACTAGGACGGCAATGCACAAATATGTTGGGCACACTAGCAGGCGGGACTAGGACAACTACGTACAGCGAAATAACTTCATTGCATACGACAAGTTGCGCATTACAAGGCCAGATGACCTGGGACTAACATGGAGGACTGATTGCAGCTACGGGATGTCATTTGACTACCGTAGCCACGGAACACAGTTTTAATATATATATATATATATATATATATATATATATATATATATATATATATATATATATATATATATATATATATATATTTATTCTGGTACAGAAAAATTAGTACAACATTCGTACCGTCGGTTTCAAGCACGGAAGGTCTTACCCATCCGGCTCTCTTCAGCTTCTGTTGGCAATCTGTTTTGGAAATGTGAAGTCACATGACACTCTCGTTTGGACGCGTTATTTGCTCAGTGTGTTGTGTGTTTGTTTGAATTTAAATTTAGTGTAATGAGGCCGTTGAGATTTAAAACACGAGGAAATTCAAAATTAAAGGGAATAAAAAATAAAAAATACTAAAAAATATATAAAAAATATACAAAATAACATATTAAAAAATATATATAAAAAAATATAAAAAAATATATATAAAAAATATTTAGCATAAGAATAAAAAAGAGAGAATAAAAATAGAGAGAAAATAAGAATAAAAACATAATAAATAAAAATAAATAAAAAAATAAAATTAAAATTAAAAACAAAAATAAAAAAAATGAAAAGGTTTCTCTGTAATTCCCGTGAGCAAAATTATGAATTTGTATCATTAGCCGTTATATTTTTGAATACCGCGTTCTAAAAGAAAGAACCGTTGTGTTAAACATCTTTTACACAGCTTGGAGTGATTTTAATGAAGAAATTTCTGGATCTAAGGGAGGTAACTTAGTTGGAAATATGAATTGTTTGAGTTTGTTAAAATGCATTGTAGATTAATCTAGTGACTGATAAATAAATTAAATATTTTTGTATTTTTGTGAAAGTCAAAGTTTTTGCTTTTGAAATTTATGTGGATATAGGTTGATGAGGTGTTTGTTCGTTTTTATTTTGTTTATATTAGTGGAGGGGGTAGCTAGACATTATGTTAATCGGTCAGACCAGTTTATAAGTAATGCTTCTCTCTTGTGGATACACCCCTTAAATATTTCATCGCGGATATTTAACCAGGCTGTATTCGGATCGATGATGGTCCTTGAAATGTGGTATTTTTCAGCGTCACATAGAGGACATCTGTTTATGGCTGGAGAGAAGGATGGTTTTCTCTCAATTATTTTCTATTTGATGGTGAAGGGTGTACTTTCTTCTTTAAGCTGCCATATTCGGGTCGCGAGTGCCGTATTAGTCTTGTTTTTGTATCTGAAGGTGTTTCTGTGTGCGTATAATCTTTGTTTGAAGTTTCCCTTCGTCATCCCAATGTATTTGTCTGCACTACTGGTATTCTGGTTTGTGACGGTTGCTTCATATATGATTGAATCGATTTTGCAATTTCCCTCCAGGGGGCAGTTGTTTTTGTCTTGGCATGAACAGCCTGCGTTTGTAATTGCTTTGGGTTCCGCAGAGATAATTTTTCTTATTGAAGGGGCAGTGGAATAGCTGACCTTAACAGAATTTCTGTTAAAAAGTTTGTATAATTCACTTGTGGGTGGGAAGTGTTTGTCGAGTAATTTGAGGAAAAGTTGGCCTACCTTTGTCTTGGTATTGGTGGAATAGGGTGGGGAAAACCAGATCACGGATCTCCTTCTATTGCGGGTCCCCCGTGGTTAGTCTCGGTTGGGGGTGTATGAGATCTCCTCTCGGTGCCCGCTGTCACGGAGCGCTTTGTTGTAATATGGTGCTGCTTGGTTGAAAATTTCGGGACCAAGCAGCACCATATTACAACAAAGCGCTCCGCGACAGCGGATTCAGAGAAGAGATCTCATACACCCCCAACTGAGACCATGAAATATTTAAGGGGTGTATCCACAATAGACAAGCATTGCTTATAAACTGGTCTGACCGATTAACATAATGTCTAGCTACCCCCTCCACTAATATAAACAAAATAAAAACGAACAAACACCTCATCAACCTATATCCACATAAATTTCAAAAGCAAAAACTTTGACTTTCACAAAAATACAAAAATACAAAAATATTTAATTTATTTATCAGTCACTAGATTAATCTACAAATCCATTTTAACAAACTCAAACATTTCATATTTCCAACTAAGTTACCTCCCTTAGATCCATAAATTTCTTCATTAAAATCACTCCAAGCTGTGTAAAAGATGTTTAACACAACGGTTCTTTCTTTTAGAACGCGGTATTCAAAAATATAACGGCTAATGATACAAATTCATAATTTGGCTCACGGGAATTACAGAGAAACCTTTTCATTTTTTTATTTTTGTTTTTAATTTTAATTTTAATTTTATTTATTTTTATTTATTATGTTTTTATTCTTATTTTCTCTCTATTTTTATTCTCTCTTTTTTTATTCTTATGCTAAATATTTTTTATATATATTTTTTATATTTTTTTATATATATTTTTTTATATATATTTTTATATATTTTTTATATATTTTTTAATATTTTTTAATTTTTTATTCCCTTTAATCTTGAATTTCCTCGTGTTTTAAATCTCAACGGCCTCATTACACTAAATTTAAATTTAAACAAACACACAACACACTGAGCAAATAACGCGTCCCAACGAGAGTGTCATGTGACTTCACATTTCCAAAACAGATGACAACAGAAGCTGAAGAGAGCCGGATGGGTAAGACCTTCCGTGCTTGAAACCGACGGTACGAATGTTGTACTAATTTTTCTGTACCAGAATAAATAAATATTATGCTCTTAATTTTTAACTTTAATTCTTAATTAATCGAGCACTCTGCTGGGATTTTTCCTACCATTTTGCAAAGAAGTTATATATATATATATATATATATATATATATATATATATATATATATATATATATATATATATCGTTAAATACAATTTATGACTGCATATTTTTTTGTCCTTATCCTTTCTAATTTCCTTATGTATTTCCTTGTTTCTAGCGGGAACTGGCCGGATAAATATGCCCAGCATAAAAGGTGAAAACCAGTAAAAAATATGTCTACATGCGTGAACAAGAATGCCAAGAGCTGCTCTCAACATCTCCTGGAGACAGCACCCTACGAATAAGCAAGTTTATAGACACCTACCTGCGGTCTCAGAACTCAGGGGAAGAGAGAGGAAAAGGGAGATAGCAAGAGCGAAAGAGCTAGAGAGAGAGAGGCACAGAGACAGAGACAGGGAGAGATAGAGAGAGACAGAGAGAGGGAAAGAGATAGAGGGGGGACCAGATGTACTGGTTATTGTTGTAGGGCTAAGGATCAAATTGTCAGAAATGTTCTTTTATGGATTTCAGAACAGGGAGATACATTTAGTGAGTAGACCGCACTGAACTTACGTCAAGCAACTAGCAGAGGGAAGACAATGCACCAATGAAGACCTACCTGGTGAGATGGATGATAGAGCGAGACGACGTGTTAGAGTAAAGAAGATATGTGACACTAGAAGGACAAGATGATGACGTTGCTGCTACTGTTAATACTACTACTACTGCTGATGATGATTATGATAATGATGATTAGGAGGCGGATGACGAGGATACAAAGGGGGATGAGGATGAGGATGATGATGATGATGAGGAGGAGGAGGAGGAGAAGGAGGAGGAGGAGGAGGGTAAGTAGTTGTGATGTTTCGGAATTTTTAAAGTGGGGATTGATAATTCGTACATAAATTGTATTTCCTGAATGATGATGATGATGCTGATCATGATTATGATGATCATGATGATGATGATGATTAAAAGGAAGAAGAGAAGAGTAGGAGCGGAGGAGGAGGAGGAGGAGGAGGAGGAGGAGGAGGAGGAGGAGGAGGAGGAGGAGGAGGAAGGTAAGTGGTTGTCGTGATGTTTTGGAATTTTTAAGGTGGGGATTGACTATTTATTAATAATCTTTATTTCCTGAATGATGATGATGATGATGATGATGATGATGATGATGATGATGATGATGATGATGATGATGATGATTTATGCAAAAACACCATTGTGATTGAACACAAATTGCTATTTAACTCATAGCTGGAGAGAAATAGAAGGTTCAAACGTTTTCAAAATAGTATTTATTGCGTAATGGTTCACGCTACATCCGATAGGATTTGAAAACTGCACGGCGGATTTCGTAGTCAGTCTGCGCATCCATTGGGCCATTCGCGTTAGACCATGAAGGTAATTCTGATGCGAAATATTGCAATTCATAGCATCTGCTGCTCTAGTCTTTTCCCTTTTCCCTCTGACATTCTTTACAGTCTATTCGCACCTACTGGTCGCTCGAATGTCTCAGAGTAAACAGATTCACGATGGCATTAAATCCATTTTAAATAATTCTACCCCTGTGTGAAACACGTCATCATAGGACTTTCCATATGTTACTACTGAAACTTAAAACTTTATCACGACGCTACTACCTCGACGTTCACATCAGAAACTATGCGGCCTATTTTGATTAGCTTCTCGATGTACAAGTATTAAGCGCTGATCGATGTATCGATTAGCTCCATTATGCAAATCTATAAGATATTGATGAAATTGGTGGCAAATGCCGGGAAGAAAATTAAATAAGTTTTGTCTGGTTTTTACTTACTATTAATATATACAGACTTAAGTTGGATGTTATCATGTTTCTCGTTTAAAAATCATGAGATAACATTTCAAAGTATTGACTAAATGTAAATTGGTGCTATTAAATGTGAAAATATTTTTACCCTGTTTTCATTCTCCTTATTATGATTATAGAAACGCGTGCACTTTGCATATGCACTTGTCAGATATTTCATATTGAACTCACAGTTCAAATACTATACAGACAAACTTCAGAGGTGTTCTTAATAACAGATTACATATTGAAATTAGTGTTTGTACACGTACGTACACCGGCATACTGGTACGCATTAACACATGCACACGAACACACATTACACACACTTACAAACACACACGTATATACATATATATATATATATATATATATATATATATATATATATATATATATATATATATATGTATATATGGAAAATTAATATTATTTCCATAATTATCATATGTGTATATATATATATATATATATATATATATATATATATATATATGTATATATATATATAGTAGCACTGAAGAGCTGTGATACAGAGAAACAGTCTGTATGTGGATGACTATATAAAGCTTCCATCTTAGGTAGAGCTTATTTGTAAAGATATCCCCAACTGCCATTAGCTTTAAAGAATAGCTCAATTGGTAAAACTAATTCGAGCTCCCGGCACTTGACAATGTTTACATTGAGATATCACTTACAATCAGTCAGTGTCTTATGATAGCGGAGGGGAAGAGGCGCTGACGTTCAGCTCGACGGTTGAGTTTCAAGCCCGGCTTCAGGCACTAACTGGTCTAGCCGCACCGATGAGATGTGATACAGCGAAACAGTCTTTATGTGGATGCCTATATATATATATATATATATATATATATATATATATATATATATATATATATATATATATCTTTTGATTTGATATTTCATTTCAGTTATCAAACTTTGTCATAGAATACGGATTTATTGAAAGAAGTCAGATTAAATATAATCGTATACAGATATGAATGAGGTAATAAGCAAAGAACAATGTAAATAGAACAGTAGAAATAACCAAAGAACCATGCTTGTTGTGATTGAACAGTTCGTTTCAGTTATGAATCTTTGTCATAGAATAACCATTTATAAAAATAAGTCAGATTAAATATACACATATATAAAAAAATAAGTAAGGTAATAAGCAAAATAACACTTTGAATAGAATAAGAAAAATGAACACAGTCATGCTTCTTTTGATTGACTATTTCTTTTAAATTATGAAACTTTTTCATGGAATAAGCATTTATTCAAAGAAGTCATATTAAATATACACATATATAAATATAAATAAGGTAACAAGCGGAGAACAATGTAAATAAAACATGAGAAATTAACACAGCCATGCTTCTTTTTATTTGATATTTCGTTTAAGTTATGAAACTTTTATTGAAAAGATTCAGATTAAATATACAGAAAGTTAGACGAGAGTGGTCAAGGTGAAGGAATGTGCAAGGCAATATGTTGTGTGCATAAAAGATGATTGGTGGAATATATAGCAGTGAGTGTGTAGAGGAAGTGGTGTATAAGCAGAGGGGAGGAAGTAAAGAGGGGTGTTGTGGTGGGTTGTGGGGGACAGTAAAGGGGCGGTTCTTGGTTTATTACATTAATCCTAGATATGCTTACACATAAAGAAAGTGTATTTAAAGGAATAAATATCCGACAGAATGTGTAAATATAAATAGACATAAGATATAGAAAAAAAAACGAACAAGAAAAATTAACGCATAATAATGTTTCTGGTTTTGTGATAACGAAAGTAAATAGGGGCACGTGTTTTGCCCTTTTGAAAAGTCATCAGCGTGGCGTTACATAACTAACTTACTGAATCACGGATCTTTAGTCACCACTGACTGTGTAAGTCAAACGTCGTAGCTATATCGGCCAACTTGCTAGCTGTTATAATGCGGGAGATATATACTGCATTTATTTACAATAATTGGTTTGTATAGGGTATTCAATTCTTTCGGAAATAATCTTACGTTTTTTGATAACAAATTTTTCTATTTAGATAAGACTAAAATTTAACTTTTATCTTTTAAGAAAAATACGTACACGGAAACGGAACATTTTGTCAAGGTTTATGGGAAGATAGATAAAGCTAAACATTGAGCACCACTTAAAAGATTGTGAAGTCAATACTTATGCAGTAATATATATATATATATACATATATATATATATATATATATGTATATGTATATGTATATGTATATATATATATATATATATAAATATATATATATATGAATATATATAAATATATATATTTATATATATATATATATATATATATATATATATATATATATATAAAAACACTAGAGAGGAAAGATGAGAATAAAAAATTGTGAAGATACAATATTTATTAGAACATCAGAAGTTCAAATCAAGGAGCTTCATATCCTCAATCCATGGATTTTCAAAGATAAACTCTTTTTATCAAAGGATCATAACTTTCGATATAAATAACTGCTACCAATCTATATGTCGAATCCTCTTTAATAAAGCACTAATTTTACCAAAAAATAACTCTGACCTCACTGATATAAAAATCAACTTAATATTTCTAGCTAGAAGACCCATACTTAGCTATGACAATGAATATTGGACCAGGAAAGAAACCCCTAACAATTATGATGTTGTTATTGGCACATTGGAGTCTTCCAAAGTTACATATCTAGTCGGCCTTTTCCTCCTGCAAGACATAAATTCAAAAATACCCAAGAGGCTTGTACAGAGATGATGCCTTTTTTGTTTCCAAAGAAAGAGCCACAATTTACAACGAAACTATTGACCAATTACACACTTGCTTCAATAATTTCGGCCTCTCAATAACCATTGACCCAGGGAAGAAAACATCCAATTTCCTTGACGTTGCACCAAACCTTCAATCTGGATCCTACTCCCCCTACCACAAACCCAACCCGACTTTATTATATGTGCATAAATATTCCAACCACCCTAAATCCATCATAAAGTCAATAATCCTATTCGTTCCAAATAGAATCTCTAAGCTATCAGCAAACAAATTAGTATTTGACCAAAACTCTAACTTTTATGATAATGCCCTATTGAACTCAGGCTACTCTGATTCTTTTGGCTAAGATCAAAGTGTAGTATCTGTTCCGATGGATACTGCACCCCATAGACTGGTATTGTCTTGGCCTTCGGGTCTTGATTTACGCCGGTCTATAGGTCTGTCCTGTGCAGTTCTAGGAGGTCTACCCTCCCAGGCTTCGCCGCCCCTCTTTGGAGAGGAGTAAGTTTATTGCTTACTGTCTGAGGCGCCCCTACCGGGGAATTCCGACGGGGCTGCCTAGGCAATTTTTAAACCCCACTTTCCCGACCCGACCTTGGGTCACATCTTACTTGTGGGAGTAAGATAAAAACTGGCCTTGTGCCTAACTCCTGGAGAGGAGTAAATCAATACTCTGATAAGATAACATTCTAGCATGAACACCATACACATAAATACGACCCCTCAATATCATTACACACAGTATAACGCAAAAGCATATAAATCCCAAAAATAGAACTAATACCAATGCCACTAATACGAATAATATAAATAATACAAATAACACCCAAGATAACGAACCCAGTTATTCTGGAGAAGTAGACACACTTGTTAAACCTTAAATTAAAAATCAACGTAAACGTTTCAGGAGGAAGAAAAACATTTGGTTTAACCCTCCATACAACAATAATGTTAAAAGTAATATCCCTAAGGAATTCTTCAAAATAATTGAAAACGCATTTAAATACTCACACAGATATAGTACCATCCTAAATAAAAAAAAGCACCATTAAGAGCACGTACTCAACGATGCCGAACGTAGCCCAGCCTATAATAACTACTAACACTGAGAAAATTAAATATGACCAATCAATCAGTACCCCTTTCAATCTTACTAACAATTGTAATTGTCATAACCCACCACTATACCAACTAAATAATAACTGCATACATAAAGATGTGGTATATGCATGCACTGTAACCTAATTATCCCAACAGACCTCTAATCTCAACGATACCAATGAATCTCCATCACTCTAACAAATGCCACCATCTAACACCAGAAACACACACCCAAAAAATCCCCACATGTCAACACGCACTGCCAGCGATAACATGATTACTAATAGAAAAACCAGACATGCTATATACATTTACATAGGCTCTACTTCCCTCTCTCCTTCTCTCTCTCTCTCTCAATCTATATCTCTCTTTCACTCTCTCTGTCTCTCTGTCTCTCTCTCTCTCTCTGTTTTAATGTATGCTAGCTGGGATGATATTGGCCATCAGATGTGACAATTGCCAGAAGAACAATGAGACAATCCTGTGTTCTTCCTAGGAAGTCCACACTAGAAACGTTGATAGAAGGTAATGATTAGAATATTTTGAAAACCAGAACAACGTGATTTCTTTATTGGATTCAACAACATGTAAACCACGTGATACACACACCAGGCATTTAAACACCAACCGTAACAACATCAAGACGAATTTCATGCGACAATGTCCTAATCAAGAGGGTTAAAAAGAAAGGTAGACGAAAAAAAAAGATGCTTATACTTTTGACAAAGGCGTATTCGCCGAAAGATCTCAAGTTTTTAGAATAAATAAATACTTTATTTTAAAAAACCAAAATATACGTTGTACTTGTTGTTGTTGTTGTTGTTGTTGTTGTGTGTGTGTGTGTGTGTGTGTGTGTGTCTGTCTGTGTGTGTATGGGTGTGTGTGTGTGTGTGTGTGTGTGTGTGTGTATGTGCGTGTGCAGAGTTGAATGATTTCGGTAGGTAATCCGAGGATGAGAGCTCAATGTACTTTTAAGGCATTGCGTTTTGAAGCCAAACAACTTATATATTTTGTTTTAAATAAATATTTATTTATTTGAATTCAACTAAGTTTTTTTTTCGTGACATGATATCACTAGAAGATCCATATGTCTGGTTCTGGTGAAGTTGTTTTTAAATGTCTTTGTCATGAGGGGAGCGTATATGTATTAGAATTTGGACCTCGTCTTGAAAGCGTTGTAATTTATGGATAAGAAATTGTGCTTTGAAGCCGAACAACGCATATTTCTTGATTTAAATATTTATTTATTTAAATTCAATTAAGTGTCGGGTTAAAAAGTCCTCGTAAAATTCTTAGCCATTAAGCAATTATGCGTTTGAATCTTGAACGCGCTTAGAACGTAATCGAATTCTTAGCGGTTAAGAAATCACACTTTTGAATCTTGCACGCTCTTACAACGTAATCACGCTCTCATGTAACATCTCAATATTATAGACGCCCATTTGAAGTTGTAAATTACTGGCCGTTATAATAATAAAAAAAACTCAACAGTAAAGACAATTCTTTTAAAGGAATCAAGAATAACCGCGCCTGAAGATGATTTGACGAATCAAATCGAAACTACTACCGAAAAAAGAAAAGAAAAATAGAGCAAGACCCTCATAAAACTTACATACAGTAATTTGACCGAAACACTAAATTGATCATTCGGAAATGGTAAAAAAACAAAACAAAAGTCTTATCAAGCAAAAACACTCTGTATTTTTTAATAATGTTAACCTAAATGAAAATATGCTGCCAAAATACACAATATATATATATATATATATATATATATATATATATATATATGTGTGTGTGTGTGTGTGTAATCCTTATTCTCGAGTTATTTTGGGGCCTGTGATAGTCGTTAATCCTTGATAATATATATATATATATATATATATATATATATATATATATATATATATATATATATATGGTTTGTGGAAGATAACCTCCTCAGAATGGCAGATTACTAAGAACATTAAAATAACACATAAGAGCGTAATATTTATTTATATACGTATTACAGAAGATCGAAACAACATCGGTACCGTCGGTTTCAAATCCTAGCAAATGTAAATAATTTTATATTTCTTTGTAAATATATATAAATCGTGCAATCTCCTCCTCTTTCTCTCTCTCTCTCTCTCTCTATATATATATATATCTATATATATATATATATATATATATATATATATATATATATATATATCTATATATATATATATATATATATCTATATATATATATATATATATATATTAAATATGTTGTCACACTCTTCCCTACTCAATATACCAATGTAGGGAAGAGTGTGACAACATATTTAATATATATTTAAATAGTTCATTTCCCCTTCACTCCATATATGTATTAAATATGTTGTCGCTCTCTCTATATGTGTATTGAATAGTAAGTGTGAGTTTCTCTTTTTTCATTTTCAAAAATGTAACCACGTCGCTTGGATGCTTGAAAAGACCATTGGGTCGAAATAAATTATTGCACCGGTTATTATGTCATACTGTGTTACTATATTTTATATTATCTTTGCTCTGTTTATTACATTGAACTGTCATATCCGGATTTCCTTCTGGTATTTATTTCACTCTAACACACACACACTATATATATATATATATATATATATGAGATAATTTATTTCATTTTGACTACAAAATTGATTTTGTTTCACGAGAGCGATTTGAAGCGCTCCCGATCGTCAGGTCATGAAAATTCATTATGCCCGTTAAGATAAGTTCAGAATCACACACAGTTTTATGAAGGTGACAAAAATTTTAAATAAAAATTAAAAATTGAATATGAATAAAAACAAAAACAAAAACAAAAACAAAAACAAAAGCAAAAAGCAAAAATAGAAATACAAGTAAGAAGAAAAAGTAAGTAATGGTGTTCCTTTTAAACGCCTTTAATCCTTAAACCCTCTCTCTCCCTCTAATTCCTTTAGAACACACATCATCATACGACAAAACGGTAACGGCTAAATATATGAAACTTTTAATATTGACTCACGGGAATTATATAGAAATATTTTTTATTTATTTTTTGTCTTTTATGTTTAATTTTTAATTTTTTATATTTTGTTATTTTATTTTATTATTATTATTTTTATTTTTATATCTTTTTATATCTCTTTACACCTCCCCCGGTTTAAATCTCAACTGATACTTTTCACCCCCCCCCCTTTTTTCAAACCTTCCTTACACTAAATTTAAATTTAAACAAACATGCACAACAGGCTAAGCAAATAACGCGTCCTAACAAGAGTGACACGTGACTACACATTTCCGAAACAGATGACAACAGAAGCTGAAGAGAGCCGGATGGCTAAGTCCTTCCGTGTTTGAAACCGACTGTACGAATGTTGTACCAATTTTTCTGTAACAATATATATATATATATATATATATATATATATATATATATATATATATTTATATATATATATATATATATATATATATATATATATATATATATATATATATATATATATATATATATATATACGAAAAATAAGAAAGTTTTGTGTTGATAGGTACATATTTCGAACAAAAGATTGATCTTCAACCGGGAATATTTTGTTGCCCACTCACTGCTACAATGATTTAACTGTGTCCGATTCTTCATACGTCTTGCCATATTGGCGTTATTCATATAAATAAACATTTCTTATATATATTTAGTTAAGTTAATGTAACTTGAAACAGGTAAGTGAGTTTATTGTTACAAATTGTTATCGATTTCAGGTTAAGAAACTGACCTAACTACGGACACCGGCCAAAATTACAAAACATATTCAGTGACGTGTCTTGCGGTACATTTCTATAGGTCGATATCACCCAAATAATACTGAACTGGCGTATGCCTTCTTTTTTACTTTTTTATTTGATTTTTACTTCCTCTCCGGATTGGGTTAGACACAAGGTCAGGTGTGATTTTGAGAAACCAGCGCACTTAGATAAGCGCACTCTGACCTAAAACAAAATGCTTTAGCAGCCCCGTCGGCATTTCTCAGTAGGGGCGCCTTAGGCGATTAGCAATAAACTAACTTCTTCCCAGAGAGAAGGTAAAGTCTGAGAGGATGAACCTCCTTGGATTGAACGGAGCCTAACCCTAACCCTAACCCTAACCCTAACCCTAACCCTAACCCTAACCTCAGCACGACAGCGACAAAGCCCCTGTTGGACTGATTTTTAAAGACATGTCTCCGACTTGTTTTTGATTATTATGATTATTTTTAAATAAAATTGATCAGAGAAGACTGTGCTATCATCCATTCTCGCTCAAGAAAAATCGCAATCATGGCTTCTGCTGGCCGCATGAGGCCCGAAAACGGGCTTCCTCTGGCCCAATAGAACCCATTTTTTGTCTTCAATATTGCCTTAAATAAAAAAGTAAATTCTTATGACTCAGCGGGGTACGACGTGTTTTACCGACTGTTCTTTGCATTGGTTTCCTTGGCTCTTTTTTAAAAACAGGAACTTGCACGTGGGACCACGTGAAGGTTGCCAACATCCATAATTGAAAGTGGTCGTATGGAACCGAGTGCATTCGACCTTGCCATGCGAAGGTCGTCAGTCAATATCGTTATCCACTTCATGTCCACCCACTTTTCTCAAATTATATTAAGTCTAAAATATTTTCACGCTGTGTTTTTCCATTTCAATTTAGCTAACGTTGGTCGCTGTCATCTACCTATGTGGGTTGGATTTCGCATTCCAGGATTTTTTTCTTTATATCTAAGCTGTTTTCATCAATACGATCTTTTGCATAGTGTCAATCCCCCCCCCCCTTCGATTCCAATTTCTCGTCGTCATTTTTCCCCTATTTTCTTTGCTATTACTGTAATGTTTTTTTTTATATGACGTATTCCTTTCAGCTCCCTGGTAAGCTCCATATATTTGCGTCGATTCTCTGTCTACTTGATCTTGGTACTTGTCCAGATTAAGACCCAAGCTAAAACTGACTTGGCGTCGGAAGTTTCCGAATGTTTACGTACATGGCCGGAAAAGCTGAAGCGCTTATCCAATCAGGATGCGAAAAAATAAGTAGATGACAAGTTAACAATTTAAACTTGGATGGGTCTTCCCGCTTATAGTTTTATGTCAAGATAATTGTATGCCTTTAATTTACACATGTTGGCCTCGGTCCGTGCTTGTACCATTTGTCTGAATGTTCAAAGTGCAGTCGTTAGCGCAGATCCAACTGGACTATCTTCACGACCCAGTCATGTATGTTTCTATATTTCTTTCGGTTAATTTTACTGCATTCACAGATGATGTGGTTTACCGTTTCGTCTCTTTGTTCACGGTGTCTACATTTACGGTTTTGGTTTATCTTGTCTATCTTAGCTTTCATATGATTCGTTCTACTCACATTGTTCGTGTAGTTGTCAGAAGCGATTTTTTTTCTGTGTAAGTATCATTTTCGTAGCCATACCCGCGTGTTTTTATGCACTATTTTTTTGTCAGTTTAATAAGTTGTTAATGTACGTGCTTCTCAACCCAGATTACTTTTTTATGTATTTGTATTTCCTAGCTTGCTGTTCTCTATATTGTTTCCTGTTGTGATTTTTAGCGGTTATACCCACTCTTCCTTTATTGCATCGTCTACACAATCTTAAATAATTAGCAGTTCTCTTCTTCATTCTTTCCTTTTTAAGACTAGCTTACTAAGGATACTGGCCAGATATGCATTCCTTTAAGTAGGCTTCTAATATATAATTTACTTTCAAGAAATGTTCTTGTGAGTTTGGTGTTTTTGTTATTATTCCTTTTGGATAGTAGAAATTTTCTTCTGTGGTGTCATAGTTTGAAGTTCTCAGTTTTCATGTCCATACGGTTAATGTAAGGGTTATTAATTGGCTGTAGGATCCTGACTTTTTCAGCGATGCATAGTTGGCAATTCCTGGAGGTAGGAATATAAGGCATTTGTTTGTCGATGATATTTAATTTAATTTCATAGTTTGTACCGGACTAATTACTAGTTCCTGATATTTCAAAGTGTCATTGTGGAAGTATAGCCTCTGCTTGAAGGTTATTTCAGTCATTCCGATGTAAATTTCTTGCCAGATGTTTGCTTAAGGAATAAGATCCGAGTCTGATGTTTGTGTTAGATGGTGATGAGAGAAGTATTATAGCGCTTTTGATGCACTTGTGACGTGAGAGAAAGTATTCAGGCTTTAGGAGGGTGCAGTTCGTAAGTCAAAATTGTGGGTAAAAGTGTTTCTATGTATGACTAGTGCGTTAATTAGATTGTTGTTTGAGGTCCTGCTTGTGTTCGTAAATGAAGGATTTTATATTTCTGGCCGTTTCTCCAATATACAACATCGGACATGCGGCATATTTTATTTTGTAAATGCCAGCCAGGGAAGATCAGTCGTTAGGAGGTAATTGGGGACGGAGGTTCATGTTGAGGTAATCCTTAATTGTTTTAGAGGTTGATGGTACTATTTTTATGTTAGATTGGAATTGTTTTTGTAAAGACATAGACATGGGATTATTAGGGAGAACTATGCAAAATTTATTTTTCTCAATCATATCGGGTTTGGGTGAAAAGTTGAGGATACTTTAAAGCTTGTTAAGTCTTTTTGGATATAAGTTTCTTCATTGTGGAGGTAAGCTGGGTTGCAAATTCTAAGAGCTCTAAGGAACGAGCCTATGATCATTGCGGATATTATTATGCTGTTGTGGTCGGAGTAAAAATGTATCAGATCATTTTTATTCGTTGATTTTCTAAAGACCGAGAAGTTAAAGCCGTTTGGGTTGTTGAGCAAAGTGATACCCAGGAAGTTGAGAAGGTGACTATTTTCTAAGTCAGAGGTGAAGGATATGGTGTGTTTAATTTTATTCAAGTTGTCGACTATGTCGGGGAGATTAATATGAGGTGAGTATATCATCGATGTATCTAAAGTATAGGCGTAGGATTGATTTAAAGGTGAAAAAGGAGCCAATGTGTAAACCAAATTGTTGGTTTGTATAATTTGTCGTTGAAAGTATGATGGCATTGTTGTGTGATTAAATAGCATAATTTACTAACTAGGATGATAGGCAGGGGGTTTAGTTTTGGGTTAAATATGGATGAATTTTGAAGAATATAAGGCATTTGGGTATAGGTACATTAGAATAAAGGGAGTTTATATCTAAACTTGCCATGATGAGGTTATTCATATTGATGTGTTGGAGTATATTTAACAGTATTAATTTTTTTATATGGGCTGGACTGAAGGAACCGAGGAGAGAGAGGTGAGTATGTCTACTAATATTTTGGGTAATTCATGTGGTGTGCCGCGAATGCTTCATATGATAGGTTTCATGGGCTGTTAGCTTCATGTGTTTTTGGTAAGCCAGAAAGTTTTGAAGTTTTAAGGTGATGTGCCATGAGTTTAATCCAGAAAAGGAAATTTGTGTTCCTGATTATTTGCTGTGAGGATTACACTTCTCGGATAAAACTCTTGGAGCATCACCCTAAAACTCCAATACCTTGTGTATATATATATATATATATATATATATATATATATATATATATATATATATATATATATATATGTATGTATATATATATATATATATATATATATATATATATTAAATAAATATTAATTATTATTACCTATATACATCGAAGTTTCATGCTTAAAAACTCTTCAGTGTAGGGCTGTTTATTTATGTCATCGGAGGGCTCGAACCTGGTTTCCAAGTCGCAACTGGCTCGTAGTCCGGTGTCTTTCCCCACCAGTTAGCATGAACATTAGGAGAAATTAAATTGTATAAAAGCCAAATCAGCGGGCGATACGGTGAACAGAATAAACATAATTCAAACAACAACAACGAAGGGGTTTGAATATCGCATTTAAGCCGTAGTATAACTGTTCATTATTAAATTCTCTCAGAATGCACGAGTCCTTGTAAATGGGATGTATATATATATATAAATATATATATATATATAATTATTAAAGACAATATATGTACTACCATATACCATCAGATCCTTTTACTTTGTAGTCTCCTTTGAAGATTCAGCTCAATGCTTGTCAATTATTGATAACAGAGCAAAATATAAGACAGTTTTTATTATATTCCAATAACCATGGTTAATTTTATTACTTTATTTTTATTTTTTCACATTTCCAAAAATTTAAAGTTTCTGTGAGATATATTTTTTACGGTCCGTTTCATTTGTATTGTGCCAAACAACATTCGTATTTCAATATCGTCTCTGCAACAACTACAAAATCATCAGAAAAAATTCACAAAGAGTAAAAAGTTCTTGGATTAGAGTGTCTTGAAAACACCTACACTATACAGCAGTTTCATTTTAGGGTGAAAACAAGCAAAAAAAAAAACAAATAAAAATTGAGAGCAACCACTCACACGTGTGAGATCCAACTATTCTGCTATTTTTAAATTTTCGTTCAAAGCTAGTATCTCCTAAACATTAGTGCGAACAACTTTAACATTTTAATTCGGTAATATTTCCTAAATTAATTAATAGGTTCTATAATTTATTTATAAAGTTCCAGTTAACTTGAAGATAATTTATTTTTTACTAATATTGACATAAAAATTTTGTGTGGCACAAGGCAAATGAAACGGATCGTTGAAATACATCTCACAGTAATTACAAATTTTTGGAAATGTGAAAAAATAAAAATAAAAGTAATAAAATAAACCATGGTTATTGGAATATAATATAAACTGTCTTATAGTTATATATATATATATATATATATATATATATATATATATATATATATATATATATATATATATATATATATATATATATATCAATATGTATATATATATATATCAATATGTATATATATATATATATCAATATGTATATGTATGTATATATGTATAACTTTTAATAGAGGTATACTGTAGAATTTAAATGCGTAATGATAATATCCCGCATAACATGTCGTTGAACACTGTTGATGCCAGTCTTTTTTATGTGTATGCTTGCTTAGACATAACTAGATCTTAATTCTCGTCCGACAACGTGCTTATATTATTGGCCGCGGGGTTCTAGGCGTTAAAACGAAATTTAAAATGTTGACTCGTGTTTTGGGGTTTCGGATTGTGCAAGTGGTAAGGCGCTCATCCTCCACGCTGATGATTCTGAAAAAGGTTTAAACACATGGTACGTGGATAAAACTTTAATAATGTTTATGGTATAAATAAAGATATAAATCGGTATAGAAAGAAAAAAATGAAAATAAATAAAATCGAGTATATATATATATATATATATATATATATATATATATATATATATATATAGTATTAGTATACATAAATAGTATATATAGAGTATTAGTATACATTTTTATTTCTATTCCAAGATAGTACTCAATAACAAGTAGTTATTATACATCTTTTTACATACACACATTTTGCCTCCATATGTGCATACGTGTTTCAACAACGACCTTATTCAAAGTCTAGTTTTCTCAGGACACAGCGGAGATCTCGACTTTGAATAAGGGTGTAGAGTAAAGCGTTATGTGCATATGTAGTAAACAATGTTTGTATAAATAAAACTGTGTACCAAAATACAGCCCTACGTGTGTTTGATACTGCTTACCATTCACGGGTGTATACCCCATGTATTTCATTGCTGCTGTCTCGTGTCCCCAAGTCGTCGATCGATAACAACATGGACGCCGGATTTAGTTTTTTTTAAGAGTTTATTTTACATGACAAAGGGACGGAACTAAACTGCAATATGTACGAGAGATTAAATTGAAGGGAGACGAACCTTTAACATATCAGTAAATCAATGTTCGACTACACTACACTCCACCTTCATGCCCTCTGCCTGTGATAGAGAACCGTCTGTTTCTCGGGTCTGTAACGTCGGCTGGTAGTTGGTTCAAGAGACAGAGTGCTCTTAAAACGGAAGTAACGTGACTTTGCTGACTTTCGCTTTCAGCTAACCCCACATTTTATTGCCCTTTCCATTTATTTTTATGGAATCGTAGAGATAATTATTCAATTATTTGAAACCCCGGAACAAGTAATGTTTATAACTTAAAATCCGACGTGTTAACCCTCACTGCCATCAAGAACAACTTCATAAACGGTCACAGTTTACACCCATTGTAGTTAGTCGACGTAAACCGTGTTCAACTTATGAAAGAAGCATGCATTAAAGCTATGAATTTGACGATTGTATTAATAATACTCACTACAGTGGCCAGCCTAGATTTGGATCGACAAATAGTCATATATATATATATATATATATATATATATATATATATATATATATATATATATATATATATATATAAGATACTTTAATCCAATAACTTTTTACTCTTTGTGAATTTTTCTGATTAATTTGTAGTGTTGCAGAGACGATATTGACACAAAAATGTTGTTTGGCTCACGACAAATGAAACGGACAGTAAAAATTACATCTCACAGAAATGTTATGTTTTTTGGAAATGTTAAAAAATAAAAATAAAAATAATAAAATAAAAACATGGTTATTGGAATATAAAATACACGGATTAATATATATATATATATATATATATATATATATATATATATATATATATATATATATATATATATATATATATATATATATATTAATCCGTTTATTTTATATTCCAATAACCATGTTTTTATTTTATTATTTTTATTTTACGGGCGTGACTACACTCTTTTCAGCTTGCCGATGATTCCACTGGGCACGGAGATTTACTAAAGATGTCTAAATCTGCCCTTTTGAATGAAACCGCGGTACATTACTGAAATATTTAACATACAGTATCAAAATAAATTATGTTAGCTCTCTTATATGATCGAGCACTTTATTTGATTTCTTTCCATATACAACCTGACACACTATATATATATATATATATATATATATATATATATATATATATATATATATATATATATATATATATAATTTATATCGTGGCTGATTCATCAATGTTAATCTATTTAATAATTTCTTTAAATGACAATATCTTTTTTGTATATATATTTTGTGTGAAGACGTAAATGTAGTTCGCTTGAAGCATTGTTTAGTGTGTATATAAAGACAATTTGTAAAAGCCAATACAATGCAGAGGTTTAACGGATAGACACACACTGAAGCAAATAAAGACATATAATAGTGAAATGAGTTATACCGTTTCCTCTTTTTTATTAATACGAAATATATATATATATATATATATATATATATATATATATATATATATATATATATATATATATATATATATATATACATCACGGTTATATTGATGCTATAAAGAAAGTTATTTCCCTTACAGTATGTGTCGCCCACTATATCTGATATATATATATATATATATATATATATATATATATATATATATATATATATATATAGTATATATCCAAGTATCGTTAACCAAGGCTTCTTAATGCCAGGTTGTCGTTTTTACTTTTCAATAATTCAAATGTATATATATATATATATATATATATATATCAGGACAATTCGACGCTGAGGATCACTACTATGTACTTGTGAACTATGCTCATAACACAAAATTACATTGTTTCTACTGACCCCATCCTATCTTTTCGACCACTAATATTGTCGGAAGACTCAGAACTTTTTGACAACTCTCGGAATTAGTGTATTATACATATTGTTTACATTTAATTAAAACTAGATATACGTATTTGAAGTATTTAAGTGAGGTTACCCAGAGGTTGTGACACGTAGATATTCGGCACACAGAGGACAATGTAGAGATTCGGGGAGACTTCCATCGTCTTATCTGGCGAATTTCACCCAAATAATAATTTAAGATAATTGAGCGACTACTAAATATTAGAGAAAATACAAGATATTCAAAAATAATAGGATACAAAACATTACATGGTTCCCTCTTATTCACATATCTAGACTAACATCTTTAAAATGTTTTATAAGATTATTGGAAATAACGTAAAGGTCACATATAAACAAAATAGTGTAGGATTATCTTACTCAACTGTCTATAATTTAAATCAATGCGTAATCACTTTTAATAATAACACAATTTAAAGACTCCAAGTTAATACTAGCTATAGTTCACCAACAATTCTCTGCAACTGTACAAATAGAAACAAATGCCCTCTTAATAATGACTGCTTGTATATTGATGTTATTTACAAATGTATAGTTGGGCTTCACAATACTACTCATAACAAAAACATTAGCAATGCTAATGTAATATTAATATCTCTAATAATAGAAACAATTGATCTAGCAGCTTGAACAGTACTATCGATAGTGACCACACCGAAAATAATCCCGATGGAAACGCTTTCAGCTATATTTTTTATAAATGCCTAAAAACAGATTTACTAAAGAAAACATATCAGATGAACTTCACTTTTCAAATATATTTAGGATTTTAAACACAGACAGATACATCACCGTGTCGAATGGCTAATAATTAAAAAAAATATATGCCTTATCAATCAGACAGGATTTAAAACTTGCAGTCTCTTTATTTCTGAATTTCAACTAGTATGATATTTGACTCCATATCTTAAATAGAAAATTTGAGAGTATCTATTATTGTCAGCATGAGAAGAGCTTTTAAATATGACAAGTGTGAAATAATCTAAATAATAGAAACTTACTTCATTATATTTCACAATAGTTTACTTAGTATGTTGTCTAGTATTTAGAAACCTATTTCTGGAATAGTTTTTTGAATACGTAAGAATGAGATTTTTTAATGCAGCTTAACACTTGACAACTCCCTAGTAATATTTAATCTAACCATAACTGATATGGCCTACTGATAATTTATAGCTCCTCTATGATTGGGATATTAGTTTTTCAATTTTAAGTTATGTAACACAATTAAGTACTTTTGAATTAAATAATTCATTTTTTCCAGGGCGTTTTAGAAACTGTATAATTATAATATATCTTAATACATTTAACTTTACACCGGGACTCTTTTATTTATATTTTAAACATATGATTCGTTAGTAAACTATGTATTTGGAGTATATCTAATAGCAGGTAGATTTTACAAACTACAGAGTTATCTCCCTTGAAGCAATTTTATGATGATAATTGATATATTTAGATGCTGGACTAATTATCTTCCGTTCAACTTGATACATTAATTTTCAATGTCACATCATAGAGGCTTTTTACCGGACATATACTTTCTTCTAACAATACGGATTTAACCATTGTATACTGGATTTTTATTAAATATACTGATGATATAACATTTTTTATCTTGATTTATTCTGTTTTCTTTCGATTATTTGATGATTTTATATATTCCGTTGTTTAGCATCAGTGTGGCAAGCGCGTCAATACAGATATTCGAATATATATATATATATATATATATATATATATATATATATATATATATGTATATTCATGGCAGAGGGAATGATGAACAATGTTTGTTCATTCGATTTAACGTTTAAATAGTGATGATTTTGATTTTCTTTGGTGGAACAGCATTACGTAAATCCTTTTGAAACATTTTAAAATGCTTAACGTAATGCGATTGTATTCTGTGATGCCACTCCTGCGTCGCTTAATTTAAATCGTAAACGTCTTTCCTGAAACAATGCAAGAAAAACGTTCTCTGCGCGCTTCTCCGGCTGTCTTTGTAAATAAAGTATCTTCTTTCTCCAGCGTGTTTGTCATTTGCTGTTGATGATTCGACGAAGTATCGAAAACGTTTGTAACAACTATGGGGCATTTTTTTTTTTAAATTTTAATACAAAAAACATCAGTAAACTTGAATAGGAATAATTGAACAGACGAATTCTGTTATTTTTAACAATGTTTTCGTGAACGAAAAAATGCTACCTTAATACACACAATATATATATATATATTATATATATATATATATATATATATATATATATATATATATATATATATATGTATACATATATATATATAAATAAATATTAATTATTTTGATACCTACATACATCGATGTTTCATGCTAACGCAATCTTCAGTGCAGGAACTAATTCTCAACTGTCGGCGGGCGCGAACCCCGATCACAAATCGCCACTAATTCGTAGTCAAGAGTCTTATCCCATCGGCCATAGACAATTAGTTAGTAATTAGAGAGAAATTAAAATGTAAATAGCGAGTCGGCAGCTAGATTTACCAAGCAGCTAGAGTGATCTACGAACGCGTTCGGATCGTGCATGTAGCTTTGTGTACTGCTTGTTATTAAAGTCACTCAAGAGTGCCCGGCCTTTGTTGGATAGTAATATTTATAAATAAATATTAATTATTTTAATACCTACAGACATCGATGTTTCATGCTAACGCAATCTTCAGTGCCGGAACTAATAAATATATATATATATATATATATATATATATATATATATATATATATATATATATATATATATATATATATGAACAAATAAAATTTATATCACACTGTTATTTATTGTCAGTTTAGAAGCAAAGAAAAGCTAACACGTGTTTTTAGAAGAATCAAAACATACTTAAAAAAACTTAAATAGTAAAATAAAATTATCCTTTCGTCAGAGCGTTTGTGTTTTTATATTATCTATATGAAATAACTGTTTTCTAATATCATCAAACACAAACACGCACATACACACCCATACACACACACACACACACACACATATATATATATATATATATATATATATATATATATATATATATATATATATATATATATATATACATGTTTGAAGAATTTAGAAAATCAAGAAACTTTCGTATATATTTAATAATGAATATAATTATTTTGTTAAATACATATCTGAGACTTTCGGTGCTAAAACACTTTTTTTCAAAGGGTACTTCCTTGTTTTCATTTTACTGGTATTGACTGCAAGACGTTGTCCCCTTGTGGATATTAGGAAATTTCCAGATCTGTATTAAAAAAAATGATTATATTTATTATTAAATATATGAAAAAATAACATTTCTTGGTTTTCTAAATTCTCTAAATAATCTTTAAAAGTTTTTCTAAAAGGTATGCCACCTTTTATCTTGAAATAAACGTCAACCACGCGACGAACACATCGGACTTGACTTCCCCAAAAACGTCAACCAGATCGGACATACAAGGTGTTATATCCACTAGGGAACAAACTTTTGTAGGTAATACTAGGAAAATGAAAAAAAAAGGAAGTACTCTCTGAAAAAAGTTGTTGTTTACATTTCTTGGTTTTCTAAATTCCCCAAATAACCTTAAAAAATGTTCTCAGAAGATGTGCCACTTATGATATATATATATATATATATATATATATATATATATATATATATATAAAGTTATACTTAAGAACAGCTCTACTTGTTATTGAGCACATTTGATAAACACTTGAGTTCTAACAAATTTACATCTACAGAAACTAATACAATACATGTACTATATATATATATATATATATATATATATATATATATATATATATATATATATATATATATATGTATATATATATATGTGTGTGTATATAAAAATATATATGTATATATATAGTAAGTCATGAAAATATATTTATTGCAATTAAGCTACACGGAGGCTTCCGTGTTTCGTCCCCGGGCGGAAACGTTAGGATAAAATAAACAGATTTTCATGACTTACTACCTAGCTCTACTCACCTATCGAGCACTGTTGAAGAAAATACTGAACATTTATACATAAAAAAATGATATCCTCTTATAGCATTTTATGTGGACACATGAAATTATATATATATATATATATATATATATATATATATATATATATATTATATATACATATACAGGCTAGTTATTTAAAGAAAAACTACATGTTACATCATTCAGTGGCGTACCGCGGTTTCATCCAGATGCACTGAGATATAGACAACTTTTTAAAGTTTTAAAAAACTTTAAAAAGTTGTCTATATCCCAGCGACTTGAAATTAAAACAAAACAGAAGAATGTTTTATAAATATAGACGATCCCATATTGAAGGCGACTAATTATATGAGGGAAATAAATTCATCTTAGCAGTTTGGAAATGCTTCCTTGTAGATATATGAATTAGTTCATTCGTCACTGTCGCCAAAACATGTGCAAATACATATGTATTCAAATAATGAAGCAGAAATGTACTACGTGTGTTTCAACAAAGCGGATCTTCAGGTTAATGCTGTGTTTATGCGAAACCAATGTAGTAAGCTAGAGGGCATTAGTAAACAAAATACCTGTCATAACAAGAGACGAACCTTGAGAGGAAAGGTATATGGGATGCGTGATAGACATGACGTTGGCAAACGGAGGAAGAATGAGTACGGATTGGGTAGAATGTACGGATGTAGGTGTTCGTAATATAAATTATTATTTTTTATGTATAGTCTCGGATTTTTACGGTAAATAAAAATATATATCGGACTCAAACACTGAAATACTTTTTCTTCTATGTTAGCATATATGGAATCGAATATGCGTATAGGTAGTTAACTAAGTAACCGATTAGTTAAACCCCAAATGATTTTGTTCTGTAATTTTTGACAACTATTACAGACGCTGCTTTTGAAAATTAGACGAGTGCCGTCACGGAGTACGTTGTTTACATTTGAATTGTAAACGATCATGTTGTAGTCAGCTGGGAAGAGCCCCCGTGGATTGTGTTTCTATGGACGGAAAGATAAAGGAAAGAAACTTTACTCATAGAACTTCCGCTTAGTTTTAGGTACAGACGAAGAGGAAAAATAGTTATCAGTGGTTGTAGCTAGAAGAGTTTTTGTTGTGAATTTAGTCGGTATTAGACACAATATAATAAAACTCCTTGAGTTTCAGTTTCTTTAGAGTATTCTAAAACGAATTTAAGGAGGAACAAATTATCATTTAGAAAATTCAAATATTTACAGTAAATGTTATCCTTTATCATAAGAAATAAAGTAAGCACGATTCTGTTATTCTAATTTTTTCTTAAGACCGTTTCAAATTAAGTCTTAAAATGTTGACATTTTTTTCGAATCAAAATCATGTAATGTATCTTGATCAACATTAGAATAAGTATTATATACATAAGGTTTAGTATTATTATATATAGATGTAAATCTCAGTAAGGGAAGATAAAACTGATACAATACTTTCCGTTCGAAGAATTTATGTTACCGGTCCTTTAACGAATATTGTTCTAGTATATATATATATATATATATATATATATATATATATATATATATATATATATATATATATATATATATATATGTATATATATATATATTTGCCCTGTGTTTCTTTCCCTACAACTTTTATTTTATTTTTTCAAATTTTAAATCTTGGCCTTTGCCAACTTATCTATCCCAGCGACTTCCTCTGATGATAAGATTTTGATCTTTGAAAAGCCTGGCTTAAGGAAATTTTTTTTGAATAAATTGCCTTTTTGCGGAATATACCTTGCTCTGAGCAATTGAATTGAATTTTGATTTGGCTTTTGCTTCTCTAATTCCTTTCAATTCTTCTTCATATATATATATATATATATATATATATATATATATATATATATATATATATATATATATATATATAGTGAGAGAGAGAGAGATAGAGAGATATACTATAGATATATTTTTATAAAGTGTTTTTCGCCTACAGACACCGTTTCGGGGTCTCTTGCCCTCATCAGTGTAGGAGTGGCGGTTACGTGCAGTCGCATGGGATCGAACGCTGGTCGTATATTCAGGCTAGAATCACAAGACAGACGTTCAGTTCCACACGGCCGCGAGAATTCGAGACAGACAATAATTGAAATCAAGATACACTTACACGGGAGGCGGGGGAAGTGTCTTTTTGTCTACAATATTCAACGCTCGAGCGGAACTTGCTTATCGCAGAAATGACAACAATCTTTTCAATTTCAAAGAGGGCTTTACTTTAAAGAATATTACGTCTTTAAAGGAGCTTTACTATAAATATTTGTTTTAAATATTAATATATATATATATATATATATATATATATATATATATATATATATATATATATATATATATATATATATATATATATATATATATATATATATACATATATATATATATGTATATGGACTGCTGTTTGTAACTTGGAGTAATGTCTTTCCTGATTATGCTTTTCAATTTGTATGACCTGGATGGACTGTATGGATTCAACAAAAAGTATGTTTTTGGGTTGATATGTTTGATGTTATGTATTTTTATGTATTTGTGTATATAATTTTATATATTTTCAAAGCGTAATTTTATTACCTGTAGTAGTATAACTATTGTAATGGTCCTCTGAAGAGAAGAATTATCTTTGAAAACTCATGAGCTAAGGACTTAAGGATACTTTGCTTGAACTTTGAATTCTAATAAAATTTGATTGACACCTTATTTTATTACTTCATTTTATATTATAATATTAATGCTCTATCCAGTATATTGAGCTTCAGTTTCTATCCGGATGTTTCACTAATTATAAGATATTAGTTGACGCTTATATCTTTTGTTGGATTGCTTCATATATATATATATATATATATATATATATATGTATGTATATATATATATATATATATATATATATATATACATATATATATATATATATATATATATATATACATATATATACATATATATATATATACATATATATATATATATATATATATATATATATATATATATATATATATATATATATTGCAATTATGTGTGTGTATCTCTGTGTGTTATAATCTGTTTATAAGTGTGGTTATTCGGGTGTGCGTTTTCAGAGAGCACATGAACTAATTCTGACTATTAATCCGGGTTGTTCATCATTTTATGTATGCTTTATTTTCTCTATGTAAAGTATGTGTTTCATTATTTATTTATTCGCTCATTCGTCTATTCATTTTTTTTATTCAACGATGCAGTCAAGCCGTGTGGATAATTGGGCTTATTTTTTCCTCTCGTTACTTGCGAGTGTCGATTTCGCTTAGCCGTTAAGGTCTTCAGAGCGGAAAGAAACCAGCCTCGCTCGTCTATTATTTTTTTTAATTTTCCGTTTTTGTATGTCTCTTACATCTTTATTTGTTCGCATCCTTGTCGTTTCCTCGTCAGTTTAGAATTTCGGTACTGGTACAGCTTTTGAACCAGACAAAGCCGACGTTTTTTCGGCATCTTCCGACCGTTTACGTATATAGCCGGAATATGCAGAAGCGCTTAGCCAATCAGAAGGCCCGAGAAGCAGATAATAACTTTTCCTGGTATTTGATGCACTCTTAAAATTCCTGGTAGGCGATAATAAAACAAAAAGTGATTAAATCGAAAATGAGTTTTGAATCGGACAATAAAAACAACAGCTCTTTTTTACCCTTACTCTAACTCTAACCCTAACCCTAACCCTAACCTACTTTGTGTCCGGTTCCGAAACTGTACCAGTACAAAAAACTGTTAACACTCTGTAAAAATCGTTGTATCATTGATTTTGCTTTGTTTTTATTAAAAAAAAACACAATTTATCGAAAAAAATTGTAACTTTTTATTTTCTCTTGAAAAAAAAAATCGATTTTCTTCATCAAAAATAAATAAATTGTCATAAAAAGAAACATAATTTAGGTGTTTTCTTTCATTATTTTTTTCTTGAAAATCCCTCTCTCGTTGTGAGATTGACACCGGTTCGTTTCGACTCGGCTGTTTACATATTTCTGCTCTGGCAAATTATTTAAGGTCTAAATAGCTTTCAAAACTGTCAATCTTTTATAATATTTGAGAATATGATGAGTATTCTAGAGCCAGTTTAAATGACTTTCTAGTCGACAGTTAAACTGCTTGCAAATTCCTTTTAAATTTCGAAGAGATACGAAATAGTTCATTACATTTATTTTCAACTTATTTACGGATAACCCCAAATGCATTCTGGTAAATTTAATTTCGGAATTAAATTAGTTTTGAATCATATTTTTAAAATGTTCGTGTAGTTTACGCTATTGCGTTTTTGATGTCACTAAATATTCGATTAAGAGTACAAAATGTGCAATTATTTAAGTTACATTGATACGAAAAATTGCACACACACACACAGACACGCGATACGTTGTCACAGAATTGTATTGACATAGACATTAACACCGTTCCTTACTGAATGACTTATTCCATATTTAATAAAACCCCGTTATAAAATCACTTTTGAAATTTCAACCAATCATAACCGCAACTTATCAATATTATCGTATTCTTTGACTTAAACCTAAGACTTAAGTACTCTCATATCCTGACTGGTGATACCAGATCAGGCTGCCCTGTGGCTCCCTGAGACGAAATTCACCTACATTGACGTTTTGTTTTTTTTTTGTATTTTTTTTTTGTAAAACTTAATTATGTTCTACAAAACCAAAAACAAAAACAACAGCCCCTCTCCCTTTCTCCCTCCCCTTTTTTATTTTATTTTTAGAACTTGAAGCATAAATCTTTTACTATAATGACCAGATTCGGCATTAAATAACCCAGAAAGGGTTGATATGCCGTAAAACAAAACTACCAAACCAAAAACGATGATTAAACATTTGAAGATATAAAGAACTTGAAGCATAAAAACTTTTACTATAATGACCAGATTCGGCATTAAATAACCCAAAAAGGGTTGATATGCCGTAAAACAAAACTACCAAACCAAAAACGATGATTAAACATTTGAAGATATAAAGAACTTGAAGCATAAAAACTTTTACTATAATGACCAGATTCGGCATTAAATAACCCAAAAAGGGTTGATATGCCGTAAAACAAAACTACCAAACCACCACCTCATATCCTGAACATATGAGGCAGTCAAAGTGATGCATCGCATTCATAAAATTGAATTTGGCATACTTTTGACTGTTTTTATGGCAAGAATATTTTACCAGAACAAGTCGCTTGCCTGAAACCGAATCACTAACATTTATACAGAGACACTAAGTGGAGAAGTCTTCGGTATATATTTACGTCTTTGGTTTCAAAGTGGAGCGAAAATGTCCAATACGACTCAACGCCGTTGTTGTTGATATTTGTTTTTTTGTTTTTGAAAAACGTCATGAAACCAACGATTTTGGATGTTCAGAGACACGAAAATATACATTTCTTTGTGTTTACAGAAGTAAAACGCGAAAATTAAAACACGACTAAACGCCGTTGTTGCTGCTGTTGATATTTGTTGTTGTTGTTTTTTAAAAACGTCATGAAACAAACGACTTTTGGCTCTTCAGATCCACGAAAGGATCCACCTCTTTGTATTTGCAGAAATAAAAAAAAACGAAAGTTACAAACACGACTCCGCGCCGTTGTTGTTATTTATTTTGTTTTTTATTCTTTCGATATCTTCAGAATAACATGCAACCCTTGTTGCTTGTATGGAATAGACAAAGTGTGTTATCATTACTTATCTTGTTATCTTTGGGTATCGATTTCAGCATCAGTTGATCAATTGGTCCACATAGTAAACGTCAACTAACAAATGGCAAAATAATATCCATCCGCAAACCAGTCATTGACGTTTTAACATCATTATGACCCTTAGCCCCTGCAATAGCAGTGTACTCAGGAGGGACATGTTCTACTTACACGACCACTCACAAGAATAAAAATGTGAATGATCGATAAAATTCTTTAAATTTATCGAACATTTACATATATAATTTTTTTCTTAATTAGTACTTACAATTAAGTCTGTTTCTGAACAGCAAAAATATACTTAGCAGCAAAGATTAAGTAACACAAACGTTTATAGTTCAACCAGGTTTTTGCCCCGCCTAATAAACCGGTATCGTCCGGGTCTGGATTTACGCCGGTCTGTCGGTTGTCGGTCCTGTGCAGTTCTAAGAGGTCCACCCTCCCAGGCTTTGCCTCCCCTTTTTGGGTAGGAGTAAGTTTATTGCTTACGGCCTGAGGTGCCCCTACCGGGGAATGCCGACGGGGCTGGCCAGGCAATTTTTAAACAACCAGAGTGCTAAAATTCTCGAGCGCTGGTTCTTTCCCGACCTTGTGTCACATCTTACCTTGTAGGAGGAAGATAAATAGAAGCAGGGAGAGTCAACGTTGCGCGCTGGCATAGAAAACACAATATACGTGGTTTTTAGTATACATTATTCCTTTAAAACTTCTCTCTCTACGTCTCATCGAGTTCCTCTTCTCTCTCCACCTCTCCATGTAATTCCCCCTACTCTCTCTATCTCTCTATCTAATGTTCCCTTCTCTCTCTACCTCTCCATCAAACTGCCCTTTCTGTCTCTACCAATTCCCAGCTCTTCCTTCTGTCTCTACCTCTCCAATCTATTGTAGGAGCAATGCATTCTGAGAGAAATGTATTCTGGTTATCTAAGAACAAGGTATTCTGGTTAACTAAGAGCATATTATTAGTGTTATCTTATCTAAGAGCAATGTATTCTAGAAATATAAATCATTGCTCTAAGCATGGAATTATATTTGAGAACTTTATTTCAAACAACACGAAACTGGTGGTGTCAGTCTGCCCCTGGAGTGATTGTCGGAGTCTTTTCCAGATTGGATGCGGTTGTTCTTCAAAAGGTAATATCTTCAACGAGTAAGGTCTTCAAAGAGTAATGTATTCAAAGAGTGATGCTTTCAAAGAGTAATGTGTTCAAACAGTAATGCTTTCAAAGTATAATGGTTTAAAGGAGCAATGTCTTCAAAAAGTAATATGTTCTAAGAGCAATATATTCTAAGATCAATATATTCTAAGATCAATGTATTCTAAGAGCAATGTATTTTAGAAATATAAATAATTATCCTATCTATAAAATTATATTTGACAAATTTTCAGGCATTAAATAACTCACAGATGGTTGATATGCCATAAGCAAAACCCAAACCAAACAATAATATGAAGATAAATGATGTTGATAAAGACAATAGTCCGAAGAGATTTAATATATACCATTCACCAAAAGTAATACTGTACTCTTAAAAAATTTGATCTCGGACAACGGCGAATATAACAAACAGTCCTGGTCAATTCCTTATTTCTTGTTCCTCCTCCTATTTCACAATAATATGAAGATACATGATGTTTATGCGGACAATAGTCTGAAGAAATTTAATATATACCACTTACCAAACGTTATACTATATGCTTACAAATTTTGACTTTGGAGAGCACCAGGTAAATCAAATGGTCCGCCCTCCCATTTCACAATCATATTAAGTTAAATCATGTTGATGAAAGAAAATAGTACGGAGAGATTTAATTTATACCAATTAACAAATAAAATACTGTAATCTTACAAGTTTTGATCAAGTACAACGCCGAGTACAACGTATGATCACGGTAAATTTATAATTTCTTGTACCCCCCATTTAACAATAATATAAAGATAAATGATATTGATAAAAACAATAATCCGAAGAGATTTAATATATACGACTTACCAAAAGTAATACTGTAATCTTACGATCTTTGATCTCGGAAAACGCCAGGTAGAAAAAATGGTCGCGGTCAATTCCTCATTTCTGCCCCTCACATATTTCACAATAATAAATGATGTCTATAAAAACAATAGTCCGAAGAGATTTAATATATACCACTTACAATGTTTGATTCACGTAAACACCGAGTAGAACAAATGGTAAATTTCTTATTTCTCGTCGTTAATGATAATATGAAGCTAAATGATGTCATTTCCGGAATGTGACGAGAAATGACTTTGCATTTATTTTCCAAATTACTACAGGATTACATTGTTTTATTGCCAAATTAGTACATAATAACATTGAAAATTAAAAAAATGTATGACTAATGAACAATCTATAAAAAAAATGAATGATAAAGTACATTTTAAAAATGAATGACCAATGAATGAAACAATTGAATGAATAAAATGAAATGAATAATAGATTAAAACAGGGAATGAAAAATGAATAAAAATTAACTTTAAAAATTAATGTAAAACTTAACGAAAAAAGATTGAAAAATGAAAACCATAGAATGGAAAGTGAATGAGAAAAAATGATTGAAAAATTGAATTAAAATATTAATGAACAAAATAAAAAAAAATATGAATGAAATATAAAAGAAAAAAAAATGAATCAAAATTGAATGAAAAAACAAAAGAAAAAATGAATGCAGCTAAGTTAATAATGAAACACGTATGAAAAACTGTATGAAAAAAATAAAGAATAAAATGAACAAAAATGTTGTTAAAATAAAATGAAAGAATGCTGAATGAAAAAATGAATGAGAAAAAATTATTGGAAAATTGAATGGAAGAAATGAATGAAGAAATCACAAACGCGTATTAAATGTAGTTTCTGAGACTGTATCTTATGTAGTTCTGACTTTTAGACAGAAACACATACACGCACAAATTTACATTTACCAAATGTAATAGAGTACAATACGTATTATGATTCCCGGGTAATACTGTTCTTGCATAAAATAGTATAACAAAACACAGTGAAGTTGTTTTTCCGGTTAACACAGCGTTTAAACATAGCTGCTCTATCTATGATATTGAGCGCTATTCAGATATGATACTGTATTATTACTATTATGGCTTCCGGACAACACAGACTTCCTTGTTTAGTATACACTATCATAAAAAAATGAACAGAGAAGTTGTTTATCGCGAGCAACGCTGCGTTCAAACATGCCTGTTATATCTATGATAATGAACATTTTTATTACTATATACCAGTTACCAAATATTATACTGTAATATTAATATGATTACTCCTGGGTAACACCGAGTACCTTTCCTTGTATAAAATAGTATAACAAAACACAGGGATGTTGTTTATCCCCCGTGCAACGCAGCGTGTTACAATAACAAACTGATTCCACTTACCAGATATGATGCTGTATTATTAATATAATGACTCCCGGGCAACACCATGTGTTTTTGTCTCGTATACAAGCTCATAACAAAACACTGAGAAGCCATTTCTACTGGGCAGTACTGCGTTTTAACACACCTGCTTTATCGAATATATTTAGCACTTTTAGATTACAATATACCACTTACAAGATGCAATACTCCCGGGTAACGCTGAGTACCTTTTCTTGTATGAAATAAGCATAAGAAGACACAAAGATGTGTTTTACTCCGCGTAATGCAGCATTTAAACATGGCTTCTCTATCTAGGATATTGAGCACTTACCAGATATAAAACCGTATTATAACTATTACGTCTCCTGGGGAAACAGCATCTTCTTTGTCTAGTATGTAACATCGTGGCAAACGATAGAGAAGTTTTTTTTCTCTCTTGTAACGCTGTGTTTAAACAGACCTGATCTATCTATTATATTGAGCACCTTTGGATTACAATATACCACTTCCACAATGTAATATTTTAATATTACTATTATTACCCCCTGGAAATGCCGAGTACCTTCTCTTTTAAACATATCTGCTCTATCTGTTGTGTTGAGCATTTATGTCATAAGATATCCCACTTAACAGTAGTAATATTGTCATTAATATGGCTCCGGGACAACGCCAAGTAGTTTTACCTGTATACAACGTTATTAAAAAAGACTGTAAAGTAGTTTATCTTGAACAACGTGGTGTTTACTCACACTTGTTCTATCTATTGTATTGAACACTTGTTAATAAGAACCATAAGAAACGGTAACATGCGAGCAATTAGCGTTTCTCAAAACTAATGAGGAATGACTAAACAATTATTTCATAATTATTACATAATTACATTGATTACTAAATGATCACATTAGAAGTCGTGTTTACATCTTGATAACATTAAATGATATAAATGCCCAGTTGACCTCACAAAACACACACACACACACACACTTACTAATATCACCTCCTGGCAATGCCGAGTACCTTTTCTTGTATAAGATAGTATAACAAAACACGGTGATGTTGTTTTTCTCGGGCAATGCAGCGTTTTACAATTTCTGCTCTATTCAGGAAATTAAGCACTTTTATCTGATTAACTGATACTACTTACCATCTATAAAACTGTAGTATTATCATTATGTCTTCCTGGCAAGACCATGCTCATTGTCTACTATACAACATAACAACAAAAGACAGAGAAGTTATTTCTCGCGGACAACGCTGCATTCCAACAGACCTGCTCTATCTAGGATATTGAGCACTTTTGACTTACTATATACCACTAGCCGAATGTAATACTGTAATATTACTATTATGAATCCCGGGCAACGCCGTTTGTGTATAAAATAATGTAACAAATCACAGTGGTTGTTTTTCAGTGCAACATGGCATTTAAACAGACCTGCTCTATCTATTTCATTGAGCACCTTTTCATAAAATACACCACTTAACAGTAGTAATACTATTATTATTATTTGTACTCACTAAGAGTTCTCACAGAGATCATCGTCAATGATTGCTCACCGACAACAGCCAGTGGTATTTCCTGGAGTCTGAGTGACAACAAGTCTCCCCAGACTTCCAGTATTCTTCACCTTTTTTCGATAACGATGCGGTATCGCAACAGTCTCTTACCATTGATTTCTCGCTGGTAAGGACCATTGGACTTCTCTGGGATTTGGGTGGCAATAAGCCTCCCCAAGGTCTCAGCATTCTCTGCACTTTTCCAGTGGGGGTCTGGTTTGTGCTGTCCCTCCTCGGTCTTCTCATCCTCCTCGACCCTCTACAAATATGTTGTCTGGTGTCAGCCCAAAAGACGTCTTCAATTATTATTATCATTATTATTATTATTAGTAGTAGTAGTAGTAGTATTAGTAGTAGTAGTAGTAGTAGTATTGTTATTGTTATTGTTATTGGTATTATCATCATCATCATCATTATTATTATTATTATTATTATTATTATTATTAGTATTATTATTATTATTATTATTATTATTGCTCCCTGACAATGCCAAGTAGCTTTTCTTGTATACAACATTATTAAAAAAAAGACTGTAAAGTTCTTCGTCTTCGGCAACGTTTACACCACTTACCATGATACTGTATTATTAGTATTATTGCTGCCGGGCAATACAATGTAGCTTGCGTGGTATACAACATCATAACTAAAGGCAGATATGTTTTTTTTTCTCTCGGTCAACGCCTATTTTAAACACACCCGCACTATATAGGATACAGAACACTTTTGTATTACTACCTGCTCTATCTATAATATTGAGCACTTTGAAGTATGGTCCCCGAGCAACACGATTATAACAAAATACAGAGAAGTTATTTATCTGTGGCGACACTGCGTTTACACACACCTGCTCTATTTAGGATATTGAGCACTTTTTACATTAACGCGGCCTCCAGAGCACTACTAAAACCAAGTCCCCCTGAAGAGAAATTCCTTTTATATAGTAAGCAGGGAAAAAGAGAAAACTCACGAGGCTTACCGAACACTACTAAAACAACCAAATAAAATTAAGGAGGCGTCCAGAGCACTACTAAAACAAAGTACAACAACCCCATTTTTTAAAGAGAAATGATGATGATAATGACAGTAGTTAAAAAATGCTAAATAACATCCAGATTCAGCGTCTACTAATTTTTGAATTTTAATTTGAAAAATGCTGAGTCATTTTCTTTCTTTCTAAATAAGTACATAATAACATTGAAAATGGTTGTAAAAAATACCCTCTAACGAAACTGACTCAGTTGACCCTTAAAGAATGAATTTATTTGTTAAATGTTTAAATATTATTCACTGAAGCAACACTGATCAAGAATATATAAACTTTGTGAGTTATCGAGGACTGAATCGGTGATGTCTTCCTAAATTAATTGCGCAACAGAATTTTTTTCTGTGTGTATATATATATATTGTTATGAAAGTGTGTTCCAACACATGTTTGCTATCGTTAACGCCGTGTTGTTCTTGTTATGAGGTCGCCGATCGAATTTACTAACTAACAAACTCTCTGACTAAGTTATTCAATATAAAAGTTGTGCGGATCTTTTAAAACTATTAACAGAACAACCAGTCGGAAAGCAGGTTTTCATCGTAGCATAGCAACCTACTACTAGTAACGGAATCGTTTTTATTTACGTTATTTATTTATTTACGTCACTATCTTACTCTCCCCCTCTTCCACTACTACTACTACTACTACTACTACTACTACTACTACTACTACTACTAGTACTACTACTACTACTACTATTCCCTCCCATTCACAACTTACCTTCCCTCTATTCCCCTCTTCGCACCACTTATCGTCTCATACGCCTTTCTTACAATAAATTTATTGTTTTCTCGGATTCTATCTCAGCATTCATGGCAATAAGAAATATTTTTAAAACTACAGACCCGCTCACTACTAAAGTAATACATAGAATACAATACATATATTAACAAAAAAACAAAGCATACTATTATGTTGGATACATGGTCATACTGGCATCAGTTGTAATGAAGACGCTGACAAGGAAGCAAGGAGGGCACTAGAGAAAAATCTATCAAATACAAAAATACTGCACACCAATCTCTGACCAACAATAAAACAAAAATTGATCATGGACTAATGGCAAAAGGAATGGAGAAGGCAGACAAACAATAAACTCCATAATATCCAGCCATACGCTAAACAATCACAAGATGGGTACAGGAAAGTGAAGAAAGGGGGATCGGTGCTGCCAGACTCAAACTTGGCCAGCACATATCCCCCACGGATACATATTGTGCTACGTGTTTTATAAAAGACTTACAGTAGAAATTATACTAGTAAAATATATAGATTTTGACCTAATCCGTAAAAACTACTCCAAAATAGACAATGTAAACAAATTATTTATCAAGATTGACCCAAATAGAATAATAAAATTTCTTGAGGAAATTAAGATAACACTCCAAGATATAGGTTGTAAAATATAAAATTTGAATAAATTCTCTAACTGAACTTTGTGAAGGCACCTTAAAACCACTGTTCAATCGAATCTTATTGGCATAAAATGGCATAAGAAGAGTTAACAAAAACCAAAATTCAAATCAAATTTTGCAATCTAAAATATCTAATGCTGTGTAATCAATCAAGCACGATTATCAGGTTTACTATTAAATAGATAGATATGCTATTGCTTTTTGTCACGGTTCTTGACATTGATTGATATAGACTCTATTTCCCGCTTCTTAATATTGATTTCTCTTTTATGTTAAATTCTTCCGGCTTCATTTATTTTTCGTTCTAAGAACTATGTTTTCTTTTGATTCCAAAATTAAAACAAATTAAAAAAAAAACAAACAACAAAAAAACAAAAACATTTTCATTGTACGTGTTGGGTTTTTCTTTTTTTTCTTTCTTTCTTTCTTTCTTTCTTTCTTGCTTACACGTGGCAGATAGTTTCATTAGAAACTGATAGATCTCCTGACATTGTCACGTGTGTCATTGTGCGGTGCGTTCGACAGAAATTAAATTAAGAAATAAAAAAATAAAAAACTCAATAAGGAAACAACTGGTAAAAGTGTCGTTGGTTTCCAAGTCTCGTTTTTAACTTGGCAGAAAATGAAAGGACAAGGTTAATTATCTTGTCGTTACTCGGGGCATTATAACCAGCTGTGACATGGCGTTAATAACTATACAGCTTAAATCACCAAGCTATAAGTATTGGCAGGTTTTATTAACAGAAACACTGCTACTACAACTACTACTACTACAACAAAAACTACTACTACTACTACTACTACTACTACTACTAATAATAATAATAATAATAATAATAATAATAATAGCCGTGAAGGGCTAAGGATGATGGAAAACCGAGGTAGGAGAGAGCATTAACCAGACCTACACTGCAAGATTGCGGAGAGTACTGGGACCTTGAGAGGGCCTATTGCAACCCAAATACATCTCAGAGGAGATTAATGGTCGTATCCAGCAATAAATCAATGGTAGGCGGCTGTTGCGATACCGCAAGATCATTTGCGGTGGTTATCGCAAATAAGTGTGGGAGTACTGGAAATCTAGAGAGGCTTGTTATCAATCAGACTCAAGGGAACACAACCGGTTGTTGTCGGTGAGTAATCACTGATGATGACTTGTGTGAGAACTCCTAGTGAGTACAAATAAAAATGAGTAAATTCAGCAAACTAGCTAAAAAAGAATACAAGAACACACACGACTGTGTAGGAAAAGCAGTACACTGGGAATGATGCAAAAGTTATCATTTTGAATATGCAGATAATTTTACAGACACAACCCGGAAACAGTATTGGAAAACGAAAATCATAAAAACCTTCTGGGGCATGGAGGTACAAACACATGAACTCATTCAATCAAGGAGATCGGATGTCAAAATAGTCAACAGGAAGGAGAGTCTTGGATTTACTGTCGGCAGCCTCGCTTCCCTTCTTTTTTCCTTTAGTCGTCACATTGATGAGCTATGTTTCTCACAAAGGGGGAAATAATTGCTGTTTTCTGGGTTGACATCTATCAATACAACAAGTATCGTTGGCTAGTTTTTGTACCTTGAAATAGTTTTCTTTTAGCTTATTACATCAGGTTGCTACATGCTTTGTGTGAAGTGATTTCCATTAAAAAAGGAAGGGGGAAAATACTAAATCGTAGAGTTTTCGACCCAGTGGTTCACATGGTGAACATCAAGAGACGGAAAAACGAAGCAAATATACGGAACTTGCCAGAGAACTAAAAGGGATGTGTAGCACGAGGAAAGTCACTATAATACCGATAATCGTAAGAGCACTAGGTACAACCCTGAACATCGTGGAGAAAAGAATGGAAGAAATTGAAATCAAAAGAAAAGACTGATACTATAAATCGGACGGCAATGATGAAAACAGCTAAAATCTTAAGGAAAATCGTTGAATGCGGAAACACACCCGTATAAACTACAAACACTAACCAGCCACATGAAAGTTGCAATAGAAATAACACAAAAACAGAAACAATGCCAGTACATAAATCCAAGAAAACTGAAACTGCAATAGATTTAATTTATTGCCTACCACCAAACCAAAAGAAAAAAAGAAACAGGAAATTAAAACACAATGTGATGGCACCAACCTCGGCTGATATCACACAAAATAGTCGTAACGGGTCAAGGAGGATAGAATTACCGAGTAGGGAAAAAAACTAACCAGACCCCAACTGGAAGGGTGCGGAGAGTACTAGGACCTTGTGGAAGCTTATTGCCACTCAAATCCCAAATGGTCGTTGTCAGCGAAGAACCGATGGTAAGCGACTGTTACGATAACGCAAAAACATGTCACATGGTTTTCGAAAGCGCTGGAGATAACGAGAACCCTGGGGAGGCTCGTTGTCACTAAGACTCCAAGAAAAACACCGCTTATTGTCAGTGAGAAACCATTGATGATTACCGGTGTGAGAATTCTTAGTAAATAATGATGATGATGATGATGATGATGATGATGACGATGATGATGATGATGATGATGATGATGATGATAATAATAATAATAATAATAATAATAATAATAATAATAATAATAATAATAATAATAATAATAATAATGGCTGTTTAACGATAGGTAGCTTCCCTAAATGGCTGACAAAGGGCACCACAGTGTTGATCATAAAAGATAAAACAAAAAGGGGGTAAAATGACAAACTTTAGACAAATTACGTGCCTATCAGTTATGTGGAAACTTTTCACTAGCATATTGTCTGAATGTATTTATGGTCATTTAGACCAGAACAATTTGCTGCCTGAGGAACAGAAAGACTGCTGTAAAAGATCACATGGCACCAAAGATCAGCTTCTGATCGATTAAAATATTCTGGGAAACTGCAAACGAAGAAATTACTAACCTTGCCATCGGGTGGATTGATTATAAGAAAACATTTGACATGGCTCCTCATACATGGAAACACAAATGCCTGCAAATTTTCGGAATAGCCTACAACATGCAAACAGCGGTAAAGAATAGCATGAAGAATTGGAAAACTAATTTAACTTCAGAAGGTGTTGCATTCGGTAAATTGAAAATCAGGAGAGGGATTTCCCAGGGCGATAGTCTTTCCCCTTTGCTTTTTGTCATTAGTTTGATCCCAATGACAATTGGCTTATGTAATGTGAAGGCAAGATATGGACTTAGGAAAGGACTTCCTACAGTCAGCCACATACTATTCATAGATAACCTTAAGGTTTTTAGAAAAGTATGAAACACACCTTGATACACTAATGAACACGGTTAAATTATTTAGTGACGACATACGAATGGAATTTGGCATCACTAAATGTGCCAAACTTATCATAAAATTGGCCATTCAGATGGTCTTGAACTCTCAGCAACAGATCTGATAAAGAATATAGACAGTGAGAGGGGCTACAAATACTGGAATTCTGGAGGCGGTTAAGATTAAAAACAAGAGAATAAAAAATAGGTCACAGCTGAGTACAGCAGAAGAGTACGGAATATTCTTCAATCACACCTCCACAGTCGAAATACAATCTATGCTATCAATTCCAGTATACTTGACTGGAGTGTAGATGAACTAAAATGTTTGGATACCAAAACATGGAAAATGCTTACAATGTATAGAGTTTTTTCAAAGAGAGGAGATGCAGATTGATTGTATCTACCTAGAAACTAAAGTGGTCGAGGTCTACTTAGTATTGAATATCTTGTGAATATGGAAGAAGGTTGTCTATATAAATATATTTCTGAAAGTAATGAGATTTTTCCTCGTGAAGTTAAAAGAAAGGAACTACTAAAACTAGGGTGAAAAAGAACCAAACAATTACAGGAGAGAGGGTTAAAATTATTTGGAAAGAAATTACACAGTGGATTCTTTATGAATACTGCATTTAGAGATAATGACAGCTGGAATTGGGTGGTCAGAGGTGATCTCAAAAGATATACTGAGAGCACCTTAATAGCAGCCCAGTGCACTAGTTCGATCAAACATTACATTCACAAAACTGCAGAATCACTGATATGCCGATTGTGCAACGAAAGGGAAGAAACTTTAGCACATATTGTATCTGAATGCCCAATGCTAGCAAAACATCAGTATAAAAATTTGAGACACGACAAAGTCGCTCAGGTACTACACTGGAATATATGCAAACTTTATGAATTTGACAACAATGAGAAGTGGTATGAGCATAAGCCAGAAGTGGTACAGGAGAACGAAAATGTCAAAATTCTTTGGGACATGCGCATAAAGACTGCTAAGGTTCTTGAACGTTCCAACCCCGACTTAATCTTTCTAAACAAAAACAAGAGAACTTGTTTAATCTCCTTCGATACCAGATTGCAGGAGACAGAACACGAAAAAAAAATATCAAGATCTAAAATGGGAATTAGTTAGACTATGGAAATGTAAAGAAGTAAAGGTGATTCCCGTAATTGGCACGCTTGGAATTATAAAGAAAAGCCACTAAAATGGCTTCAACAGATTGACGAGGCAATTTATTATCCAATTGTGCAAAAGGCTTGCCTGGTAGGAACAGTGAAAGTGTTAAGGTACAGCTTGAATGGATAAGGTCAAAGGAATTGACTTGATGTTTAAAAAAGAAAAGTTCAACTAAAGACATCTAAAATTGAGAATACTATGAAATAATAATAATAATAATAATAATAATAATAATAATAATAATAATAATAATAATAATACTAATAATAATAATAATAATAATAATAATAATAATAATAATAATAATAATAATAATAATAATGAGGAGAGAAAGCACCGACCAGACATCACTAAAAAGAGTGTGGAGAGTACTGGGACCTTGGGAAGGCTTATTCCAGAGAAGATTAACGGGTGTTGCAAGCGAGAAATCAGTGGTTGTTGCTATAATGCAAGTTTATATACAATGGTTATCGGAAGAGGTGGGAATTTCTCGAAATCTGGACACGCCAGGACACATCCACTTCTTATTGCCAGTGAGTAAGCACTGATAATGACTTGTGTGAAAACTCCTAGTGAGTAAATACTAATTATGCTACTACGACTACAACTACAACTACTACTAATACTACTGTTACATTATCCGTTCTTTCGGGGTACCCGGTAATATCCAAAAAGAATGGCAAAGAACAGAACGTATATGGAAAAACTTTGGTTTTCTTTATTTCCCATCACTGGATGGTTTACGCCGGCTACGCACACACATGTAAAAACAAATCTTTTGACATGAAAGTACTTTTCTTGTTGAGGGCACAGACTTGGTTTCCGCTAGAAACTCGTTCATATATACATCCGATTGGAAAGCAATTTGCTCTGCATTGTCTATCCGAGCGGTAACTGAAGCAATTTTTCCACAAGCACTTCCAATTGTCTGTTTGATGAAATACAAGTCAGGGGATTCCTTCACGGTACTAACTTGCTTATCGGTCGCATTTTTAGTCAGCGGATACGAAAGCCTAACAGCAAGACGGGCTTGGGTACCATAGTCTATAAAACTTCATCGGTGCCATAAACATCGGTAAACTCCCATTCTTCCGGTACTTCGATACTCCCATCATCTTCGGCTCTTCGCGTTTCTGAAACCGCCGTCTTTCAAGTCTCGCTTGCACTGCGGAACCTTCTCCGTTTTAACAGTTATCAAGTCACTTTCTTTCTTTCTCGATGTCCCACCCACAATGGACTCGTCCACGATTCATTTTTGCCACTCTTTATTATCTTATACAACTACTACTACTACTACTACTACTACTACTACTACTACTAATAATAATAATAATAATAATAATAATAATAATAATAATAATAATAATAATAATAATAATAATTATGATAATGATAATGATAATGATAATAATAATAATAATAATAATAATAATAATAATAATAATAATAATAATAATAATAATAATAATAATAATAATAATAATAATAAGCAGATCACAAATCAATCGTGAGACTGAATACGGTCTCCTGACAACGAAAGGATGGGAAAAAGTCATATCTGGACCTTCCTTCTCCATATTGTATAAAGTATTCCTGCAGTTATTGCATGGAAACGTTAATAATTTAAAAAAATATATTTATCTTATCAGATTAAAATTCTGGAAGATGGCTATTGCTATCAAAGAGCATTAGATCCATATATCCAAATTTTGAAAAATTGGAAGTTGAAATTCTTTCTAAGATCAGAACTTAGCAGAACTTTTCAAAATAAAAGTCCATTGTTAAAGTGAAGGTAATATAAGACGCGGGACTAAATCGGCTACAACATCAACGCGGAATCAATGGTAAAAGACTGTAGCCGTAACGCGAAATGATTTATAACGGTTAAGGAAGAGGCAGAGATTCCTGGTAATCTGGGGAAACTTGTTGCCACTCAGACACCAGGGAACACAACTTGCTATTCTCAGTGAGCAATCGCTATGAGAAGTCGTGTGAAAACTGCCTGTGAATCAATACTACTACTACTAGCGATTTCTTCTTTTGATAGAAATCGTTCCAGACAAGGGATGAAGCCACTTGATGTAAGGAGCAAAAAAAAATACTTTCGGGTAAAAAACAAACAAACTAGCCAACAACACGTGTTAGATGAATAGGTTCACACCCAGAAAAAAAGCAATACTTCCCCCTTTGTTACAAACATCGTTTATGGATTGTGACGACTAAAGGACAACATAAGGGAAGCGAGAGTTACAAGGCTGCCGGAAATAAACCCAAGGTCCACTTTCTACTCTACTTGATTGATTGATGCGTTGTTCGGCCAGAACACTTTTGCGTGGAATAGCACTTCTGTCCAAACCTTTTTCCGCGATGTATAAACAGTCAGACTTTGAGCGTCGTATTAACAAGACACCATACCCCTTTCTCGTCTCTCGCCATGACTTGGGGATAATAGATCTGAGATCAATCTTACTTCTATAGTACATGCATGTCTCCTATTAGGGTTAGGGTTAGGGTTAGGGTTAGGGTTAGGGTTAGGGTTAGTCTCCTGACTCAACATATTTACTATACTTGTTTTTCAAAACACTTTCAGGGCAATGTTGTTGTGTTTATGAAACTGTTTGAATAACATCCATTTGAATTGTACAACAAGAAGTTTGTCCTTTTAACGAAACTTGGTGACCCGTTTTCTTCATATGCAACAAGGACATGGGGATGGATGTCTATGCAGCAACCTTTACTATGAAATGGTGATCCCGACATATTCTCTATGTCTACAATATCTTAAAATATTTATACATTAATTTGTTTTGTACGTATATATTTTGTACATAAATATCCTGCAAATGATAGGTTATATGTTATATTTGCAGTGCATACATTAGATCCATTGCTATTTTTTCTGCTTCTCGTAAAACTTGCAATCAGACCATTTATGGAGTACTGGTGTCATATTTGGGCTGGTGAATCTCTGTCTCATTTGACGGTTCTTGATAATGTGCAGAAATGTGCCTGTAATTTGATTGCCCCTACCTTTTCTTCTTCTCTGCACCCTCTCTCTTACAGACGTGATGTTGCTAGTCTCAGTCTTTTCTATAAATACTATTATGGCATGTGTTCTTGAGAATTGTGCGATCTATTCCCTGCTTCTTTTGTTCCAACTCGTTTAATTCGTTGATTTAGTGATATACATCGATTCGTTTTTTGATACCTCATTGTAATACAGCTTCCTACTCCAGGAGCTTCTTTCCAAGAACCGCAGGCTTATGGAACTCTCTTCCTGCTGACTGTTTTCCTCCTCACTATAACCTTGGCATTTTCAAGACTAAGGCCAATAGGCATCTCCTGTCTTTGCGATAATCATATATCGTTCTTGTTAGCTCCTTACATCAAGTGGCGTCATGGCTTGCTTGGAACGATTTCCATAAAAAAAACGTAGAACGGAATCTGACAGGTACTTCCACTTGAGACCGTAGTGGAGCTTGTAGTAATGGTATTTAATAACCCCGAAATTGTGATCTCATCATCGGATATAGCTTTGTGACATACCCAGGATTGTGTAGGACAGGTAAAACTTCAGAAATTGATGGTGATGCGAAATATGGTACCTATTTGCGTACCTACCAACGAGGACAGAGTTAGACAAATGGTAATTTTTTTAACATGAAGAAAAATCTATCTCCACAAAAAGGGGCATCTGGATTGAGACAATTTTATTTTTAACTGAGTTCACACCAAACAAGGCAAGTTGCCACTGTAGACGTAAGGGGATACTGAAAATTAGGGAGACATTTTAGGGGATCATCCTAAATTGGGAGCTGTGCAGCGAGATGCTTGTTTGCATTAATTTTCAATTTTTGCATGTCGGTACAGTCGGGGAAACAGGGAACAGAAAGAGAGAGTTCCAAAAACTAACAGCTCGAGGATATAAGCTATTGGAGTAGTAGGTTCTCCGCCATCTGGGGACCTCCACAGTGAATGGATGGGATTTAGCTGAGTGTCGGGGTTGTCGAGTGTATTTACGTCAAGAGGGGTACAAGAGCAGCAAGTTTATCGGAGCACATTACATTGAAGTTATTATAAAACAAGTACAAGGATGCAACATTGCGGCGATAAGACAGGGGCTTGCTGGATAGTGAGGGACCTATTAGATAATATACTCTGTTTGGGACCTTGTCTAAGACGGAAAGACTAGTGGATGGTACCCCAGCCCAGATGTGACAACAATAACCCATGCATGGGCGGATTGTGGCTTTGTAGAGATATCGTATCCTGACAGGTGTAAGAATTTTTCTAGCACGGTAGAGGGAGCCCTCTTGTTTTTGTAGCAGCATAAAATTGTCTCAGTTTCGAAAGATTTCCATCTCCACGAAAAAGGGGACAAATCTGGTGTAGGTCACAACATATGGTGAAATGTCTTTGCCTTTTGCCTATGAACGAAGTGTAATATCTGTTCAAATACAACACTTCCTCGTTCTGTACTCGATCAGTGAAGGCAATTTTTATTTTTGTTCCAATCCAGAGTTCCTGTTCTGGAGGATCTGGATTTTCCCCACACTAAAAACTGATTGTGTATCAAACTCTGCCTTCGTGGGGAGGTAAGTAAATACGAACAACATATGGTGAAAAGAGAGCGTACATGCGTCTAAGAAATATCTATATTTTTCATGGAAAATAATCTTACATTTATGTTCAATAAAATTGTGTTAGATAAATAAATTGTTAAATAAATAAAATGTTTGATAAATAAGTAAAATAAATAGTTTATTATTCGGTTTATTAAAATTTTATTAACTACAATTATGGGTCCTACGGACCGAAATTCTCGTATATATTAAGTATAATTTTTTTAACGCTAATACGTAGTTAAAGAAAAATAAATGTTGGGTGGCTATTAAAAAGATTTCCAACGCTATTGATAATGTTTACACATTCATTTATATATATTTTTTATTATCGCTTATGTTTGAATTCATGTTTTGAAACATGACGTAAGTAATAAATCTCTGACATCACCCCCAAAACTATAATTATTTTGTTAAAGTAGTGTTTTTAGGTCTATCTATAAGAAAGACTAATTATGTCAGTTGGTAGAAACTCAGACTGAGGATCTCAAGGTTTCAGTTTCGATTTTCGGTCAGGACATCCGTTTTATTTGTTGTCGATTTATTATTTACTTTTAATGTAATATTCTCCATTTTTTAAAAAGTAGTTAAGATCTCTGATATTTCTAAATGAGACAAATTCCGCAATTTATTTATTAGAAAATGTGACGCACAGAAAAAATTGTCACTGACAGACGGACAGACAGACAATATATTTATTTATATAAACGATCAGAGTTATAATTTTAGTACAGTTCTTATTTTTTTATGTCGTGACCTTTCACCCTGCATAGATTAATTCTGTAGTTAAAACTCGTATATGATAATTACACATATTAATATTCAGTTTATTGAAACTGCATAAAAATTGAAGGATTCTATATTTTAAGATTATGCCGATAATTCTACACTCTGCATAGATGTGTCGTTCAACTAGCAATTTAGATTTATTATAATAACTAGATAATCTGTGAACCGTTAGGTCAGTATTTGTTATATATTATTGCATATATAATTTCTCCGCGTTTATATTGGTTTATAATCATGTTTTACAAGGATCAAAAAGTCAAAGGATTTCACAAAGTCAGAATACACTGTGATATCATAATAGACCCTTTCTCTTCTCTCTTCCACCGATATCTGTCTCCTCTTACCAATTTCTCTCTTGTCTCCCTCGTTGTAATGCCATAATAGACCATCTCCTTATCTCTCTTCTGCTATCTCTCTTCTCTCTGTCTCTCTCCCTCTCTCTCATTCTTATGTCATATTAGACCCTCTATTTCTTCGCTCCCGTTTTCTCATTTTTCCTCTCTCTCTCTCTCTCTGTCTCTCTCTTATCATCGTGCTTTCATAATAGACCCTACTTGTACCCCTCTTTCCACCTCCCCCTTTCTAGCTTTCATTCTATCTCTCTCACTTTTATTTCTCTTCCCCTTCACGCCAACTCTCTCTCTCTCTCTCTCTCTCTCTCTCTCTCTCTCTTTCTTACTCCCATCTTTTTTTTTCCTTTCATCCTCTCTTACGTCCCCTACTCTCTAACTCCCTTTCATTCTCTCCTATTTCTCTCTATTTTACTTATCTACATCATTTCATTTCTGGCATCAGTTCAACTGAGGTGTGCACGGTGACAATAAAGCAAACAAGATAGAAGTTTTAGAAGTACAAACCTGACAAAGTTTAACATTCCCATTAATTGAACTCTGTTAAGAAATATTGTAAATACAATTTTGACGATTATATACGTACCCTCTCAAAACATCTACTTCAGCTAGTGTTGTTTATAATGTGTAAGTGTGTTTTACATTTTTACAGTACACAACAACAAATTCAGTTCCCAATAAGAATGTCTACCGAACCGCCGACTTTCTTGGCATCGGATTGCTGTTCTTTAGGCATCAAAAGTCATCTGGTGACTTGCCAACTAACTTTCATTTTTTTTTTTTTTATTTATTTCTGTCTTCTGCCTTGAATAATCGCCAAAAAAATTAAACTCCTTTCAAATAAGAGACACACATCCAATTCCTAGTAAAAAAATAAAAATCGTTCGGAATCGTTATCAAATGTTCCATGGGAGAAATATCTTGGATGAATGGTTCCTCGTTTCAAAGATATTTTCAATAACAAGTTCCTCGTTTATTTTTTATGGTTGCGAACGTTAAAATAAACATATGGGTTTCATCTCTCCGCTACACTTAATAAGAAAACAAACGTAATGTCTGGATTAAACTACCGGAATTCAAAACCATCGTGAGCCTGAACTTTAGAGGTTATATAAATCGAATAGAGACATGTTTTACTTATTTATTTTATTTGTTATCATAGTTCACCCCCGAACAAGGCATGCTGCCACTGTAGACGTAAGGGGTTACTGAGAATTAGGGTGAAAGTAAGGGGTCATTCTAAATTGGGAGCTGTGCAGTGAGATGCTTGTTCACAGTAGTTTTAAATTTATGCATGCCGGTACAGTCGGGGAAACAGAGAGCAGGATGGGAATTCCAGAGACCGGCAACATGAGGAAAGAAGCTATTGAAGTAGAAGCCACTCCGACATCTGGGGACCTCCGCAGTGAATGGATAGGACTGAGCTGATTGTTGGGTTAGTCTAGTGTATTTACGTCGAGGGGGGGGGGGCACCAGAGCAGCACGTTCATCAGAGCGCAATGAATTGAAGTACTTGTAAAACAGGCACAAGGAGGCAACAGAATGAAAAAGGAGTGAAAAAACAAAAAAACAAACAAATAGGCAACAGATAAATGTTACCAAATAAATAAGTTACTTTTCTACCCAACCTAGATAAGTTTACTTGTGTTTTAACTAATTCTAAAGCGTTTTTTTGTGGGGGGGGGGGGGTTCAAACAATCTACGTGTCAACTCTGTTAAGTTAGAACGAAGAAAAAATGGCCGCCCATAAACCCTGCACGTGGAGCCTTGATACTCGCTCAAAAATGGACAATTAAACAGAAATACATCCAACAAATGCCACAAATCGTCCGAAAATGTAATGTTCAACCGAACTGTATATTTTTTATCACCAGTATATTGTTTAATGTTCGATTGTTGAGCAATTATCAAGGCTCCACGTGCAGGGCTTATGGGCGGCCATTTTTTTTTTCTTTCTAACTTAACAGAGTTGACACTAGTTGTTTTTTTGTTTTTGTTTAATCTCCCTCCAACAGCGGTAAGATATGACACGAGGGTGGAAAGTGGGATTTAAAAGCCTACAAAATATGTCTGGGCAGCTCTGTCGTCATTCCCCGGTAGGGGCGCCTCAGGCGATTAGTAATACACTAACTCCTTCTAAAAGGGCGAGAAGGCAAAGCATGGAAGACTGGACCTCCTAGAACGGCACAGAACAACCCCTAAGACTGGCGGAATCAATGCCCGAAGATCAAGACGGCACACGTCTAAGGGGTGTAGTATCCATCGGAACATATACTATACTTTGATCTCAGCCAACTAGACACCAGTTTTGTTTTCACTAGACAACGCTTTAAAATAGGTTCAAACACCAATAAACTCATCCAAGTAAGTAGAAGAGTAACTTATCTTGCTTTTGGTAGCATTTATTTATCGCATATTTGCTTCTGTTTTTTCGCAATGTTAGATATAGTAATACAGCCATAGAATCGTTATAGAGGTATAGTAAGATAAAAAGAAGCTGAAATTGTTTTTTAAATGCGGCAGTTGGAGTATTATATGTGAGAATCTTAAGCTTCAAGTGTTATCAGTGCGATCTGAATCTTTGAAGTTTTCTAAGCGGGGCTTTAAGCTTTAAATCTTATGAGTATTTAGAAGACCTGTTTAAGGGTTATACGTTGGGGACAGGGATTTGGGGAAAGCCGGTTTCAGGGAAAACAGTTTTAGATAATACTCTAGTGTGTGGGAGCGAGGGAAATGTTATAGACTAAAGACAAACAAAATAATGTGCACAAAGGTACAATTTTACAAAAGAGATATTTTATATATATTTAAAATATAGAAGTCTACATAGATAGGAACACAGAATGTTTGTTCATAAGTTGAGAGTCGTTGCAGAATAACGGGGATTCATTGGCTCATGAATCGAGAAAGCCTTGAGTAGATATTTTAATGTCTCTGAATCGTCATCACTTCTGAAAAATCGTAATCAAAACTGCCCCACTAAATTACAAAAATTACACTTCATCGAATAAAGTTTTTTAATGTTCATTGTTTTCACTGTAGAAAGTTCAGTGAGAAATGTTAGGAGTGTTAAAATGAATAAGTGTATACATTAGTTTTAGATTAGCAGACGACAAGGTGAAAGCGTTAATGCGTTGTGTGTGTGTGTCGCGTTAGTGACAGAGTGTGTATACGTATGACTATGTGTGCGTGAGTTGAGAAATAGGTTTCCTCAGCACGAGCAAAGGGGCGAGCGAAGCTTGCACAATCTAGATGTTAGCTCTGTCGTGAATTTTGGCTTTAACTTCTTTATTGAAGGAAAAATATGGCTTTTTATTATTCGAGATGGATCAAAACGGCAAATTTTACAAATGCAGATAAACGCATCTGATTGGCTCAAAATGTTTTTATATTTTTCATTAATTCAAGCGATTGTATTCGCGGATCTATGTGCGCAGAAGCGATTTCAAACACTTTCATTTGGGGCACCGAAGGGTTAACTTCGACTCTACAAGTGTGACTTAAATACTGAACTATTATAAATGAAATTTAAAACTTGAAATGTAATGAGTGCGGCATTGTCAATGTGACTTGCTTCTTGAAGTATTATTACTGCGATCTAAAGCATAAATGACACTTATCGTCGGAGCATTAAACTATGTTTAATGGAAATAGCTCCAGACAAGGCATGAAGCCACTTAATGTAAGAAGCTAAAAAATACTACTTCAAGGGCAAAAGCTACCCAACAATTAGTGTTAGATAGACAGATTCCAACCGAGTAAAACGGAAATCTGTCTCTCTTTGTCTAAAACATCGCTCATGAAATGTGAGGACTGAAAACAAAATAAGGAAAGCGAGGGTTACGAAACTGCTGAAAGTAAACCGAAAGTCCACTCTCAACTCTCCTGACTTGAAGAGTAATGTGACTTGGAGCTTGCAGTATAACGAGTGTCACTTGGTCCTAGAACTATTACGAGTGGAATCTGAATCTTGTACAATTGTTATGACCGGCACTGTAACATAAAAGTATTATGAGTGGGTCTTGGCGCTGAAACATTATTATTGTGACTTCAAGCCTGAAGTATTAAGAGAAGGAACTGAAGTATTTAGTGTTATGATTAGGTAGTTAATATGTTAGTCTTATGAGTGTGACTTGAAGCTTACAGTGTTATGATTTGAAGTAATATTTAAGATATTTTTTTTTTAAATTTAAAAAAGATTTAGATTAGAATTTAAAATTTAACGACAAAGAAAGGAAAGATTCTAAAAAGTAAAAACAAACAAACAAAAAAAGTTTAATAAAGTAAATAGATGAATAAATAAATTAGATAAAAAGTAGATAAATAAAATATTAATATAAAAAATTATAATAATAAAATAAATTAATGATAATTAAAAAAAAAATAAATAAATAAAAAGTTTATTTAATTTTAGAATCTGGTTTGGTATTTAAATTTAACCGGTATTTTCTGCGAGACTAGATCTTACAGCCTCCTTCATATGCACGCTTGAACTTGAGTTGAACACGGTTCTGAAGATGAAAAGAGTTCCCGAAAATTAAAAAAAACATTATATCATACGGAATTTCCACCAGACCATCTTGATACAGGTATTACATAACATTGTAACAGTGTGTAGATAAACAGATATATGTGTGTTTTGAAAGGGAAAAAAACAACAACAAAAAAATAATAATAAATATATATATATATATATGTGTGTGTGTGTGTGTGTATGTACACATTGTATTAAGGTTGAAACTAATTCATTTGTTTCACCATTATATGTCTTATTTGCTCCAACTTGTGTCTATCCGTCACACCTCTGCATTGTATTGCCTTCTAAATATCACATTTCTATATACCAATAAACAATGCTTCAAGCAAACTACATAAACCTCTTAATATTTAAGAGTTATGAGTGCAATATGAGTCACGAAGTGTTATGGGCGTGACTGTGCGTTCTGAAGCTTGAATAACTGTTAAGAATGTTACATAGAGCTCAAAAGTGATATGTGTTGTGTCTGCGATTATAAGTGTTATGAATGGGGTTTTAAGATGCTGCAAATGTTATGAATGCAACGTGAAACTTGAATTCTTATTAGGGTGGTTTTGTGTTTGTAGGTATTGATATGTTTTATGAGCGAAAAACCTTCATCTTGCTATGTGTTGGATCTGCGTTATATGAGTGCCACTAAGTGTCTATTTTTCTTCGGGGAGGGTAGATTCTTGGATCTGATCAGCTAGAATCACATTGGATGTTTTGCTCCACTTTTCAAACTTTGAATAGTCGTAGCAAAACAAAAGCACCTTCTTTTGTGCAACAGTCCATGGTTGCCCTTTTAAGCCTCTTATGTTTCTTTTTTGTTGTTGCTGCATTTGATGGAGATAGGGGGTCAGGAACCTTTGTCTGACGGCCTGATGGCTGACTCTGGTTGGCCTCTGTATTGGCTGGAGCACCATTTCCAGAGGCAGGAAGGTTTACACCATTGCTTACATCTTCCCACCTGGTGTATGAACGGGTTGATGGCCCCTTTTGATCCTGGGTGCCGGCCTGCCAGTATTTATTTTTGTTTTTATTCATATTTTTTATTATTAATTCTATAGTATTTGTATTGGGATCTGCAGTTTTATGTGTTATTTGGCCACTCATGACCTTGGAAAATTAAAAAAAATTCCCATTCTAACATTTTCTATTAACTTTTATTGGTCATCTTTGTTAAACATGTAATGGACAGATGTTAGTAAAAGAGAGGTTATTATGAATACATGAATCTGGACGAGAGAAATGGTACTGTTTCAATGATAGAAGAATGCTATTCCAGAGTTCGTACATACGAATAAGGGTAAACGTTATTCCAAAGTTCGTACATACGTAAAAGTTAGTTTAAATACTAGCAGAGTTAGTATAGTTATTTAGAAGTGCGTCTGTGTGTCGAAATGACATCGATTTCTTCGATTAAAGAACATTGGAAGAACAATGATGATCTTAGATCTCTAAGTTCTGTTTCATTTTAGCTTATTGCAAGATTTTTATTTTCATTATTATATGTCGGCCCTGATGAAGCATATGGCTTGCTGAAACGTAATTGCATTTGCCTTGGCCGTTCTAAAGGAGCAAAATAAAAGTCGGCAGTGAGCATTTTGGAGATTCTCTATTGGTGCAAATTCAAAGTAGACATGTAGAATATAAGACAAAACCACATGTAAACATGTAATGAACAGGCGTTAGTAAACGAACGGTTAATATAATTCCACGAGTCTGGACGAGAAAAAATGGTACTGATTGTCCACGATAGGAGACTACCCAAACATTTCTTAATAATAATCAGGAAATGTTCCCGCTGACAAGCAAAGCAGATAACAAGCAAGCAAGATCAACAGACTTTTACTCTTCGAAACGAAATACTATTCTAATATCAGTGCGTAAAGCGTTGAGCGCAATTTCACGAGATGCTAGAGATTTCCTAATTTTTGAATTGTTTTTTTTAGATCTGACTCTTGTGTATTTATTCAGAGATGTAAGACTAGCTTACGTTGTATGAATACTGGAACAGCGAGCATAGCCGAATCAAAGCAGCAAATATTTTACATATAATCGTCTCAATACTTTAAAGATGCGTAAGATCCGAAGCCGGAATAAGTGTTATACGTGATATTTCTAGTTTTAAGAAGGGGAAATATATACACTTGGTCGCAAGTCAATTACAAAACCTAAATCAACACATGATATACTATATTTTATTGATCATCTTTGTTAAACAAGTAATGAACAGGTGTTTGTAGAGACGTTATTATAAGTCTATGGGTGCTGACGTGGAAAATAATATTTAGAGTCCGTAACACGAGAATGTTATTCCAAAGTCCGTTCGTGCGTAAATAGGAATAAGAGTTAGTTTGTAAGGCTGGCGGAGTTCATATTTTTTTTATTATTTTGAAGTAATTATGTATTACGATTATCTTAAGAAAGTAAGTCCACGTGCCGATATGTCGCCATCTTGCATAATGAAGTTTACGTACAGATGCCGCAAGCACGAGACTAAAGGCGAGATTCGTTTACGCAACAAAAGAGGAGTTTGATAGTTGAGCAGAGTGTCGGGAGTTGCTTACACAGCTTGGCCGTATCACGGCTAACTGATTGGAACGCAAGTCTTTATATAACAACTGAGAACAGGTGCGCGGCTCCAGGAAATATTTTTTCTGGTCATTAAATCCAAATTGAAATTAAGCTTTCAAGTCAAGCAAATATTTTAGGCATCGTTATTCTGTGGATGCTGCTTCTGCTGTCGTCGTCGTCGTCGTCGTAGTAGTAGTAGTAGTAGTTGTTGTTGTTGAGGGGGGGACATAATAATACGGCATAATCACGTTGACACACCGGTTCCCATTAAATCAAGTTAAGAGACGTTGAGCCTGTTCAGTACTAGAATGGGTGAATCTGGCGTATGTAGCTAAGAATAATTTAATATTATTTATTTAAAATTAATATTGTTATGAGCCTAAGATTAAAGTTGAGCCCTGTTCAGGGAAGTTAAAAATAGACTGACACTTAGCTATAAGGCATATTCCGACAACGTTCGTAGAATCTTTAGTCAGTCTCTCTAGATATGCCGCCCTTCGCATAAAGAGAACTTAAAAACCCTTCCTGAATGTGGTAATGTCCTGTGGCCTAATGGTTACAGGCCTTACTTACGGAGTCTAGGTTGACTCTGTGGCAGGGGTTCGAACCGATGATTAGAGCGAAAGCTTGAAATGCTAGCGTATGCAGGTAAAATAATTTACCATCATTTATTTAAAATTAATAATATATATATATATATATATAAGTTATGAAAATATATTTATGGCAAATAAGCTATACGTTTTATCCCATAAGGTCTCGTCAGGCTAAAATGTATCCAGGATGAAACGCGGAAGCCTCTGTGTAGCTTACTTGCCATAAATATATTTTCATAACTTACTACCTAGCTCTACTCACGTATTGAGCACTGTTAAAGTAAATACCGAAAATTGATGCATAAAAGATGATATCTCCTTATAATATTTTATGTTGATACGTGAAATAGTAATAATAATTATATATATATATATATATTTAAAAAAAAAGGTTCTAAATTTAATATCTTTTCTATATCTTATGCGCATTTTACAACAAAGTACCGCAGGATTTTTTTTTGTGAGACGAAATAGTGTTCCTATGATCATTGGAACGTAACTATAAAGTCTATATGCTGTGAAGCTTGTTATTGAGCTTGAAATTTGAAAAAATGTTGTATATCATAATGAATATACTCCAATATATAATTTTCATACGAACTCACGAATATATATATACATATATAATTACATTTTTTTAATATTTTACCTACATAGCTCTCATCAGTGTAGGGAAATGACGATCTCAGACGATCCCAGGGCGCGAACACGGTTCACAGAGATACATTTAATCTGTAAGTGGTCGCCTAAACAGCTAGGTCATGGGCTGTTGTCATGTGACCACGGAGAAATCAAGTAATATTTACGCTGAGATCGGCGAGCGTAAGCATCAATGCAGTCATATAGAACTCAACGAAAGAGTCGAGGTGACACACTGACGCATTAGGTGAATGTCTATTTTTGAATCTCTCTAAAGTGCTCGACTTTAATTCTACTTAAAACTAATTCTTATAATATTAAATTATTTATATTTGAATAGTTTACCTACAAACGACATCGTTTCGAGCTTTCAGCTCTCCTCAGTGTAGTGAAATAACAATCTCAGACGGTCACAGGGCGCGAACCCAGTTCAAAACGACACCTTGAATATATAGATAGATAGATAGATAGATAAATAGATAAGTATTATGTAGTTATGTATGTAGGTAGGTAGATATATATGCATATATGTAGGACAATAGGTAGATAGATATATCGATAGATAGATCGATAGGTGAGTAGGTAGGTAGGTGGGTAGGTAGATATATAGGTAGGTAGGTAAGTATTATGTAGGTATGCATGTAAATAGATAGATAGATAGATAGATAGATTGATAGACAGATGGATCGATAGATAGATAGATAGATAGATAGATAGATAGATAGATAAGTATGTTGTAGGTATGTATGTAGGTACATATATATATATATATATATATATATATATATATATATATATATATATATATATATATATATGTAGAAAGATAGGTAGATAGATAAATAGATCGATCGATAAATAGATCTATAGGTAAGTAAGTATGTAGGTGGGTAGATAGATATATAAGTAGGTAGGTTAGGGTTATGTAGGTATTATGTAAATAGATACCTACATAACACTTACCTACCTACTTATATATCTATCTACCCACCTACCTACCTAGATAGATAGCTAGATAGATGGCTAGCTAGATAGATAGAAAATTGAGATAGAACATTAATTATATCAGTTTCAAGCATTCAAACGCAACGAATATTTGGCGTACGATCGTTTCTAAACTAATTTAGAAATGTTATTTTGTTTTAATTCGTTTAGATGATTCCAAAATGGGGTCTTCGTCAGCGCCCTTTATAACATTACCTGTAGAAGGCACCAAATGGTAGTATTATTTATTTAGAAACACATATGTCGAGTCAATATGGGAAACAGAACCTATTATCACGCAATTACCACTACTCCATGTGTAAGATCAATAATGATAATAGTAATGAAAATCTATAGTATACAGCAAATTTGAATATTTAAATACAGAATGAAAAAAAGTTTATAAAAATAAATAATTACAAATGATAATAGTAGTAAGATAAAATAAATGATAATAATAAATGACAAATCAAATAAAGTAGAGGTTAAAATAAGACAAAAATTAAAATAATTTGAAGATAAAAAATCTATAATAGTTAACATACAAATATGTAACAAAATAAATACTTAAATTATAATTATAGGAAAAAGTATCATGAAAAAAAAAATTACAATAAATAATAAAAAGAAAAAAATAATAAAAAAAGAACAAATAGAAAATAGAAAAATAATTTTTTAAAAATATATATTATAATTCTATATTAATAAAAACACACATGTATATATATATAAAAATACATAAAAAACTAAATATATATACATGCACCCCTTAATGTTAAAAATAAAAAAAATAGTGTTCCTATGTTACTCATATTGTGTTACCTAGAATATACGTTTCAAAATTAATAATGACCCGTTCAATAATTCGAGATATTATCCTGTACATATATATATATATATATACATATATATATATATATATATATATATATATATATACATATTTTGATTTTATTCCATTAGTTGCGACAAAACAAGTTTTGTTTCATTGGTACAAATAGCGACCAACTCATCGGGCTGGCGATGGAATGGTTTGAATTCCATCGCCGGCCCGATGAGTTGGTCGCTATTTGCACCAATGAAATAAAACTTGTTTTGTCGCAACTAATGGAATAAAATCAAAAAATATATATTTTGCTCTGAATTTTCATTGAGCACTCTCATAAACCCGGTTTCAACTTCCTTCGGATTCATACACCCTGGATATTTGTAACAAGTTAATTAATTTTATATATATATATATATATATATATATATATATATATATATATATATATATATATATATATACTTAATTTTATATATAGATATACTATTAGTTTCGCGAAGAACACTACATTATCGCTAATGCCAGATGGGTATTTCACTTACCATAGAGCTCTATGCACAAAGGGTTGGGAACATATATGTTGTCATCCATAGACGGCTTTTTTTTTTTGCTGTATCAAATCTCTAAAATCTGGCTAGACAGACAAGCGTTTCAAGCTGAGAGTGAAACCCGATTGATTTCTTTATCTAAATATTCTAGTTTCGGGAGATTTTAGCCGGACACGCATACAGGCAAACAGCCGCATGACATTTATTTATATAGAGATTATGTTTAATTTTATGTAAACATACTATTATTGTGTTTAGTGTTTGGTCCATAAAGTATCAGTGCAACTTCGTCGTAAATAGTATATTGTATGTATATTTGAGTTTATGTATATCTAGAAAAGAAGATATGAATGTTTCAGTATCCAAATATATATATATATATATATATATATATATATATATATATATATATATATATATATATATATATATATATTCATGTTCATACAATCATGAATATATTTATGTTTGTAATAGTATATTTATATTCTTCATAACTTGAATATCTAATATGTGTAAAGTTGCCATAAACATATCCCTGCTCGTACGCAGTCGAGTATTGATTTACTCCTCTCCAGGAGTTAGGCACAAGGCCAGTTTTTATCTTACTCCCACAAGTAAGATGTGACCCAAGGTCGGGTCGGGAAAGTGGGGTTTAAAAATTGCCTGGGCAGCCCCGTCGGCATTCCCCGGTAGGGGTGCCTCAGGCAGTAAGCAATAAACTTACTCCTCCCTAAAGAGGGGAGGCAAAGCCTGGGAGGGTGGACCTCCTAGAACTGCACAGGACAGACCTATAGAGCGGCGTAAATCAAGCCCCGAAGGCCAAGACAATACCAGTCTATGGGGTGCAGTATCCATCGGAACAGATACTACACTTTGATCTTAGCCAAAAGGCCAACGCAGTCGAGTAGATACCAACTTGCACGCATCTTTCGAATAAATAGTTTTGTGAATTCGTCATAAATTCTGAATTACTGTTTGATCTTTGATTGTTTCTAGATGACAAAAGCACAGAAAATGATAAAAAATGAAAAGAAAAAAAAAACTTAATAAATAAAATAAAAACAAAGCAACCAACGAATTCGCCTGTAGACAGGAACGACATCTGGACTGCGAATCGAATGAGGAAAGTGGGTGAACCCCCCCGTAGAGATATGCCATTTATCATACAGGCTGCGTTATGAAGATACAATTGATTATGCTGATACAGTAATGCGGTCCATGTTTGCTTGTCCATCCCCACGAGGAAAATGTTAGATGCAAGGTAGGCTGTGTGTGCGTGTAGAAGATATCTATCCCCCTCTGAAAAGGGAGTTAGGAATAAAAATGGTTGCATAGTCTCGGCGGTACCTCCTCACGAATTAGGCGACAGGCGATAGGGAACAGACGTTCGAAAACAGGGAACAATACTGGATATTTTCTATTTTTATTTGCCTACCCACGAGGGCAAAGTTAGACATCAGGTTTATTTTGACGTGCGGTAAATCCATCTCCCCCAAAAGTGGATTCTGGGTTATCAATAAACACTACTTTCATAGTGCCGTCCGGATTCCACAAGAATGAGGCGGACTCTGGTGACAGGCAACAGAGTGCTCTCCTCGAAATAAGAGAGAACAATGCTGTATAGTTTCCCTATTTGCTAGCCTCCCCACAAGGGCATAGTTATTCACCACCTCGGTATTTAATGTAAGGGAAAATCTAGCTTTCCCAAAATGAGAAACTCTGGGTTAGGTATAAAACTAAATACTTGTATATTCCCGTCAGCACTGCCTCACGATTGAAGGCACCTCAAGCGACAGGCAACATATTTATCTCCCTCCGAAAAGAGGAGACAATGCTGAATATCTCCTATGTATTTCCATTCTGAAGAAAGAAAAATTAGACACAAAGTCTGTTCTTAATGTGAGGAAAATCCAACTTCCCACAAAGCGAGGCTCTAGCTTAAAAATATTTGTATAGCCCTTCGGAACCCGCGCACGGATGAAGATACCTCAGGCGACAGACAACAGACACTCGGTTAAAAAATAGGGCGTAATGCTCTGTATTTTATCTATTTGATTGCCTCCCCCCCCCTCGATAGCAAAGATAGACAAGGTCGGTTTTGAATAAAGGGAAATCCATCTCCCCGTGAAGGCGGTACTCTTGATTGGGAACAACAACTCTTCTATTGTCTAGTCAGCACACCCCCAAAAATGAGAGCACCTTAAGCAATATTGATAACGCATCTATCACCCTCCCGACACCGGAAGCAATGTTAGGTATTTTCTCTATTTGCTTGTCTCCCTACGAGGGCAAAATTACCCGGTCCACTCTAAGTGCGGAGAAAACCCACCACCCCCTCCACCCAACAAATGCAATATGGATTGTTAACAAATATGAATATTGCCTCAGTTTAAAGGATTCTTATCTTACCGAGGAGAAAGCAGTTGAATTTTATCCTTAACTCTGCAGAATCCGATCGCTGAAATATTTGGAAAATTAAATCGTCAATCCTCCGGGCATAGTTGATGATTTTAGAAAACATGAATCTGTGTGTTTCGGAATTTTTAGGGCGATGTTTGATAATTAGTATTATTTAGATTACTGTCCTCATCTTCGATTTTATTCTCACAACGTTTCGGCCGATGTAACCTCTGTAATTATTCAAGTGCGTCTTGTCGAACTCTCAAAATATTCTGTATGCGAATACTAAGAATTGAATTATCAATTACTAAATACTTCTAACCGGTCATGGCTGACGGAACGTGGATTGAATAAAGGGTTCCGTTCAACACTCCGCACAGATTCCCAAATTCAGCTAGACGTATCTGGAGACGGTTGGAGGTGACATCGGCCGAAACGTTGTGAGAGTAACTCCTAGATGAGAAGAGTAGTCCGAATAATCAAAATAATCCAAATTATCAATCCTCATCTCACAAATTTCGAAACATAGAAAACATTAAACCTTTTTGTGGTCCTAAATATTAACTAATAATAAAGCTACCGGTGAGCCCTTAATTTGAGATATTTGGGGAGTATGTAATAATTCCGTAATTGACAATACTTCCGTCGCTAAAAAAAAAAATGATGTCGCCGGGCTGCTGAGAACAGATACTACACTTTGATCTTAGCCAAAAGTTCGATGCATTTTTAAATGAATGAAAAACACATCAGTTAATCTATTAGTGTATTATCTTTCAATGGGGAGGTGTTCGGATTTAGTGTCATAAAACCGTCCTACCAGGAATTACCTCCTTTTTAAGGGGGTGGGGATAATCCTCCCAAGTATTACATTCTCCTTTGGGGGAGGGGTGACGTAGTATCTGTTCTGTTTCCATTATACCATACGCACAAGCATTTTTCTCCTTTTATGAGGCGATCGTCCCAAGTATGACCTTTTTCTTTACCTCATAATACCATCCTCCCATGATGTGTTTTTCTATTTGGTGGTGGTTGGGTAGTGTAATATGTGTTCTATTGTTATGATATCATCTTCCCATGCCTTGCCACTTCCTTTTGGGGCCAGTGTAGTATATGTTCATTCACCATGATATCATCCTCTCAACCTAGCTGGAATATGCTAGTGTGTATATATATATATATAATTTTCTCATTCATGCAAACATTGTTAAAAATAAGAAAATTCGTCTGTTTAAGTATACCTTTTTTATTTTGTCAATTTTTATGGTCTTTTTTGTATTAAAATATAAAAAAATAATAAATGTTCCATAGGTTTCGCGAACGTTTTCGATTCTTTGTCGAATCATCCTCAGTTGTCAAAGGCAAATCACCCAAAAAGATAGAAAAAGACGATAATTTTTAAAAAGACGACGTAGATACGCGCAGAGAACGCTTTTCTCATTGTTCCGGGAAAGTGGTTGACGGTTTCAATTCAGCGACGCCGGAGTCGCATCACGGAATAAAATGTTTAACGTAATACATTTATGCATTGTATTACCTTCTAAGATTAACCATTTTATATATTAGTTAATTGCGTTTTTAATAAATACAACATAATTCACTTAATTATCTTCATTATTTTAATGCTTATTTTAATTCTTCTTATATTAATAAGTGGACAACTTTTAATAATATTTATTTTAATAATACTTTTTCTAATATAATATTAATATTCATCATTTTAAACATAAATTATTTGTAATATATTTTTTAATATTTTGTTATATTTTCTACAAGTTTTGAACATATTATTACATGTTTACGTATTGTTGATTTTTTTAAAATTTTCATTTCGTGTTAGTTTTTGCGTTTATAAATTACATTGTAACGATAATTCTCCTTTTATTAACCTTTACATTTATTTTATTTTTTAATTGTTTATATATATATATATATATATATATATATATATATATATATATATATATATATATATATAGTGCGTGTTAGAGTTAAATAAACTCAATGTATAAATACGGGCATGAGAGCTCAATGTAATAAACAGAGCAAGAATAAAATTTAAATCAGATAACACGTAATAACATAATCACCGGTGCAATAATTTATTTCGACACTACGGCCTTTTCAAGCATCAGGGCGACGTGCTTACATTTATGAAAATGAGATAAGAGAAACTCACACCCACCATTTCGATTAACATATAGAGATAGCGACACCATATTTAATACATATCTTCAGAGAGGCGGAAATGAACTATTTCAGACGTAAATCAAAGGATGCGGAAGAGTCACAACATATTGAATATATATATATATATATATATATATATATATATATATATATATATATATATAGAGAGAGAGAGAGAGAGAGAGAGAGAGAGAGAGAGAGAGAGAAAGAAGGGGAAATGCACGATTTATAACGTCAGAAAAGAGAGCAATATATATATATATATATATATATATATATATATATATATATATATATGTATATATATATATTATTTATGTATTTTTTAATTTTTTTAATTTTTTTATATCTATTATTATTATTATTATTATTGTGTATTAATTGTTGAAAACTGCTAAGGCGCTAGTACCGGTGGTGAATGCTATTTTATTAATAGTGGGTTGTAATTAATCAAATAGCATTTACCACCGGTAATAGCGCTCGAGGAATGGTCCACCTCACAACGTTAGGTGCCATACTTCACCAATTAACACCAGAAAATCGACGAATCGCTCGTCGCGTCAAGAATTTTAACAAGAAAGATAGCGAAGAAAGAAAACTCCGTGGTCTTCAACGACGCGTGTATAATAAATGACTTACTGCCGAAATATATATATACATATATATATATATATATATATATATATATATATATATATATATATATATATATATATATATATATACATACATATAAATTAATGGCGAGTAAGAGTGTGCGTATAAAAAAATGGAGTCGGTCCACTTGGTGAATGTCCGTAGATAGGGTGTCCGGTGTAAGGAGATTTTAAGATGGAAAAAGGGGGTTTCGTGAAGGCAGCGTTGAAAATGTTCAAAATGAAATAAATCCAATAGAAATATGTTTAGTTCAATCGTAGATAGAACGCACTTATTCGGATGTAATTTTGAGAATTAGGGCCATTTTAAAATACTTCTGTGGACCGAGAATGAAAGTCGTTTTTGAGAGGTTGAGAATGAGCTGTGTATATTAAATGCAGGCAGTCGGGAATTCAAGTAGTGACTTCGATCGATCACCAAAAGTGACAATAAACCTTCCCAGATTCCCAGTACTCTCTGCCTCTTTTCGATCACCACCGCAAATGACCTTGCAGTATCGAAACAGCCACCTACCATTGAGTTCTGGCTGGCAAATACTATTGGTCTCCTCTGGGATTTGGATGGCAATAAGCTTCTATGATGTTTCAACAGCTTCCGCACTCTTCCAGTAGAGGTCTGGTTAGTGCTCTTATTTCTCGATGTTTCCATCCTACTTGACCCAACACATCTATTGTGTGTGTGGGTGTATTGTATGGGGGGGGGTATTTACTTATAATTCTTGCAGTTTATGTTCTTTGGTTCGTGACGTGGTGTTTTTCCTGTTGTTTTCTTTTCTTTTTCCTTTTGTAACTTTAATGTGACTAGCTACCGTTCGTAGCTTATGGGGTTGTTTCCGCCATCGAGGATTTTCCTTTAGATTGCAGCTGTTTATATTATTACTGTTATTTGTGTTGTCCCTTTGATTCCAATTTCTCACAGTCTTTTCTCCAAGTTTCTTGGTCACTGTTCGTAGTGCTCCTACGATTATACTGACTTTCTTCATGCGCCATAATCCTTTCAGTTCTCTGGCAAGTTCCGTGTATTGGCTTCATTTTTCCGTCTCCTTCATATTCATACTGTGGACTGCTGGAATGTAAAAGTGTACGATTTGGCAGGATTTTTGCCTTTTTGTTGACTATTATCACATCCGGTATCCTTTCTTGTATGAGTTTATCTGTTGGCACTTCTATGTCCAAAAGGATTGTGTGATTTACATTTTCCAGTATTGACCATGGTTTATGTGTTTACTATGCGTTCCCGTTTTCGAAATGCAGTCGTTTGCATAGTTACCAGTGTACTGTTTTCTCATGCAGCCGTGTCTGTTCTTGTATTTTAGGGGGACTAGTTTGCTGCATTCACTTATTATGTGATTTATTGTTTTGTCTATTTGTCCACCCAATCTGTATTTACTGTTTGCCTGAGTTTTATCGATGTTAGCTCGTATGTAGTTAGTCACACACACACACACACACACACACACATATATATATATATACATATATATATATATATATATATATATATATATATATATACAGAGCTTTAAAAAGTGCTCCAAAAAGGAGCGCGCTCCATGAGCACGCTCTATTTTGCTGGAGCGAATGGGAAGAGAGCCTATTTTATATTCAGCGAGAGTTGAGCGGGAGCAACTCCATTTGAGACTAAAACGCGTGGTTTTATCGCCCGCGCTCCTCGGTCCAAAATTATTTGAATTTTTTTAAACATCAGTGTTTTATTCAGCAATAAAAAAGAAAAGTAAAGAAAGACTCAGCTAAAATCTTTGAGTTATTTTTTAAATTATATTTCTGGTAAATGTATATAAGATAGGGAGAGAAGAGTGAGGGAGAAAAAACGAGAGAGTTACACATGAAAACAAAACATTTGATCTTCTCATGTTGTTTTATAGACGCGAGTAGATTTTTACATCTACATGTTACATTTTTGATAGGACAGTTTTTTAAGGCAGGAGACAATTTGGCAACAAATGTCTTCAAATGTGCCAGTGAGTCTATAGATGTCTTTGAAGTTATTTTCTTAAAGATTTGAACTTTTTTTGTATTATATCAAGGATGTTTATTGCTGATTGAATAAATAAGCAATTTTTTCTTTTAATTTTAATTGAACTTTTATGCTACATTTGTTGGTGACATTTTGTTACTCTTAAATTCACGACTAGTATGTTTGAACCCTTTCATGTTTGCTTTTAAATTCGTTAAATTCTGTTTAAACTTGCTTTTAGAATGTTCAAAGTTTTTTTTTGTGTATAATAAAATGTTAACGCAGTAAAAAATATCTTTAGTCCAAGGAAAAAATATCTTTAGTCCAAGGAAAAAAATATCTTTAGTCCAAGTTAAAAAAAAACAATAACAACCAACATGGCCGCCAGCGATTAAAACCTGGAATAACACTTTAAAAAGTAAATGAGAATCTTATTTCAGGACCAAAAATGCAATTAAGACCAACAATCAGTTTCATCCAAAATTTGGGTGAATACCAAGCGAACTGAGCGAAAAAAACAGCGGTCTCTATTCTACAATTAAACTGATGTTTAAAGTGAATTAAGTTAAAGAAAATGTCTTAAATTTTAATTTTAAAAAGCAAATAATTAGGCTTTCTGACAAATGTCTTGGTTGTTTTTGAGAACCGAAAGTAGATTAGATATCTTCCTTATCTTAAACAATCTAGTATCGAATATTAAAATTGTAAACAGTTTGTTTTTGTTAGAGATTTCAAATATAGACGCTTTCCCCTTTTTTATTCGAATTTTTAATTTTAATAAATGTTTTTGCCCGACCTAAGAAAACTTGCTCCAGTTAATTTTTCGGGCAAGGAAAATTTGATCTGATATTTTTTCAGCTCCCAATGTCTAGGCCAGATATTTTGTAGGAAATGTTAAGACATTAAATGATTTTTGAATTGTTTATTGGCAATTTATTGAATTTTTTGGCCAACTTATGAAAACTATAAATCGATTTGTTCGAAAATACTTGTGTGTTTCTCTGTAGTAATATACATTATACAATATAGTTACGTTCGTAAAACAAACACGTATTAGACAACTACACGACGATTAATGTAGCCCTGACTGTCTGTCCTGTCCCAGATAAATGTTTTCTTTAAAAAAAAATAACCACTAATAATGTTTAAAAGTAAAACTTCATTTACTTAAAACAAATCTAAATTCCCATCAAAAATAAATAGAAAAAATGTTCCTCCTCTGAAAAAATAGGTTGTTAATGTAATGAAAATTAAAATTGTTTTAAAATATTTGAGGGATTTTTCTATTTCTATTTTATACCTCAAGAAGCGAAAATTTACGTATAATCCTATACTTCGTCCGACATGTTCTCCTATAGCTCTCAAAATATTAGCGAGATTTTGATATATGGTTTGATCTTTACTCTGCGGGCTTCTGGGACGGCAAAATCTACAATTTGGCGGTTTCTTACTTTCTTGTTAACTATTATGTAGCTGTTTCGCTTCTCACTTTTCTTTTATTGTATGTTTGTTTCTACTTTTACTGTTTCATGTATTGCTGATTTTGACGGTGTCTCTTTCTGCGGTTATCAGCCTATCTGTGTTATGGGTCATGTATTTTTCCAGATCTTTTTCTGTGATACTATGAAGGCCGCGAGGATAGGAAGTGACACATAGACAGAGACAAAAGAAATTGCGGGAGTGGTCAGTTTCCATTGTTTAGGACAGGTGATTCAGACAAGAATACCGGACACGACATTTAGGAGTGACAACGTTTTACGACAGTTTGACGACAGTAAGGTAAGTTAGTTTTACGACAGTTTGACGACAGTTTGACGACAGGTTGACGACAGTAAGGTTTATGGCAAAAAGTTAACGAGTGTGGGTTTCGGAGAGAAGCCGAGCAGTTAGGGATCGAACCTCAACAGAGAACGGATTGGACCGGAAAACAATGAGATGAGCTGACGACTTGAGTAACGACAATGGGGGTCTCGACAGTCCGCGACGGTGTCACAGACACTCATAGTTCAAACTAAATTATACACAACGTATATGTGTTCGTGTTCTTTCTCGAGAGTTGTGGTTCTTTTATTTAACTTGTGGACGAGTGCTGTGCCCTCGACGATTCGTCAGTGGATAGACGACTCGGTTAGACGATGGAGACAAGAATGCCACGGACACACAACGTTGGGGTTGATGGTCGTCGGGTTGGGCAGCATGGTTCTACATTTCTGTCTTCCCCAAAGTCTCCTATACTGAACAGTCATCTTCCCTCTCTTCGTTTTTTTCAGGGAGTCAGTATCATCTTTCGGGTGTAGTGCGTTGTGCATTGTCATTAGTTTCCTAGTCTTCTGACCACCATGTCTAAGTTTCTCTTTAGTACAGCGTATATCATTAGTGATATCATAAGTGATATTATAATTGATATTATGCCCAAGTGTTTACTTATATAACTAGATTTCTACTATATAGTTTTGTTTATAATATTTTCCTTGTTCTTCTTGGGTATTCATTTCACATCTTATCATTCATTTATGAAGAGTTTGTGATGTCTACTTCTAGAACTCCCAAATATTTGTAGGTTACGTGTTCGCCAAGCGCCCTCCTCTCCTCTTGGTTGGAAAATTCCAATGCCTTCTGATGTCTCCAGTTTTCCCCTTAGCATCTCTAGCAGTGCACACTTTTCCATTTCGAATTTCATCTGAATGTCTTGTCTGAAGATTCTGGTCGTGTTTATCCGGTTTTCCTGTTCCTTTTTGCATTTTGCAAATAGCGTCAGGTCGTCCATATACATGGGGTGTTGTATTTTTTGTTTTGTGTCTGTAAACTTGTATCCGGCACCACATTTCATTATTATTATTATTATTATTATTATTATTATTATTATTATTATTATTATTATTATTATTATTATTATTATTATTATTATTATTATTATTATTATTATTATTATTATTATTATTATTATTATTATTATTATTATTATTATTATTATTATTATTATTATTATTATTATTATTATTATTATTATTATTATTATTATTATTATTATTATTATTATTATTATTATTATTATTATTATTATTATTATTATTATTATTATTATTATTATTATTATTATTATTATTATTATTATTATTATTATTATTATTATTATTATTATTATTATTATTATTATTATTATTATTATTATTATTATTATTATTATTATTATTATTATTATTATTATTATTATTATTATTATTATTATTATTATTATTATTATTATTATTATTATTATTATTATTATTATTATTATTATTATTATTATTATTATTATTATTATTATTATTATTATTATTATTATTATTATTATTATTATTATTATTATTATTATTATTATTATTATTATTATTATTATTATTATTATTATTATTATTATTATTATTATTATTATTATTATTATTATTATTATTATTATTATTATTATTATTATTATTATTATTATTATTATTATTATTATTATTATTATTATTATTATTATTATTATTATTATTATTATTATTATTATTATTATTATTATTATTATTATTATTATTATTATTATTATTATTATTATTATTATTATTATTATTATTATTATTATTATTATTATTATTATTATTATTATTATTATTATTATTATTATTATTATTATTATTATTATTATTATTATTATTATTATTATTATTATTATTATTATTATTATTATTATTATTATTATTATTATTATTATTATTATTATTATTATTATTATTATTATTATTATTATTATTATTATTATTATTATTATTATTATTATTATTATTATTATTATTATTATTATTATTATTATTATTATTATTATTATTATTATTATTATTATTATTATTATTATTATTATTATTATTATTATTATTATTATTATTATTATTATTATTATTATTATTATTATTATTATTATTATTATTATTATTATTATTATTATTATTATTATTATTATTATTATTATTATTATTATTATTATTATTATTATTATTATTATTATTATTATTATTATTATTATTATTATTATTATTATTATTATTATTATTATTATTATTATTATTATTATTATTATTATTATTATTATTATTATTATTATTATTATTATTATTATTATTATTATTATTATTATTATTATTATTATTATTATTATTATTATTATTATTATTATTATTATTATTATTATTATTATTATTATTATTATTATTATTATTATTATTATTATTATTATTATTATTATTATTATTATTATTATTATTATTATTATTATTATTATTATTATTATTATTATTATTATTATTATTATTATTATTATTATTATTATTATTATTATTATTATTATTATTATTATTATTATTATTATTATTATTATTATTATTATTATTATTATTATTATTATTATTATTATTATTATTATTATTATTATTATTATTATTATTATTATTATTATTATTATTATTATTATTATTATTATTATTATTATTATTATTATTATTATTATTATTATTATTATTATTATTATTATTATTATTATTATTATTATTATTATTATTATTATTATTATTATTATTATTATTATTATTATTATTATTATTATTATTATTATTATTATTATTATTATTATTATTATTATTATTATTATTATTATTATTATTATTATTATTATTATTATTATTATTATTATTATTATTATTATTATTATTATTATTATTATTATTATTATTATTATTATTATTATTATTATTATTATTATTATTATTATTATTATTATTATTATTATTATTATTATTATTATTATTATTATTATTATTATTATTATTATTATTATTATTATTATTATTATTATTATTATTATTATTATTATTATTATTATTATTATTATTATTATTATTATTATTATTATTATTATTATTATTATTATTATTATTATTATTATTATTATTATTATTATTATTATTATTATTATTATTATTATTATTATTATTATTATTATTATTATTATTATTATTATTATTATTATTATTATTATTATTATTATTATTATTATTATTATTATTATTATTATTATTATTATTATTATTATTATTATTATTATTATTATTATTATTATTATTATTATTATTATTATTATTATTATTATTATTATTATTATTATTATTATTATTATTATTATTATTATTATTATTATTATTATTATTATTATTATTATTATTATTATTATTATTATTATTATTATTATTATTATTATTATTATTATTATTATTATTATTATTATTATTATTATTATTATTATTATTATTATTATTATTATTATTATTATTATTATTATTATTATTATTATTATTATTATTATTATTATTATTATTATTATTATTATTATTATTATTATTATTATTATTATTATTATTATTATTATTATTATTATTATTATTATTATTATTATTATTATTATTATTATTATTATTATTATTATTATTATTATTATTATTATTATTATTATTATTATTATTATTATTATTATTATTATTATTATTATTATTATTATTATTATTATTATTATTATTATTATTATTATTATTATTATTATTATTATTATTATTATTATTATTATTATTATTATTATTATTATTATTATTATTATTATTATTATTATTATTATTATTATTATTATTATTATTATTATTATTATTATTATTATTATTATTATTATTATTATTATTATTATTATTATTATTATTATTATTATTATTATTATTATTATTATTATTATTATTATTATTATTATTATTATTATTATTATTATTATTATTATTATTATTATTATTATTATTATTATTATTATTATTATTATTATTATTATTATTATTATTATTATTATTATTATTATTATTATTATTATTATTATTATTATTATTATTATTATTATTATTATTATTATTATTATTATTATTATTATTATTATTATTATTATTATTATTATTATTATTATTATTATTATTATTATTATTATTATTATTATTATTATTATTATTATTATTATTATTATTATTATTATTATTATTATTATTATTATTATTATTATTATTATTATTATTATTATTATTATTATTATTATTATTATTATTATTATTATTATTATTATTATTATTATTATTATTATTATTATTATTATTATTATTATTATTATTATTATTATTATTATTATTATTATTATTATTATTATTATTATTATTATTATTATTATTATTATTATTATTATTATTATTATTATTATTATTATTATTATTATTATTATTATTATTATTATTATTATTATTATTATTATTATTATTATTATTATTATTATTATTATTATTATTATTATTATTATTATTATTATTATTATTATTATTATTATTATTATTATTATTATTATTATTATTATTATTATTATTATTATTATTATTATTATTATTATTATTATTATTATTATTATTATTATTATTATTATTATTATTATTATTATTATTATTATTATTATTATTATTATTATTATTATTATTATTATTATTATTATTATTATTATTATTATTATTATTATTATTATTATTATTATTATTATTATTATTATTATTATTATTGGTCCCCCGATTTATAAAATCGGGGGACTTATGTTTTGAGGCATGTCCGTCCGTCCGTCCGTATTTTTCTCTGCAACCATCCATTGAATTTCTCTGAAATTTTGCATGAAGTTGTGACATTCTCCGATTTTTGAAAAAAAATCTGGTTAGGCCCCCCCAGAGGGTCAAAACGCCCCGAAATAACCTTATTTGCTCCATAACTTTTCATCCATCGATTCAATTTGTCTGAAACTAGGCCAAAATATGGAGGCAATTGTTCCTAATAGAAAATAAGTATCGTTGACCTTGGAAACAATCTGGTTCGTGCCCCCAGGGGGTCAAAAGCCCCAAAAATGGCAAAAAATGTCCCTTTTCTCCCATAACGTTTGATCCATCCATTCAATTCTTCTGAAACTTGGCCAAAATGTAGAGGCAATTGTTCTGGATATAAAATTAGCATCCTTGACCTCAGGAAAAATTCTGTTCGCGCCCCCAAGAGATAAAAACGGGGTCAAAAATGCCCCAAATTGCCCAAATTTATTGCATTTTACACTCGCACATCGAATCACATAGAGAGGGGGACCACGCACGCGTGGCTTGTTATTATTATTATTATTATTATTATTATTATTATTATTATTATTATTATTATTATTATTATTATTATTATTATTATTATTATTATTATTATTATTATTATTATTATTTACTCACTAGGAATATCACACTGGTCATCGTCAGTGATCGCCCACTGCCAACCACCTGTGGTATTCCCTGGAGTCTGAGTGACAACAAGTCTCCTCAGACTTCCAGTATGCTCCACCTCTTTTCGTTCATCACCGCTAATGACCTTGCGGTATCGCAACAGCCACCTACCACCGATTTCCCGCTGATAAGGGTCATTTGTCCCCACTGGGGCCCGAGTGGCAGCAAGCCTCCTCAAGGTCCCAGAGCTGTCCGCGCTCTTCCAGTGGAGGTCTAGTTTGCGCTTTCTCTTCTCGACCCTCTGTCCATAATTTTCGTAATGTCAGACTATGCTTGCGCCTCTCTCGTGTGGTTGTATTTTCCTCGGTTCTGTTTTCTTTTGCTTCCATGTGTTTGTTCTCCATTCGTTGCTTATGTGGGTTGGTTTCCGCATTCGAGGACATTTCTCAGGATTGTAGCTGTTTTGATCATTACTGTCCTTTGTATGGTCTCAGTTATCCCTTTGATTCCTATTTCTCCTAGTCTTTTCTCCGTGTTTTTGGGGACTGTTCCTAGTGCTCCTATGATTATTGGTGTTATACTGACTTTCTTCATGTTCCATATTCCTTTCAATTCTCTGGCAAGTTCAGTATATTTGCTTCTTTTTTCCGTCTCTTTGATCTTCACTCTGTGGTCTGCTGGAACGGCAAAGTCCACGATTTTGCAGGATTTTTCTTTCTTGTTGATTATTATCATATCCGGTCTCCTTGCTGTTATGGGTTTGTCTGTTTGTACATTCATATCCCATAGGATTTTGTGTTTTTCGTTTTCTAGTACAGTTTCTGGTTTGTGTTTGTACCGTTTTTTTTCATATTCGAAATTCAGTTGTTTGTACATTTCCCGGTGTACTTCTTTCCCCACGCTGTCATGTCTGTTTTTGTATTCCTTTTGGGCTAGCTTGCTGCATTCACTTATTATTTGATTTATCGTTTCGTCTCTTTGTCCACACACTTGGCATTTACTGTTTTCCTTGGTTTTATTTATCTTTGCTTTAATAAAGTTTGTGCTAATCGCATTGTTCTGTGCGGCCGTCAGCAGAGATTCCGTTTCTCTATTCAAGTGTCCTTTTCTTAGCCCTGCCCAGCTGTTTTCATTGGCTTCATCGCTTGTGAGTCTTATAAAGCGTCCATGTAGTTGTTTTTCTTCCCACTTTTCCTTTCTTGTCTTTTTGTTTCTGGTTTCAGTGCTTCCGGAGTTGTTTGTTGGGCTGGTGTCTCTTGCTGTGGTGATCAGTCTTTCCGTGTTCTGGGTTACATATTTCTCCAGCTCTTTTTTGGTGTCTTCCACACAATCTTCTATACTTACAAGTCCTCTACCTCCTTCATTTCTTTTCATGTAGAGTCTGTCCGTATCGTCTTTTGGGTGCAATGCATTGTGCATAGTCATTAGTTTTCTAGTCCTCTGGTCAAGGTGCGTGAGTTCTTCTTTGGTCCAGCCTATGAATGGTACAGAGTATCTTATTAGTGATACAGCCCATGTGTTTATCCCTTTTACTAGGTTTCTGCTATATAGATTAGTTTCTAAGAGTTTCCTTGTTCTTCGTAGATATTCTTTTCCAATCTTGTCTTTCATTTCTGTATATTTGATTGTGTCTGCTTCCAGAACTCCCAGGTATTTATAACTACTTGTTCTCCTAGCGCCCTCATTTCCTCTTGGTTGGGGAGTGTTATACCTTCTGTCGTTTCCAGTTTTCCTCTTTTGATCTCTAGTAGTGCACATTTTTCTATTCCAAACTCCATTTGGATATCCTGACTGAATATCTTGGTTGTATTTATCAGCTTTTCCAGTTCTTTTTTGTTTTTTGCAAACAGTTTAAGGTCATCCATGTACATCAGGTGGTTTATTCTTTGTTCTGTATCCGTAAACCTGTATCCGGCATCACATTTTCTGAGTATGTAGTTGAGTGGCATCATGGCTATTATAAACAATAGTGGTGATAGAGAGTCTCCTTGAAAAATGCCTCTCTGTATTTTTATCTCAGACAGGTGTTGTCCTCCGGCTGTCAGTTTTAGTCTCCATGTTTCCATTGCTTTCTGGATGAGATTAATAATCCTGTCTGGTATTTTGTATATTTTTAAGCATTAAATTATCCATGTTTGGGGGATTCTGTCGTAGGCTTTCTTGTAGTCAATCCATGCCATGGTTATGTTCTTTTGTCTGCTCTTCACTTCCTTCAAGATCTTTTGATCAATGTATAGTAGATCATGTGCCCCTCTTTGTCCTTTCCGGCATCCTTTTTGTTCCTCGGGGAGCAGTCCACGTTTGTCCAGACTTTGGTAGATTTGTTCTCTCAGTTGTGCTGTGAAAATTTTCCACATTATTGGTAGACATGTTATCGGTCTGTAGTTGCTGGGGGTCGTTCCCATTGTGGGGTCTTTTTGTATTAATGTTGTTCTTCCTTCCGTCATCAATTCTGGTACGTCTGTTTTGCGGATACATCCACTCAGTTTCTGCGCTAGTCTTTCATGCAGGGTCGTGAATTTTTTAAACCAGTATGCATGTATTCCATCGTGGCCTGGTGCTCTCCAGTTTGCCATTTTTCTTAGGGTTTTCTTGATCGTTTCTTTGTTAATTTCTGTTTCGGTTCCTTCTTCGATTTCCTGCAGTTCATCTTTCATGTTTTACAACCATTGGGCATTCTTGTTGTGCTTTTTTGGTACTTCCCATATCTTGCTCCAGAATTGTTTTGTTCTGTTGAATTCAGTTGCTCTGTTGTTGTTTTTTCTCCATTTACGTTTTTGTAAAACTGGCTTTCATTGTTTTCAAAGGTCCTGTTCTGTTTGTTCTGTTCTGATTTGTACCTGTATCGTCTCAGTCTTCCTTCTATTGCTGCTATCTTTTGTTTTATTTCTTCATGTTTCTCATTCAGTTTTTACTTGCGTTTCTGATTTTTGCTTCTTAATCGTTTCATGTCCTCCTTCCTTCTGTTCACGGTTTTAGCTTCTTTCCGAGGTTTGGTGATCTGGGTTTCCAGTCTGATTTCCCATCCAGGTTTTGTCGGTCCTCTCTTTTGTCCATTCTCTTCGTTTCTTAGTTTCATACTTACCGATTTTGCTCCTGCATATATCAGGTTGTTTAGGTCTGTAATAGTTTCTGTTGGGATGTGTGTGAGGAGTCTGTTTACTCTTTCTGTTTCTGCTTTTAGCTTCTTCGCAATTCTATTCCTGAGAGATGGGAGTTTTGTTTTGTTTTCTAACATGTATCGTCTAATGTTCTCCACTTCACTTGCTTCTTTTTCGTTGAGTTCTATCTCAGCAGGTTCTGTGGTTCCGCAGTCTTCTATCTCATCTGGTTCTGTGATTCCGTAGTCTTCAATCTCTTCAGTTTCAGTGTGTATGTTTTGCCCGTCCTCTTCCTGTGGTCTCTCATTCGGTGGTGTTTCTTGCTCCGTTTCGCCATTAACCTTCTGTCTGATTTCCGTCAGTTCCATCTCCAAGAACCATCCTCGCTTGAGGATCTGTCTTGCTTGATCTGCTATCCTTTGTTACGTTGTATGGTAGTAACTAGCAATGTACCAGAGATGTTTCATTCGTTTTCGATAGCCTCTTATAATAGCACTCCATCACCAGTCTGTTCTCTTTCGTGGTCCATTTCTTTCTATATCTTTTTATTTTGCTGTTTTCGCTCTGGTTTTCCTGTCTTTGGTCTGTGTCTTTGTCATACCTGGAATCAGAGAGGTTACTTACCTGGTTCTTGTCCGTTGTCTTGTTTCTGAAATGAGAAGGGCCAACATTCGCAGGATGCGGACTATTATTATTTTATCATTATTATTATTATTATTATTATTATTATTATTATTATTATTATTATTATTATTATTATTATTATTATTATTATTAGTGTTGTTGCTGTTGTGTTTGTTATCATTACTTTCATATGTGTTACTATTATTATTATCATTGAAATTATTATTTATATTGATATAGTTATTCAGACTATAATGTTTTTAGTGCATGCAATTTTAATTGCATTTATTTATTTTATTGTTGATGAAACTACATTTTTCATTCTATAGTAATTAGGAATCTCATTGGCTTCATTAATAAATTGAATTTTCATATGTAATATAAATAATGTGTTTGTCTAACTGGAGATATTTAGTTGTGGTGTTTGTCTTTGGGGTTTTTTGCGAACTCTTCTTTTTTCTAATTCTTCGTCCGATATCAAAACACATTCAATTAAAAATATTGCATTTATATCATCAAACAATTTTTTATTTAATTTTAATATTTAACATTTTTAAAAACTTTGGTAATCTTTTATTATATATATATATATATATATATATATATATATATATATATATATATATATATATATATATATAATGATAGAGATTATTTATCTGGCTGTCTGAAGCCAAAACTATACTATTTAAAACAATTGTACTTATGAAAACATCTATTACTAATGGAGATTTGGTATCTGTCTGTCTAAAGCCGAAACTACTATTACTTCTATTAATGAACTATCTTTTAATACTTAATTCAGTTTACTATACTATTTCAGACTAATGTACTATCTTTTAATGTTCAATTCAGTTTACTATACTATTTCAGACTAATGTACTATCTTTTAATGTTCAATTCAGTTTACTATACTATTTCAGACTAATGTACTATCTTTCAATGCTCAATTCAGAGGGCATAGTGTAGTGTAGTATCTGCTCTGTTGTCATGATACCATCCTCCCAGGCTTTACCTCCTCCTTTTTTAGAGGTGTGGAGGTAGTGTAGTATTTGTTCTGTTTTGATATCATCTTCCCAGGCATTACGTCTCCCTTTTTGTAGAGGTATGGAGGTAGTGTAGTATATTTTCTGTTGTCATGATGCCATCCTCCCAAACATTGTCTTCTTCATTTTTAAGGTGTGGAGGTAGTGTAGTATCTGTTATGTTGTCATGTGACCATCCTCCCAGGCATTACCTACTCCTGTGGTGATGGTGTGAAGGAAGTGTAGTGTCTGTTCTGTTTTTATGATACCATATTACCAGGCTTTACCTCCTCCTTTTTTAGAGGTGTAGAGTTAGTGTAGTATCTGTTCTGTTGTCATGTTACCATCCCCCGAGGAATTACCTTTTTTGATGGTGTGAA
>OY744550.1:50026934-50059434 GCA_963556195.1 Sepiola atlantica
GAACTATCGGAGTACTAACATTGATCAATTGTATGGTACCTGGTACAGCATTCACGCTGGGCGGGTTGAACCGGCTTCCTGCGAAAGAGGAAGTTTCTAGGGAATATCAAATTCAATAGCGGTCTCTAATCGCATGTCTATCCCGGTCAGGGGAGATGACGACGTTAGGTTTGTTGCAGTTCTTGTAGGGACGTGTCGACGTCCTCTTATATACAGCGCCTGGTTCTATTTATCTTCCTCCTACAAGGTAAGATGTGACACAAGGTCGGGAAAGTGGGGAAAAAACCCAGCGCTCGAGAATTTGAGCACTCTGGTTGTTTAAAAATTGCCTGGGCAGCCCCGTCGGCATTCCCCGGTAGGGGCGCTTCAGGCGATTAGCAATAAACTAACCCCTTCTCAAAGGGTGAAAAGGCAAAGACTGGGAGGGTGCGCCCCCTAGAACTGCACAGGACGGACAACCGATAGACCGGCGTCAATCCAGACCCGAAGGCCCGGACAATACCGGTTTATTGGGCGGGGTAAAAACAGCGGCTGGTATTCCCAAATGGCCGCCCATCTAGTACTGACCAGGCTCAACGTTTCGTAACTTCGGTGATCCAACGGAAACCGGTGTGTCGACGTGATTATGCCGTATGATGAAAGGTATGAACTGCGTTTGATTACGTTTGGGGATATCCATGATAGGAATCTGTTGACATTGCATTTTAAGACGACGAAGTTGTTATCAGAAAAGAAGCTGTCCTGTGGCAATCTGTTTCATGGAAACTACGCCTGACACTGAGGGCTAAAAGAAAGTTCGGTGACCCTAGTTTGAAACGATTGAGTATTGTGGTCTGATTACAAGCCATGCACCTCCTCCGCTTTATCAATACAACAGGTAAACTAATAATCCGTTTTTAGCCAGTGTTTTTTCATTACTTTTATTAACGCCAAATTAAGCACATTGCCACTGGGACGTAAAGGGCTACGGGGAATTAGGAGCCATATCCATATGAGAATCTTAAGTGGTGAGCTGTGCAGCGAGATGTTTGTTCGCATTACATTTAAATTTCTGCATGTTGGTACAGTCATGGAAACAAGGAGCAGGGAGTGATTTTTAAAGCAGTTCAAATAAAAAAAGCTATTAGAGTAGAAAGCCTTCCGGTATCTGGGGATCTTCACAGTGAAACGGTGGAGTTTTGCTGATTATCAGGTAGATCGGGGGTATTTTCGTTACGTTGCGTTGCAGAGCACATTCCATTGAAGTACTTGTAAAACAAACACAGGGATGCAACATTGCGGCGATGAGACAGGGGCTGGAGCTAGGTGGACAGTTTAGGATCTATTAGATTAGAGGCTATTTTTTAAATCCTGTCTAAGAGGGAGATGCTAGCGGTTGGTGCACCAGCACATATGCGACAACAATACTCTATGTATGGGCAGATGGTGGCTTTTGTAGATATATATAGAATACTGGCAGGTGTTAGAAGTTTTTCAGCCCGTAAATATTTGTATCATGGCTATAATGTTTGTATTCACTTGCCTATCCACGAGGGCTTGATATCATACAGGGCTCTTTCCTTTTGTTTTTCGCTACAATTACATGTTTTTTTCACATTGAGAATGGTAGACATGTTATAGAGAATAACCTCTATTTTGCGGTCGACGATTTTGACAACGTTAGTTTTTGCCGGGAGGTGTCGCCGTTTTTTTTTTCTCTGTGAATTATGAACCGATCAATATGAATTTTGGAATGTATTTTCATCGGCAACCCGGTGAGTAACAGTGGCACATTTTTAAAATAAGTTAGATACAAAAAATGTAATAGAGAAAAGAATTGCTCTACATCAAATTTTGAGTTATATTAAGCAATACATTTCTAAAAAGAATTGGTGTGCGCGCATGAGCGTCAAAAATATGTATGTGCTTGATAAAATCCTAAACTATTTAAGTTATCATTATGAATTATGGAATACGTATTGTAGGTAACAGGGTGAGTAATGTGGGCGCATTATTTATTTCCAAATAGACGTCTATCTGGAACATACCAAGTTCAATAGCTATCGACGATCATTCCGATAGAGGCTTTATTCTTAATAGCCTGAGGTGCCCCTACCGGTGATCGCCGATTGGGCTGCCCCAGTTATTTTTTAGTAGAACAGAGTGCTCAACCTCTTGTGCGCTGGATTTTACAATCCCTACTTTCCTGACCTTGTGTCACATCTTCCAGCCGTCAGAAGAACATAAATAAATCAAGACCGGTAACAAATAAAACTTTTAAATATATCCCCCCCCCTCCCCAGCTCAGTCTCCTCGACATTTCCTCACAGGAGGGGGGGGGATTTCCGCAGGCGACAGGTGATGAACCTACTCCCTTTCTTTGGTGCAATGTCAGAGGTACCGCCTTGGGAAGATGGCCCCCTGTGGCTGAAGACATAACCGTATCATTTATACAAAAGAAACAGCCAGGGTTATATAATGTATATATAAACACCTCTGAAATATTCATTGTCTGCTGAGGCTTTGAACAAGGAATATTGCTATTGAGCAGTGCTAAAAAGAAACTTAAACTGAAAATTCATTAACATAAGGACACGAGTAGATTTGGTATTATGTTTCATAAAAATAAGGTTACTCGGTAATCGAAATTCTACAACAGCGTATTTTATTTCTCTATTTAAATATTCAAATTTGAAAGAAGGTGTCAGTAACATACATATCGGCTGAAAGTAAAGAGACCAGGTTTACTATTGTAACTTAGAGTGTCCAACATTGGATGACTTTGCTCTTTTTTTTTGCATACAAAACGGCTATTCCGAGTTCGAATCTTGGCGATCCATAGTAATTATTTACGAATTTATACTATTAATGAAGTTGTCTTTAATTATGTGTTTGTAATGACGCGTCTAATCATCTTTTCAATTCAACCATTAAAGAAAAATGAGATTGCATAGAACATTTGCGCTATTTATACAATATCAATGTACAAATCAAATCCTGGTATATATTTTATCCGATAGCTCCCAAAAGTGTCCTTATGTTTTGTAGATCAATTAGGTTGCACGGACACTAGAAATAAGTAAATATGAAATGGACGAATTCGGGTCTACACCGGTTTTATCTGATTAACCTGCGCACACTGTAAAAAAAAAAAACGGATAATAAACCTGAGTTGTTTGGATTTTCGTCACAAGGTCGATTTTTAATATATAAACAGATTTATTTTCAGAAAAAAGAAGATTGTGCCCCTACTTTCTTGCCTCCCCACAAACGCGAGATGCATAATAACATAAAATATTATACGGTGCGTCTTTTTTTTCACAAAATATTTTAACAAACTGCTAGCGCAACCTAACAAAACAGAATAATTATTTATTTTTGATCAAAAAGAAAGAGTTATCGCCCTTGGATAAAAGAAGTCGTCTGCCTGGACAGTCTAAAACTAAACAGAACGGCTCTCACGATAAAACAAGCATCTCGCGTTCAGCGGTTTTCTACATTACACTTAATCGGTGTTCGTATTAAATACATTTGTTAATAAGTCTACTTCGTACTTTCTACATTTTTGAGTTGTTGTAAAACCGATAACAATGTGTAACATCAGACGTAACATAAACAAAGGAATCCATGTCCGTAACATAACATAACATAAGATAATATCATAACATAAAATGACATAACATAACATGAGGCGTAACATAAACAAAGGGATCACTGTCCGTAACATGACATAACATAACATAGAATAACATAACACAACATGACACAATATAACATTATAACATAACATCAGGCGTAACATAAAAAATGTGTCACTGTTCATAACATAAAATCATAACATAACATAACATCATAACATACCATAACATAACATCAGGTGTAACATAGACAAAAGGGGTCATTGTCCGTAGCATAACATAACACCATAACATAACATAACATAACATAGCATAACATAACATCAGACGTAACATAAACAAAGGGATCATTGTCCGTAACATAAAATAACACAACATAACATCATACCATAACATAACATATCACAACATAACATCAAATGTAACATAAACAAAGAGAACACTGTCAGTAACATAAGATAATATAAACTTTTAACATAACATAACATAGCATAACATAACATCATAACACAACATAACATAACATAGCATTACATAACCTCATAACATAACATAACATAATATAACACAACATCAGCGGTAACATAAACAAAGAGAGCACTGTCTGTAACATAACATACAATTATAACATAACATAACATCAAGCGTACAATTAAAAAGGGATCACTGTCCGTAACATAACATAAAATAACATAATATCATAACATATAATCACATGAAATAACATCATGCGTAACATACACTAAGGGATCACTGTCCGTAACATAACATAACACCAAACCATAACATAATCTCAAGCGTAACATAAACAACGGGATCACTGTCCGTAACATAATATAACATAACACAACATACACATCATAACATAACATAACATAACATAATATCAGGCGTAACCTATACGAAGTGATCACTGTCCGTAACATACCTAAACATCATAACATAACATAACATAACATAACATCAGGCGTAACATAAACAAAGGGATCACTGTCCGTAACATAACATAACATAACATAACATAACACACTATAACATCATACAATGACATAACATAAGATAACATAACATCAAGCGTAACATAAACAAAGAGACCATTGTCAGTAACATAAGATAACATAACCTCATAACATAACATAACATAACATAGCATAACATTACATCATTACATGACATAACATAGCATAACATAACCTCATAACATAAGATAACATAACATCAGGCGTAACGTAAACAAAAAAGATCACTGTCCGTAACATAACATAACATCCTAACATAACATAACATAACATAACATATCATACTAACATACCATAACATAACATAGCATAACATAACACAACATAACATCATAACATAACATAACATAACATCAGGCGTAACATAAACAAAGTGGTCACTGTCCGTAACATAACATAACATACCCTCATGACATAACATAACATTGCATAACATAACATCATTACATAACATAACATAACATAACCTCATAACGTAACATAACATTGCAATACATAACATCATAACATGAAATAACATAACATAACATACCATCAGGCGTAACATAAACAATGGGGTCACTATCCGTAACATAAAATAACATAATATAGAATAACATAACACCACACAACACAACATAACATTATAACATAACATCAGGCGTAACATAAAAAATGTGTCACTGTCCATAACATAAAATCATGACATAACATAACATCATAACATACCATAACATTACATCAGGTGTAACATAGACAAAGGGGTCATTGTCCGTAGCATAACATAACACCATAACATAACATAACATCATAACCTAACATAACATAACATCAGGCTTAACATAAACAAAGGGATCATTGTCCGTAACATAACATAACACAACATAACATCATACCATAATCTAACATAACATATCATAACATAACATCAAACGTAACATAAACAAAGAGAACACTCGTAGTAACATAAGATGATATAACCTTTCAACATAACATAACATAACATAGCATAACATAACATCATAACACAACATAACATAACGTAGCATTACATTACCTCATAACATAACATAACATAACATAACACAACATCAGGTGTAACATAAACACAGGGAGATCTGTCTGTAACATAACATACAATTATAACATAACATTACATCAAGCGTACAATAAAAAAGGGATCACTGTCCGTAAGATAACATAAAATAACATAATATCATAACATATAATCACATGAAATAACATCATGCGTAACATACACAAAGGGATCACTGTCCGTAACATAACATAACCCCATAACATAACATAATATCAAGCGTAACATAAACAACGGGATCACTGTCCGTAACATAATATAACATAACACAACATACACATCATAACATAACATAACATAACATAATATCAGGCGTAACATATACAAAGTGATCACTGTCCGTAACATAACTGAACATCATAACATAACATAACATAACATCAGGCGTAACATAAACAAAGGGATCACTGTCCGTAACATAACATAACATAACATGACATAAAACACTATAACATCATACCTTGACATAACATAAGATAACATAACATCAAGCGTAACATAAACAAAGAGACCATTGTCAGTAACATAAGATAAAATAACCTCATAACATAACATAACATAACATAGCATAACATAACATCATTACATAACATAACATAGCATAACATAACCTCATAACATAAGACACCATAACATCAGGCGTAACATAAACAAAAAAGATCACTGTCCGTAACATTACATAACATAACATAACATCCTAACATAACATAACATAACATAACATATCATCCTAACATACCATAACATAACATAACACAACATAACATCATAACATCATAACATAACATAACATAACATCAGGCGTAACATAAACAAAGTGGTCACTGTCCGTAACATAACATAACATAACCTCATAACATAGCATAACATTGCATAACATAACATCATTACATAACATAACATAACATAACCTCATAACATAACATAACATTGCATAACATAACATCATAACATAACATAACATACCATCAGGCGTAACATAAACAATGGGATCACTGTCCGTAACATAACATAACACAACATAGAATAATATAACACAACATAGAATTATAACATAACATCAGGCGTAACATAAAAAATGTGTCACTGTCCATAACATAAAATCATAACATAACATAACATCATAACATACCATAACATAACATCAGGTGTAACATAGACAAAGGGGCCATTGTCCGTAACATAACATAACACAACATAACATCATAACATAACATAACATAACATCAGGCGTAACATAAACAAAGGGATCATTGTCCTTAACATAACATAACACAACATAACATCATACCATAACATAACATAACATATCATAACATAACATCAAACGTAACATTAAAAAAAGAGAACACTGGCAGTAACATAAGATAATATAGCCTTTCAACATAACATAACATAGCATAACATCATAACATAACATAACATAACATAACATAACATAACATTACATAACCTCATAACATAACATTACATAACATAACACAACATCAGGTGTAACATAAACAAAGAGAGCACTGTCTGTAACATAACATAACATTATAACATAACATAACATCAAGCGTACAATAAAAAAGGGATCACTGTCCGTAAGATAACATAAAATAACATAATATCATAACATATAATCACATGAAATGACATCATGCGTAACATACACTAAGGGATCACTGTCCGTAACATAACATAACCCCATAACATAACATAATATCAAGCGTAACATAAACAAAGGGATCACTGTCCGTAACATAATATAACGTAACACAACATACACATCATAACATAACATTACATAACATAATATAATATCAGGCGTAACATATACAAAGTGATCACTGTCCGTAACATAACTGAACATCATAACATAACATAACATAACATCAGGCGTAACATAAACAAAGGGATCACTGTCCGTAACATAACATAACATAATACACTATAACATCATACCATGACATAACATAAGATAACATAACATCAAGCGTAACACAAACAAAGAGAACACGGTCAGTAACATAAGATAACATAACCTCATAACATAACATAACATAGCATAACATAACATCATTACATAACATAACATAGCATAACATAACCTCATAACATAAGATAACATAACATCCGGCGTAACATAAACAAAAAAGATCACTGTCCGTAACATAACATAACATCACATAACATCCTAACATAACATAACATAACATATCATCCTAACATACAATAACATAACATAGCATAACATAACACAACATAACATCATAACATAACATAACATCAGGCGTAACATTAACAAAGTGATCACTGTCCGTAACATAACATAACCTCATAACATAACATAACATTGCATAACATAACATCATTACATAACATAACATAACATAACCTCATAACATAACATAACATTGCATAACATAACATCATAACATAACATAACATACCATCAGGCGTAATATAAACGAAGGGATCATTGTCCGTAACATAACACTCAAGATGAGAACAGTAATCGAAATTATACACACTACATCTGTACTTTCTGTAAATACATACTTATTTTTATTACCACCTTGTTGTCTTATTTCTTTTCGGCCCTCAAAGGCCACACCCACAATGCATCGTTTACAAAGGGTTATTACAATTTCTCATCATATGTCGTCAATCAGAAGAAAGATATTAGTGATTCAAAATTGCTATTTTCACTTATTCATCCATTTCGTATGAATTAGATGATCTTATTATTGCCATTGGTTTCCCCGATATCTTTCGAGTAAGAATCCCTTTCTAGAAAGGCATCGCGTACTTACAGGAGGGACCGCGTGAAGGTTGCCAACATCCTAGGTGAAATAGTTGATACTCAATAAAATTGAATTGGTATCAAAGTTTTTAATAATTTCCACAGACAGATTTAACATAGATATATCAGGTTGGAAAGAAAGTAATTTCGTATTTTTGACTTCATCCATTTACAGCCTCCTAAGTTGTACACAGTTCTAGATTTTTTGTTGAATTGATGTCTTAATATCTTGTTTTGCCTTTCATATATAGTAATTACTTGGAAACTATTAAGTTTAACGGTCTCAGCCGTCAAAAAATCGATATTAGTGAGAAGCATCTTAGACATTGCATGCTTTATGAATTCAAAAAGGAAACTCAACTGCAGAAGCTACAAGGAATATTGGAAATGTCTATGGGATAAATGTTCTGAATGATCGAAAATGTCAACGGTGGTTTGCAAAATGTTCTTCTGGAGACTGTAACTTGTCAGATCGGCGACGTTCGGGAAGGCAAAAAACAAATTGATAAATACGCCATTAAAGACGATGTAGAGGCAAATCCAAAGTTAACCAGCAGATAATTGAATACAACCTATACCACAATTATTTCATGTCTTCACAAGTTAGGAAAAGTTTCAAAACTTGGACTCTGGGTTCTCCACGATTTGACCAACGCTCAACGAAATCGAAGATTGACTGTTTGCACATCTTTGCTTTCCAGGAATCACTGAGAACCATTTTTGCAAAGAATTGTGACTGGAGATGAAAAATGGTTCTTTACAAGAATACCCAATGCAAAAGACAATGGTTAGACCGAAACCAATGTCCGTAGTCTGTTATAAAACAAGGACTACACCCAAAGAAGGTTATGCTACCTTTATGGTGGGGCATGAGAAGACTGATCCATTATGAGTTACTAGAGCCTAATCAAACAATCACAACAGTAAAATATAGTTCGCAGCTGGATGATATAAGAATTGCTCTATAAAAAAAACGATTAGCATTACTCAATATGGAAGGTGTAGTGCTTCAGCATGATAACGCGAGACCTCACACAGTAAAACTCACTCAGGAAAAGATCATGAGTTTTAATTTGGAAGTTTTGCCTCATCCGCCTTATTCACCTGAAATTTCTCCATCTGACTAATATCTTTTCCGGTCGTTGCAGCATCACTTAAACAATAGAATTTATGACGATCAACTCAAAAATAAGCTAAATTCGTTTTTCTCTATAAAATCAAAGAAATATTTTGAAGAAGGCATTAAGAAGCTACTTGATCGTTGGACAGAAGTCATAGAAAATGCGGGAAATGATTGTAAAGATTAAAAATGCCCTAATGTTAATGTTTTAGGTGAAATAAATGTGTTGGACAAAAACGACATTACTTTCTTTCCAACCTGATAGATACGTACAAACACGTGTAAGTATACAATAAAACTCATGCACAAACACACAGGGGCACACACACACACACACATATGTATGCATACGTGTGTTTGTGTGTGTATCTGTGTGTGTGTGTGTTTAAATGAGTTATTATTGCATATAGAATTCATCGGACAGTAATTCCTTGGAGTTGACACCAAAAATGGCACTATGTGATATTCCTTCCTTCATTCATTATGAATCAATTGATTTTATTGTTGGCATTGTCTTTCCCGATATCTTACTAGTTAGAATTATTTCTATAATTGTTTGTGTGCAACGAACTGGGTTCGAACCTTACACACTCAGGTTGTCAGTCCACGTAGTTAAATACTTAGCCACCGGCACATCCTAATTGATATATGACACGTGATGTAGTTTTTTTTTTATTATTCGTCTGTTTTATTCTCTGTCCACCTCGTTCATTCCGTCCCGGTGTTTTTTTTTTTAATTCCCATTTTTATAGCTCACGCATAAACATTTATGCAAAACGTAATAAAAGACAGTGCACCCGACCCCAGGAAACAGTGTTGCATATGTTCAAATACAACACTTCATCTTTTCTGTTCTTGGTCAATAAAGAAGAAATCTTTCTAGATTGAGGCAATTTTAATTTTTTGCCAGAATCCAGAGTGTCCCTTTTGGGGTAATTATGTTTTCCCTACATTCAAAATAAACCTTTTTGTCTAACTATTCCCTCGTGGCGAGGAAAATAAATAGGGACAGTGCGCCCCCCCCCCCTCAATTATCTTCGTCGTTGAAATATCGAAACAATACAATTTTCATTACTGATTAAACAAAGATGGCTGCTTTGCTGAGAATTGATATTTACGCGAAATTTAAAGGCTTTTAATTTCTATTAAACATTTTTTTAAACGCAAAGAGGTCACAAATGAGTAGGCAAACCAAAATAGATTGCTTTTGACTAATTTTCCAACTTTACTTCTTTTAAAATAATTTAGGTCGTTAATAGTAATGATGACCTATTTGGGTCAGCAGTTATCAAGGCCAAGGGCCACTTGAAGATGTAAGGATTAATGAAACAAAATGATTGTCAGACGAAAGATGAGGAACATTTTTTTACACCGTTGATCTTTCTACTTTATTTTAATACCATGTGTAATTTATACAGGGTGGGCCAAAATAAGGGTCCTATCTTTAAATTTGAATAACTTGAATTTGAATAACTTCCACAAAATAAAAGTTAAACTCACCAAACTTTATGTGTGTGTAGACTGACCCTTCCGAGATTTTTTGAAATAAACAAAACAAATTTTAGCCGAAAAACACTTCTTAAAACTTACAAAAACTAAAGTATTGTTTTTTACACTGTTTTGAGTTTTTTAAGCAAAAATAATGTTTTCTAAATGAGGGTACGTTCCTTAGGGCTAATACGGCTCATGCTTGCTTCGGAAGGAGTCCTTTACTTATTCTTAAAAAAAATTTTTTTTTAAATCAATAAATAAAAAAGTTATGAATTTTTAAAAATAGGACCCTTATTTTTGCCCACCCTGTATATGCGTTGTTCACGGAATAGAAATGTACAGGAATTAAAGTATTGATTGTTGTTATTGATTTCAATAATCAATTCCTTGGTATTATTGATTTGGGTTCTTTGGATTTTATTCTTGTATACATTACACATAATTGCCTATATACATCTTAAAGGAAAATTAATTTTGAAATAATAGAGAACTAACTTTCATTTTATTATTTAATTATTTAGTTAAATCAGTATCATTCATAACTATTTAGTTACCAAGGGTTTTATTAAATAGTATTACAACATATTTAATAATGTACTTAAATTCAAAGGGAATACGCTCTAAAAAAAATTATATCATTTATTTTATTGGTATATTTAAATATTTATAAACACAAAAATTCAAAAACAAATAAAAATGTCATAAAAATGAAATTGCTAACATTTTAACTTCCAATGTGTACAAGCTAGCAGCACTACTACTAGTAGTAGTAGTAGTAGTAGTAGTAGTAGTAGTAGTAGTAGTAGTAGTAGTAGTAGTATCGGTGGTGATGTGATATTCTGAGCATCTGCATTTCTACCCAGTGCCGACGATTCGAGTTTTGTGATTTCGAAATGCAGTGAAAAAAATAAATGCTATTTGTATAAATGGCAACTGTTTTGTCAAGTGTTCCATTTTCAGCTGAAGTGGTTCCTTTTCCCAAAGTCATTAATTATCTGTAGATAATTAATGAGTAACTTTAATACGACTGATTATTACCCGTTCGGCCAGGCAGCAGAGCACCAACGCTTTTGGGGGATCTAATGACAACGTGGACTCGAAACAATGGTCAACTGTTCCCTCAAAAGTGAATGTCACACACTGTTGTCCCCAAAGGCTGGTCGTGCCGCGCTCCGGGCGATAAGATTTCACTCCAGAATATCTCCAAGATATACACGATTATATTACAGTAATAGTAGTAGTAATAGACGTCGTCGTAGTAGTAGTAGTAGTAGTAGTAGTGAGAGTGGAAGTAATAGTATCAATCACTAATGCTTAACGATGTCTATCCAAAGTGATCTCGTATCAGTGTGTTTCGTATAAAAAGAAAATAACTTGTTAGCTTGTTGTCATAATCTTCGATTTTTTAGTTCGTAGATATTCAAGTTTTCAAGTTATTTAAAGTACTTCTTATGAACGTAAATAAATTAACGAGTATTTTAAGTTTAAAATAAGAATGATTTTCTTTATCTTCCTGATTTTTTAACCAGTTGTTAGCCCCACCCCCAAATATAATTCACAGCCACTTTTTTTGTGATTTCAAACATAGAGACTCAATATATGTTACACTTACATAGCAACTGCCCGCTACTAAAAATTGGACAATTTAGTTTTTTTCTTTTAAAATAGTGATGTGGAGATTTAATAACGGAATTATGAAATACATATTTTAGTAGTGAAGAATCCTTTCAGAAACATCAACAGAAGGGGTATTATTTTACGTTATACGTATAAAATTACACATAGTCAACTACATCATTCCACACACACACACACACACACACACACACATTTCTTAAAAATTTAACTTTTTTGAATGTATGCTCTAAGGAGTTAGTGCTTAATCAATACCTATCCGAAAAAGGAAGCGATGGTGAAAAATACTATTATTATTATACCATAGTAGTCTAAACTTTTGGATGTTTTTCTTTTTTTTTTTCTTTTTGAAAAAATAATTCAATTCCCTTGACTTTAGACATTCAAGCTGTACCTTAACACTTCCGCCGTTCCTAACAGGCAAGCTTTTTTTAGAATTCGTAAACAAATTGTCTCGTCGATCTGTTTAAGCCATTTATGGTGGCTTTTCATTATGGTTCCAAGCGTTCCCATTACAACGGGGACCACATTGACTTCTTTACAGGGCTATATTTTAATTCCCATTTTAGATATTGATATTTATTTATTTTCGTGTTCTTTCTTCTGCACTCTGGTATCGAAAGGGCAGATAAATCAATGATTAAGCATGTTTTCTTGTTTTTGTTTAGAAAGATTAAGTCGGGTTCAGAATGTTCAAGAACCTTATCAGTCTGTACGCGCATGCCCCAAAGAAGTTTAACATTGTCGTTCTGCTGTACCACGGCTGGCTTATGCTGCTACCACTTCTCATTGTGGTCCAATTCATGAAGTTTGCATATATTCCAGTGTAGTACCTGAGCGACTTTTTCGTGTCTCCATTTTGTATGCTATTGTTGTGCTAGTTTTGGGCATTCGCATACAATATACTTTCCCAAGTTACCCAGATAAAGAGAAAGATAGACGGCGTTCATTGCCCTAGTCACGGAAACAAGGCTAGGCACTGAGTGTCTTTAGAGGCGTCTCAACGCTGGTTTTATTTACTCCTCCCCAGGAGTTAGGCACAAGGCCAGTTTTATCTTACTTCCACAAGTAAGATGTGACCCAAGATCGGGTCGAGAAAGTGGGGTTTGAAAAGCCAGCGCTCGAGAGGTGAGCACTCTGGCCATTTAAAAATTGCCTGGGCAGCCCCGTCGGCATTCCCCGGTAGGGGCGCCTCAGACAGTAAGCAATAAACTTACTCCTCCCCAAAGAGGGGAGGCAAAGCCTGGGAGGGTGGACCTCATAGAACTGCACAGGACAGGCGTGCAGTATCCATCGGAACAGATACTACACTTTGATCTTAGCCAAAAGGCCAAGAAGCCCAATTTTGTACCTGGCTAATAGATAGAGAAGGAGTGCGAAGGTCGGACGATGGGCAGAGCCTATTTACTCATTAGGAAAATTATAGTTAGCTTTACAATTACAATTACTACATATTATGTATCGTCAGGAGGTTAGAGACGAGTCCTGGTGTGGATTTGAGAAGTCAGCACACTAGGATAAGCGCACTATGGCCTGAAAAAAAATGCCTGAACAGCCCCGTCGGCATTCCCTGGTATGCGATAACAATAAACTAACTCCTTCTCAGAGAGAAAGTAAACTCCGGTAGGATGAACTGAGTCGAACCATATCTTAGCCTGACAGCAACAAAGCAACTGTCGTACTTATTTGTATGATAATTCTATGATTACAATTATTAAAGTTTTATAAGTATCATGTTTTATTTTATTGTAATTAGAGATAATTATAGTTTGGTCTGAATTAGATACTATATAATAAGATGTGTTTTAATGGTATTAACTGAATTTCAAAACGATATTCTTTGAAACTATGAAAAACGATATTTTGCAATTATTTAAATGATGAGCTCGAATGAAAATAATTTCGAACGAATGTAACGTAATATGCTATACAACTTTTTTTTTCTGTTAAAATCAACTTCAAAGTTACTTTCAAACACATATATTAAGCTCTGTTTTATCGTGAGGGAAATATTGAGCTTCTATTTTCTATGACATGTACTTGGGTACAGACATTCATTCACTAATATAAACTGCGCGTTAGTGTGTATTATTATTATTATTAGTAGTAGTAGTAGTAGTAGTGATAGCAGTAGTAGTAGCAGTAGTAGTGATAGTAGTAGTAGTAGTAGTAGTAGTAGTAGTAGTAGCAGTAGTAGTAGTAGTAGTAGTAGTAGTAGTAGTAGTAGTAGCAGTAGTAATAGTAGTATACTAAAGCTGAGTTGATCAACGTTTGTTTATCATTGGATTCATTCCTATATATTTTAAGCACAGAATATATATATATATATATATATATATATATATATATATATATATATATATATATATTATTTACCTAAAATATATATTAACTTCTTCAATTGTATGGGTGTGCATATATACGTATATATATATATATATATATATATATATATATATATATATATATATATATTAAAAGATATTTAACCCCACACAAGGCAGCACGCCACTCTAGACGTAAGGGAGCTACTGAGACTTAGGGTAGCTGTGCAGCGAGATGTCTGTTTAAATTAGTTTTAAACCTCTGCGTGTCAGTAACGTCGGGGAAACAGCGAGCAGGGAGGGAGTTCCAGGGGGCGGCAGCACGAGGAAAGAAGGTGCTATAGTAGAAGGCTTTCCGATGGGACCTAGCTGATTGTCGGGTTGTTTTAGTGCATTTGCATCGAGGGGGGCACTAGAGCAGCTAGTTCATCGGAGCACAATCCATTGAATTATTTGTAAAACAAGCACAAGGATGCAACATTGCAGCAATGGAACAGGAGCTGGAGCTTGGTGGATAGTGGGGGACCTATTAAGTTGGCGACTCTTTTTCGGACCTTATCTAAGAGGGAGAGACTAGTGGATGATGCACCATGCCAGATGTGAGAACAATGCTCTATATTTGGAAGATGGTGGCTTTGTAGAGATACAGGATAATTTCAAGTGTGAGGAGTATACTAGCACGGTAGAGGGAGCCCACCTTCTTTGCAGCAGCATTGGCAATGTCTTCAATGTATTTGTTCCAATTGATGTTACCTGTTAATGTTTGACCGCGTAGTTTGAATGTTGAACTCTCAGGTCGGGTGTTATTTGCCATGGAAATCGGTGGTTGAAGAAGTGTATTGTAGTTATTGAAGGAAAATAGCTTTGTCTTTGCGGCATTAAAAGTTACCAACCATTTATGGCCCCAATCCACTACAACCTGGAGGTCACTTTCTAAGTATTCAGCCATTGCCTCGGATATGTACGCGCCCGTTTTGCTCACATGGCGAGAGTAGAGCGTGGTGTCGTAAGCAAATATACCTATCTCAGACTCGATGTCATCATGGAGGTTGTTTATGAAAATCAGGAACAACAAAGCTCCGATGATGGGTCCCTGGGGTACACCTGCATTTATGTCATGTTGCTTAGATGAACGGCCATCGAGGACAACCTGAATCTTTCTTTTGGTTAGGAAGGATCTAATTATATTAAGTAATTGTCCAGTAATACCATATGAGTGAATTTTTAGGAGGAGCCCCTTATGTCATACCTTGTCAAAGGCCTTGGATATATCAAGCGCAACCGCCCTAGCTTCACCTGCCTATGAATGATATATGCGTTCAGGGATGACCGTTAAGATGTCCGCAGTAGATCGTGCTTGTTTACATCCATACTGGCGGTCAGAAAAAAGTTTAGCATTTATTAGGTGCCGGACTATCGCTAGATTGATTAAGGATTCAAAGATTTTAGCCAAGATTGGCAGTAGACTGATTGGGCGATAGTTCTGAGGATCTGTTCTATCACCAGAATTCTTGAAGACTGGCACCACAAGTGCAATTTTCCAGCTATCGGGGAAGCCAGATTCAGCAAGGCATTTGTTGTAGAGTTTGGAGAGGACAGGGGCCAGTTCTGCAGAGCATGTCTTTATTACTATTACAGATATAAGATCAGGCCCACATGATTTGGAGGTGTCGAGGTTTTTTTATAATGACCTTGACCTAAGATGGGGTGATGACCAGGTTTTCAAGTGTGGCTTCAGTCTGCAATGGGAATTTAGGTAGATGGTAGTTTGCCGAGTCCAAAGTGGAGTTAATGGCGAAACGCTGGGCAAGTAGTTCAGCCTTATCAACTGCCGTGCAAACGAAATCATTGTGGTTTGATAGCGGAGGAATCGTTGATTGACCATTGTTCAACACACTATTATAGATTTTCCAGAAATCGCAAGTATCTAGTGATTGAATGTGTTTTTTGGTTATCTCTGTATACCTTCTCTTTGTTTCACCTATCATTGTCTTACAATTATTTCTTGATTCTATAAATTTCTGTCTATTCGCAGTTGACTTATGGCGGACGGACTTTCGGAATGCTTGCTGCCTCTCAGCAATGGCAGCTGCACATTTCGAGGTGAACCATTATTATCATGTTTAAGGACTGAGTTATGTTTGCAAAGTTCATTTTAATTCTTCTAATTTAGTATAATTTGCAATTAACTAAGTAACACATTTTTGAATAAGCTTCTGTCTATCACTTTCACCCTCTGTCACTGCGCGAAGTTGATCCCGCCGCATCTTATTTTATACGGTGTGTATACCCCCCCACACACTCACCCATAATCTCTTTCTGATTATTAAAAGTGAAACGTAATAAAACTAACCATGAAACAGAATATGAGGACTAAAGGACAAAATAAAGGAAGCGAGAGTTTCAAGACTGCTGAAAGAAAACCCAAGGTCAACTTTCTACTCTCGTATTGGCGTTTTCAGATTACTATATATACAGTATTTAAAAATCTAATATTATATCATAGAACTAAATAAGCATAACTCGTAGTTTTATGTTAATATAGTAAGGATAGATGGGACATCATTTAGATATATATGATTTTTTTAATGTTTATATGTGTGCACATGCATGAAATGGCGTATGTGTGTACACACTTTCAGTGTGCGGTGTATAAGAGTGTATAAACGGATTCTATGTGTATATGAGATAGACTGTAGGCTATATGTGTCTGTCTTTTAAACTCATGTATGTGAGATGTGTATGCGTTTCAAATTCTCTTTTGTTTAGTGCGTGGGTTGCGTGCGTGCGTGCGAACGTGTGTGTATGTGTGTGTGTGTGTGTGTGTGTGTGTGTGTGTGTGTGTGTGTGTGTGTGTGTGCGTTCATGTTTTTGGTGTGTTGTGCTTATTAAGCGAATCTGACCGATGTCGGTCTGTCATCTCATAACGTGAATTCGAATCAGATCGGAAACGAAAACGGAGACTGTACTGCGAGTGGAAACTGTGCAAATGTTTGCCAACGTAGAAGACAGGGGGAACGGCGGGGGCGAAAAAAAGACATGAAAAGATAAAAAATAAAATAATAAAACGGAGGCCGGTGGCAGCGAAGTAAGGGAGGGGAAGAGAAGGAGGAGGAGGAGGAGGGGGACGGGACGCAGGGATGAAGGAGAGGCGCGCTTAAAGACCGAACCAGAGAATGAGTAAATTAATGAGAGGTTGAAGGTATGAAAGAAAGGGAGGGAGAGAGAGTAAGAGAGAGAGAGAGAGAGATAGAGAGGTGACAGAGAGAGGGAGTAAGAGAGAGAGAGAGAGAGAGGTGACAGAGAGAGGGAGTGGGGAAGAAGGGGTTAAAGAGTGGAATAAAAAATTATGTAAACAGAAAGACAAAGGCGACCATGAATCCTATACTTAAACAAAAACCCAAGTAACTTTCTTTTTTCTTTTCTTTTTTTAACTCCATCGAGAAACGTTCAGGTTTCGCCCTCCTCCACACCCCCCACCCCACCCCCACGTTGTCAGCAGATTGTCAACAGAACCTTTTGTGACAAGATGGGTGAAAATTTATAATCTCCATTGCCTCTATCTCTCCGTCTTTTTTATTTACATCTTTCTTTTTTCTTATGAATTATCTCCCGTTTCTCTTGTAACTCTCCCATCTAGATCTCCTTACGTTTCTTTCGGATACTTCTCATATCTCTATATTCTACACCTCTCCCTGCTTCCTTTGTTCTAGCAATTTTAATTTTTCTTTTGAGGGTGGGGCTGTGAAGGCTTTTCGAATTAAATAAAACGAGGGAACGTTTATTACCGGTGGTTCCATTGTCTCTCATATCGTAACGGCTTTTCTGATTTTGCCTTTCTTTATTTGCATATACATTCTGGCTATATTTTTCTGTGCTTCTTATTTCTTTTAAAACTTTTTTTTTTATTAATTATTACTATGTATCGTTTCGCTGTGCCTGGTTTTATTACTTTGTCAATGTATGTCTCTCGCACGTTTCGCCATCTTTCTCTCGCTGTCTCTGTGCGTATATTTGCGTCTCTTGGTATGTAACTTTTCTCCCCCCTTCTCTCCCTCTTTCTTTCTCTTTCTCTCACACTCTTTATTTCTTTTTCTCTCTAACATTCTCTCTTTCTTTCTCTTTTTATCCTACTCTCTCTCGCACGCGTGATCTCTCTCTCTCTCTCTCTCTCTCTCTCTCTCTCTCTTTCTAAATAACTCCTTTATATTTTAATATCGATCAATGTCGGATCGGATATGAATCAAATTGATCATCTCATAATCTCAGACACACACACCCACACACACACACATATATATATATATATATATATATACACACACACATACATATATATATACACATATATATACACATATATATACACACATATATATATTCACATATATATATATATATATACACACATATATATACACACACATATATATATACACACAACCTATCACTTTTGTTTCATTTTACTTCAGTCGAAGTTCGCAGAAATGAAGCGGCTTACACTTATTATCTATATAAGATACATAGATATTCTATTAAAGTTCTTATTCACCTGTCAAATGTTGAGTATTGATTTACTCCTCTCCAGGAGTTAGGCACAAAGCCAGTTTTTATGTTACTCCCACAAGTAACATGTGACCCAAGGTCGGGTCGGGAAAGTGGGGTTTAAAAATTGCCTGGGCAGCCCCGTCGGCATTCCCCGGTAGGGGTGCCTCAGGCAGTAAGCAATAAACTTACTCCTCCCCAAAGAGGGGAGGCGAAGCCTGGGAAGGTGGACCTCCTAGAACTGCACAGGACAGACCCATAGACAGGCATAAATCAAGCCCCGAAGGCCAAGGCAATACCAGTCTATGGGGTGCAGTATCCATCGGAACAGATACTACACTTTGATCTTAGCCAAAAGGCCAAGATGTTGAGTAAGTAAAGAAGTTAAGAAAAACATTAATTTTTCTCTCCCCAATTAACCAGTTAACTATGTTATAGTATATTTTTCTTGTGGTATCTTGGTCTTACCGGATTCCAGGACAATAATTCATCTAGTCTGGTGGAGTATCCAGCTAAGTGCTGTTACTTGAGGCAACATAACTTGGAGAAGGTGCACCATTCCTCGTATGAGCCAGTGTATAGCCGTGTAGAGGGGATATTATTTGGGTTTTGAATACTATGTAAATTTGAATATTTGGGCAGGGTTTACTTGTAAGAGGAAGTATCCTCATGTCAAGTGATACTGACAAACTCTTGTACAGAGAGACCGAATAGACTCAAGGATAGTGTCTAGTAGGTAATACAAACTCTCCAGTAAGTAATTGAAACACTTAATATATATATATATATATATATATATATATATATATATATATATATATATATATATATATATATATTTAATGATTGTTTGGGGGAGTACAAAATTTTATTATCGTAAGCATGAAGGGAAGACGAATTTCATCGTTCATGATTTAAAGTTAATCAAGAAAAAACAGAACAAAAAAAACATACAGCTTTTGTTGAGAGAGGGCGAAACCAGTCAACTGGCGTTTTTTTGTTTTTTTTCTTGATTTACTTTTAATCATGAACGATAAAATTCGTCTTCCCTACATGCTTGCGATAATATATATATATATATATATATATATATATATATATATATATATATATATATATATATATATATATATATGCGTGTGTATGTGTGTTTGTTTGAAAATAAGGTATACATAATCATATGAAAAATAAAACGGCATATATTAATGACTGACTATCTCTGTTTCTGGTTGTCTTTCTGTCTTCCCCGTTATTTCTCTCTCTTTCTCATATATATATATATATATATATATATATATATATATATATATATATATATATATATATAATATATAATAACACGAAATTACATAATCATACAATACATATATATATATATATATATATATATATATATATATATATATATATATATATATATTAGTGATGAGACGATTCCAATATTTTTTCTGATATCGATACACTTACACATTCTTTTCTAAATTCCCGATTCCGGTACAATTACCGATTCTGATTTCGATTCAAAAATATATCAAAGTTATGTTAATAAAATCAACTAACAATTTGCCAGCGTCAGTTTTTTAGTATAATATAGCGCTGTATTAAAATCTATAAAAAACGGGTTTACTTATTTTTTGTATCTCACCGATAAGTTATAAAGAATAAAAAAAACATTGCTAAACTTGTTCTGGATTTAAAAGAACTCCATGAATATATGAATGTTTATTCTTATTTTAAAGAAGTGTTGTGGACTTGAAGGCCGGTAATAATTAAGACAAAAGTGTCTTAACAGAAGTATGTTACAAGAGTACGCGTCATGCGCTTAGGACCATCACTGCCACACTTCGCTAGATGTTACCTAGTTATTCTGTTTGAGTAAGTCCATTTATTTCTGAAGCAGATCAGCTTCCCTCTTAATAAGAAGCGAACATTTTTCTAAAATCTGTTATATTATTTTTTTGTTGACAGAAAAGAAAAGAAAATCACATCTTTTATTTTAATAAATGAAACATGGAATAATAAAAACAGTTTGTGAATAAAAGCTTAACAGCGTAAGTTAAAGTAACGCGGTAACAGCGTTTGTTTACATTTTTAATTACGCGCTTGTATTGCGTCCAAACTGAGTTGACGGAGGGAGGTTATTTCAATGGATTAACGTTCCGCACGCTGTTCAATAATTGGACGTAGATAAAATAACTACGTAACTCATTAATTTTTTAATTAATTATTATTTTAATTAAACAATTTGATTCAATAATTATGATTCATAAGTAAGATTATTAGCGAGCAAAATTGTGTAAATACATGATGAAATCTGAATGAAACGATCCTGTGTGTGTATTTGAAGTTATTAGAAGTTCAAAAGCAATTGATTATGTAAATTGAGAAAAGGGAAACAAGATCATAATCTTCAAATTTTAAAATATTTGTTTGAAAATAAATGCATTATTTTTTTTGTTAACTAAACAGTAAGAAAAAAGTGTTTGTTGTTGTTTACAATTTTATTTTACGAACTTAACTTTATTGTACGTATTATTTTACAAAGAATAACAACAAGGATATCTTAATTATAGAGAAAAAAATGACAGAAAAAATGACAGAGAAATTTAGAAAAAAATAAAGCCAACAAAATTCAAGTTTAATTTCAAGTTTAATTATAATTGTTTAATTGTATAATTGTTTAGGTTTGATTATAAATGTTCTCAATTAAGTAACACAACCATTTTTTTATTTCTGTTATTGGCAAGTATTTCATTTGTACAATTCATTGTAACAAAAAAAAAACATCCCATTACCTAATTTTTGAAAATATATTTTATATTTTTTAACAAAAATATAATTCAAAGTGTAGTATATGTTCTGTTAATACACTTCATCGTTTCTGTCCTACGGAGAAATCTTTCTTGACTGAGCCAATTTTAATGTGTGTCTCAATTTAATGTGCCTTTTCATAGAAAATTTGGTTCCACACATTAAAAACCAGCATTGTGTCTAACACTGCTCTCGTTCGAAAACAATTAAATAGGATCACACGTAATTAAAAAAACTAAACTAAATAACTTCCTCCAGATTTTGCGTTCTTAGGCGATCATGTAAAACTTGACAGAAAAAATATTTTAGAATTCATAGTGGAATGACTTCACCAGGTCCGGACGTCGGTCCCTACTATTTTCCAGTAGTGGCTACTATTTCCTCCCTTCCACCCACCATGTCAACCCTATATGCCAACGTACTTGCGTGAGTGTAAAAAGTACTCATATGCTTGTTAAAATCCTAAACTATTGAACCTATCATTATGAATTATGGAAAATGTATTCTAGGCAATAGGGTGTGTTACGTAGAGGAATTATTTTTTCAACTATACTATTTAGGGATAAAGAAAGCTAAACATTACAATTTAAAACTACTGCTATGTTTTTTTTGCTTTTACCTATCCTGGAACGGGTATTTTACTATTATATATATGTGTATATATATATATATATATATATATATATATATATATATATATATATATATGTATATATATATGTATATATATATGTATATATATATATGTATATATATATATATGTATATATATGTATATATATATATGTATATATATATACATATATATATATATATATATATATATGTATATATATACATATATATATATATATATATATATATATATATATATATATATATATATATATATATATAAAGTCGAGCACTCTCGGGAATGTTTAAAATAGCCTGTCAAAAAGCTATAATGCAAAGCTCCGAACACATTCGTCGAACACTTTCGACTAGTATTCTATCTGTACTTGCTTCCTGGTACATATAGATCTTAATTCCCCCTCATTACGTGGCAGTTTCCGGTGACTGAGTGGATTTTGTGACTGCTTGCAGATTCTAGACTGACTCTGTGACCCGGTTTCGCGCCTCCCGACTGTCTGAATTTGTTACTTTCCTGCATTGATGAGAGCAATAAGCTTGAAACGCTTTTGTCTGTAGGTGCTAATAATTTATATATACATATATATACATATATATATATATATATATATATATATATATATATATATATATATATATATATATACTATCAAAACCTCTCTGCCCTTTAAATATTAATTTTTAAGTTTTTTCCATTATTAGAAAATACTGGATGTAAAACAGAAGATTGTTTAATTTAGGTGTAAATAAATATAATGTTTGATGCAATCTGTAAAACCAAATGAAGAAATACATAATTTTTAGTAGATAAAAAACTAGATGAGAAAGTTTTCAATTTCATTCCATCCAAGAGGAAACCAAGAAGCTAAACCCATTTGAAATACAGATTGTCTGTGCGTGCTTCGTTTTGTTTAATATTTTGTGAGTGTGCGGAGTGACTAAAAAAAATAAAACTAAGCTAAAAGATGCCAACACTTTTAACGTTAAATAAACTTTAACTTCCTGTTGAAAACTATATTGAGAAAATTCGATTGAACTATAGCAACTATTTAGAAGAAAGTTTAGTATCTGTTCTGATCTTACACTTTGTCAATTCTGTCCTCGGTCAATGAAGAAATCCTTCTGAACTGTCACCATACCCACTCAACCACCAGAAACGGCCACATAATTGAAATCTATATGTACCTGGAAGCAACCACAGATAGAATACTAGTTGAGAGTGTTCGACGAACATATTCGGAGCTTTGCATTATAGCTTTTTTCAATGTTTGTCCCAATCCAGAGTGCTCATTTTGGGGGAGCTGGATTACTCCACATTAAAATCCGAACTTGTGTTTAACTTTGACATCTTCGAGTGGGGGGGGGCTAATGAATTGGACTATCTGTTTAGAGGCGTGTTCCTTACATTGTGTACGTTTTCATCGTCCTCCATTTTTTTTCAAAAAGCCAACATTCTATGCGATTATTCGATTTGTAGTTTCAAACTAACATTGCCATTTAAGATCTAATAACAAATATTAATAAATATATAATTTAATATCGATTCTCTTTTTGAAACAATTTAGTATTTTGTTTTTCTAACTTTTATATAATAGAAAAGTACTTCTGCGTAAATTATATGCCGGAACGGAAGATAAAATTATATCTTTAAAAAGAATCGATATCAAATTAAATCCTCATGGATATTTTTAATTCGTTACGAAATCTTAAATTACAATGTAAATGGTAAAACCACAAATCGAATAATCGTATAGAATGACGGTCTTTTAAAGATAATTTCGGACGCTATAAACGTACACAATTTTATTTTTAAATAAACAAATAAAAAGCAAAGGAATTTGAGTTTGCAAATTAGTTGACGAATTTTAATTTTACAATTAGGTAGTTTTGTTTTACGGCATATCAACCCTTTTTGGGTTATTTAATGCCGAATCTGGTCATTATAGTAAAAGTTTTTATGCTTCAAGTTCTTTATATCTTCAAATGTTTAATCAGGGTTTTTGGTTTGGTAGTTTTGTTTTACGGCATATCAAACCTTTTTGGGTTGTTTAATGCCGAATCTGGTCATTATAGTAAAAGATTTATGCTTCAAGTTCTAAAAATAAAATAAAAAAGGGGAGGGAGAAAGGGAGAGGGGCTGTTGTTTTTGTTTTTGGTTTTGTAGAACATAATTAAGTTTTACAAAAAAAAAAAAAAAAAAAAAAAAAAACGTCAATGTAGGTGAATTTCGTCTCAGGGAGCCACAGGGCAGCCTGATCTGGTATCACCAGAATTTTACAATTAGAACTTAGTTCAAATTTTTCCATTTCTAAACTTCATCAGTAAAAAATATTACTCTGCACACTATTTGTGTTGTACTCGTACTGTCAACAAAGATAAAAAAACGGGTTTATCCATCGGAACAGATACTACACTTTGATCTTAGCCAAAAGGCCAAGATATTGAGTAAGTAAATAAGTTTAGAAAAACATTAATTTTTCTCTCCCCAATTAACCAGTTAACTATGCTATAGTATATTTTTCTTGTGGTATCTTGGTCTTACCGGATTCCAGGACAATAATTCATCTAGTCTGGTGGAGTATCCAGCTAAGTGCTGTTACTTGAGGCAACACTACTTGGAAAAGGCTCACCATTCCTCGTATGAGCCATTGTATAGCCATGTAGAGGGGATATTATTTGGGTTTTGAATACTATGTAAATTTGAATATTTGGGCAGGGTTTACTTGTAAGGGGAAGTATCCTCATGTCAAGTGATACTGACAAACCCTTGTACAGAGAGACCGAATAAACTCAAGGATAGTGTCTAGTAGGTAATTCAAACTCTCCAGTAAGTAATTGAAACACTTATATATATATATATATATATATATATATATATATATATATATATATATATATATATATATATATATATATATATATATATATATATATATATTTAGTGATTTTTGGGGGGAGTACAAAATTTTATTATCGTAAGCATGAAGGGAAGACGAATTTCATCGTTCATGATTTAAAGTTAATCAAGGAAAAACAGAACAAAAAAAAACATACAGCTTTTGTTGAGAGAAGGCGAAACTATTTGTGTTGTACTTGTACTGTCAACAAAGATAATTGCAAAAAACAGTTGCCATTCAAATTACGCCCCATGAAAATAATTAAAAATATTTAAAGAAATGTTTGGGTAATTTGATACTTCTTATTATTAAATCAATTCAATTAATTAGTGTTAATATTGACTAAACTATTACATATATTTATATATAGGCGAAATAACGAATTAAAATTAGAAGTATGTAACACAACACAGTAATTTATTATAAACAGTTTAAAAAATAATTCTGCAAATAAGACTTACACACACTTATATTTGAATATTTAATCTCTAATACATGTACAGTATATGTACAATATTTCCGAGTAAAACATTGTATTATTTACTTAGATAACATAACTCTTTTTTGTATGCAATATTGGTATAATAAATGTAAAAACACTTTCGCATTTATTCATTTATATATATATATATATATATATATATATATATATATATAGATAGATATATAGATATATATATATATATATATATATATATATATATATATACTAGAAAAACTGTTTAAACTTGGAGGGTCTAGTCTCTATTCATATAAGATAGACTCAAATATATATATATATATATATATATATATTTAATAAATACAATGATGATATTAAAAATAAAGTTAATGTATTTGTACATGAATTCTGAAAATGTACAATAATACATTTGGGGTCGATCTGATGGAATATTTACATTAAATCTTTACAGTTATCTAACATATAAAAGCATCGTGAAATTTTAAAAGTTGGACCTAAATAGCATTTAAGCTTACACATCCAACTGACTAGCCAATGTTCATTTGTTATTGTTGTACTATGTTATTGGCACAATAATAACGTACTTTGCTACAGTTTATTTAAAATATACTAGTCTCCCCCGGGCAACTGATAAGATACAAATCAGCAAGGGGAAGAAACTCATATTTTTAATTGAAGAATATAGTAATCTCTCTTACAAGTAAAATTTTCTTAGAGAATGTGCAAACAAGTATAAATTAAAAACACCGAACTAAAATGACTTCACTGCAGGTAGAACTAGTAATATGTATTCTGTGAGATTGGAAAAATAATTGTATTGACGTTCTATTATAAAAAGTTTAAATTATATTATTGTTAAGAGATTCCCCATATAAATAAATAAATATGCTCGATAAGTTCTTTAGTAGAAACAGTTTCTTATAGTGTAGGCTCGTTTGTAATTTCGCGTAGGTTTTGTTTATTTTTTTTTATAAGCAAAAACACAATAGATTTTGAAGAAAGATATAAGCCCTGCAAAAATTAGACTACTATTTTTCTACAAATTATAAGCGTCCGAATCCAAGATGGCGTCACAAATTTACCGCCGTTTAGAAATAATCCGATATCTTCGTTAGTACGTGTGATATAATTACAAACAAAGTCTAGATATAGGTTTTCTGACGCAAGAAAACCAATGAAATCATCAAATGTAGGCTAAAGATATGATGTACATGCCTTATTTCAAGATTGTTTCCAAAAATGGCTACAGGTTTAAACTTATTCTACTTATGTGGACACTGTAATTAATACAGTGATCTTGGAAATAAATTTATAAACAAGATATCTGTTTGAATAAAGTAATGTATTGATTACGTGGTATACATTACATAAAAAATCAATAGACAACTCTACATAACTATAGTGAAACAACATTAACCCTTAAATGCTTTTTATTTCAAATATGACACACTCAAGCAAAATGCCTATGTAATATAATAGTCAACGAAAATGTGTCAAACTGCAACTTGTTTCACATCTGCAACGCAACGAGGCTGCACACCCGCTAAATAGGTAATCAGTATTTTCGATGTATCGGGCGAGTTTCATCTGCCTAATTCAATAGCCTAAACTTTTAAATCTGGTCATTATAATGATCAGTCAAAATTATTTTATCATTCTCTAGTGTATTATGATTATTTAGATGCATATATTGTAGTGTGTTGTTATGCATTTAGAATGTTATGCCATATCTTGCACATTTGCAACATTATTTATTTTTGTTCAATATTTTTTCGAAATCCATTTATGCTACATTATATTACCACTATAAAACGTTTTTTCACTTCTTTCAAACCAATATAAAAACTAAAACATTAAGAGTTAATTTACTACTAATCGAATATCTTTTGAATAAAAACTAAAATAAAAAAAAATCCTATCTAATATATACAGTTATCTGGAACAACGATATTTGGTTCTGCATAGCCAATTCGTTTTTTTATTCCTTCCAGCATGTTCATTAGAATAAAAAATGATTTTTCGTTTTAGTTTGTTTAAACAAATACTTCGGTTAAAAGGTGTGTTATGATGACGACAATTATAAATCATAACTACAAATACTGTAAAGAAAATATATCTTAATGCAGCTTAAAATGTTACTCATCTCCCTTACATTAATTGAGTTATTATTGAACTTTTTTCCCATCGCTCTTTTTCTTGTATCTTCTCCATTTCTTCTCTGTATCAGCAAAATTCTGAGAGAACATCGCGTCTTTCCGTGTATGTGTGTGTCTCCTGCTCTACGTGACTTGTTCATTATTATTATTATTTTCATTTATTTTAGTTTTAGTCAAAATTTTATTGAGATAATTATTTAGATAATAAAGATGAATTAGAAAAAAATTCATTTGATTTCTTTTCCTGTACATATATTTTTTAAATCTGCAATCAACATTGTTTAACTTCTAAATTAACATTGATGTATACTGGGCAACGCCGGGTAGTGACACCTAGTTAAAAATAAAATTGAAAACATTACTATGTTCTTATCACGTAAATTTTAATGTAAATGCACACTTTTTGGTACTTTTGAGGAATAGGTATCCAAGAAAATATCAGTACTTACGTCATCAGTTCCGAGTTTCACTGAACACTTCCGAGACTGTCGAACGTTCACGAACTTACTTAAACAATTTACACAATACAAACCGAACGGTTTAATTTTACGAATGTACCATAACCCTAAATTAACCCTAACCTAACCCTAAACTTACACAAAGCTAAGTTTGAATTTGAATTTATTTTGTTCAATGAAGAGTTTAATTTCTAAAATCATTTATACTACATTATATTAACCCTATGACCCGTTTTTTCACTTCTTTCAAACCAATTTAAAAACTAAAACATTAAGAGTTAATTTAGTACTAATCGAATATCTTTTCAATAAAAACTAAAATAAAAATAAAACTAATTTAAAAAATCCTATCTAATATATAGTTATCTGGAACAAAGATATTTGATTCTGCATAGCCAGTTTGTCTTTTTATTCTTCCAGTATCTTCTTTTGAATACCAAACTATTTTTCGTTTCAGTTTGTTTAGAAGTTTGTTATGATAGCAAAAAATTCTAAATCATGTCTCAAATACTGTAAAGAAGATATATATTTGCAAGTTAAATGTTACTTATCTCCCTTACATTAATTGAGTTATTATTTATCCATTTTCCAGCGCTTCTTTTCTTCTGTTATTTAACAATTTAATAAACAAAGATGACGTAAAACTTGAATTTAACTTGAAAATCTTTTATAAAAAATAACCCGGTCCGTAAACTGCACAAGCACCATGATGTGTAAGTTAAAGATTACATCAAGTTTAACGGTGTATTTTTTTTCTTAAGTCTGTAAAGTGCGAAAGCAGATCCCAAAATGATATTTTATCCACTTTGATCAAAATGAAATATACTTATCCAAGTACTCCGGCTCATGTAGTTTCACAAATATATATGTTTATGGTGGTCTGTATCCGAAACTGTAGGAGGAGTTCGCGGGTGGAAAAAGAAACAACCAGATAGAGACTGCAATTATGTCATCTAGATTTTTATCGATCTGCTAATCACTAATGTGTGGCAAAAGTGATATAGATTTGATGATGAGACGGAAATGACAAAAAGATTCATGAACAGAAGTAGATCATTCAGATGACAAGACTACGGAGATATGATGGATTACCGAACAGCTTTCTGAAGAATGGCTGTCACAAACACTCCAATGGATATTGATAGATATGGGTAGTGTGAAAGCTCCGCAGAAAACATATCTATCATAATATTAATGGGATTTTTACATATGTAACACATTTTCCCATATATATATATATATATATATATATATATATATATATATATATATATATATATATATATATATATATTTATATATATACATATATATATATACATATACATATATATATATATATACATATATATATATATATATACATATATATATATATATATACATATATATATATATATATATACATATATATATATATATATATATATACATATGTATATGTACATATATGTATATATATACATATGTATATCTACATATATATATATATATATATATATATATATATATATATATATATATAATAAATGTTTGTTTTCGTTTATTATCTATGTACGTATACGTTTCGTCCTTTTTAATCGAGACTCGTTAACAGAGATATAACTATTCACTACTGGTCGCGCGATTCGAACCCCCGGCCTCCGAGTATTTTACAACTCAAATCCCGACATCTGTGATGAATAGCTGATCATTTTAACAATTATTCGGAAGCTTTAACGTCAAGGGAGTGTTCAGCTTAATGAAAGGAACGATGCATATATAGCTAACGACGCCATCCTATGTTAATACTACACTTACAGTGCCCATCTACAGGGTTTTCTAGGGGCTAGAAATAATAAATATTTGTTTTTGTTTATTATATATAAATATATATATATATATACGATATATATATATATAGGTGTGTGTGTACGTTTGTATATGTGTTTTATGTGAGTAACTGTATGTGTGTAAAAAACAATACTTCCGTATGTTATATCTACATATGTAACACATTCTCTTTCTCTCTCTCTCTCTCTCTCTCTCTCTCTATATATATATATATATATATATATATATATATATATATACAGGGTGAGCCAAAAGTAGGTGGACAGTAAAAAAACATTTTCCTTCTTGATTTACACAGCTTTGAAGGCTGCCTCTTACGCTTCAACAAAAAAATGTTTTTTACTGTCCACGTACTTTTGGCCAAACCTATATATATATATATATATATATATATATATATATATATATATATACATACATATATATGTGTGTCTGTGCGTGTGTGTGTATGCGTGTGTATAAAATGAAGCCAATGCTTTCGTATGCAATATCTACACATGTAACACAACTTTTCTATATCTCTCGTTTTCGCATTAATCCAGGAAGTCGTTGTACGATTCAAATTCAGCAACTCTGAATGGCTGTATAATATTTTTCATGGCTTTTTTTTCTAACCTGAATTAATCAGATTAGAAGAAAAAGCCATGAAAAATATTGTACATAGATACATATCCCCAATTGACAACAACAATAAAATTAAACTCATTATTTACTATAACAAATTTAAAACCCAAAATTTTGTAGTAAAAAACAGCTTATACCAAACTAAAAAAAAACACTCGAAAGAACCAATTTTATTTATAAGTTTCTTATTTTTCCGTGTGAATCAGCTAATTCTGGTGTTGGCATTAGTTTCCTGATGTTTTTCTAGTTAGAAATATTTCTGGAAAGACATCAGGTACTTAGAGAAAGGACCACGAGAAGGTTGCCAACATACCTAAGTGACAGTGGTACTGTGGAACCGACTGGATTCGAACTTGGAACACCCAGGTCTTCAGTCCGTGTCAATATCGACTTAACAACCGTCACCTCCCAATTCATAAGTGTAAATGCCCTTTGGGAGAATATAACGCCCATAATAATAATAAAACTAATAGATCTACAAAAACATAACTGCCCTCTCCTTGATTTAAAACAAATTCTAGTTAATAACTCTAAAATTATACATTCCGAAACAAATTTTTAAAAATTAAAAATACTCGAAGCTATCTACATAAATACACAACAACCTAAAATTAATAACACCACATGCGAAACCAGTGGTAACATTTTAAAATGCTTAACGTAATGCGATTTCGTTCTGTGATGCCATCCAGCGTTACTGAATCTAAAACCGTCAACGACTTCCTGGAATAATGCGGAAAACGTTCTCTGCGCGTTTCTCTGCTGTCTTTTTAAAATTCTCTTCTTTCCCCAACTTTTTTGTTTATTTGCTTTTGACATCTGACGATGATTCGATGAAAAAATCGAAAACGGTCGTGACACCTATGGAACATTTATTAATTTTTTTTTATTATTTCAATACAAAAAAGACCATCAGAAAAATTGAAAAAATTAAAAAGGTATAATTAAACATACGAATTCTGTTATTTTTAACAATGTTTGTCATAAATTAAAAAAATACTGCCTAAATAC
>OY744550.1:50061934-50064434 GCA_963556195.1 Sepiola atlantica
TCATTATTATTATTATTATTATAATCATTATCATTATCATTATCATTATTATTATCATTATTATTATTATTATTATTATTATTATTATTATTATTATTATTATTATTATTATTATTATTATTATTATTATTATTGGGGGTTTGAGTGCGTGTTATCTATTTTTATATGAGATTTGGAACATTACGCATTGCGAAGAAATTAAATCAAGCGAGTGTCCTCCCGTCATAATTGAAAAAAAAAACGACTGCAAACAAATGCAATTCGTACACATTCCCGGTTCGCCGGGTAAAGCTTCTCCTGGGAGAGACCGACAGTCTTGGTGTGAGTGAAGCAGTAAAACAAGGCAGTTCCCCAGGGGTAGGCATGATAGGCAGAGAGAAGGATATAGTTTCTGAACAGTGGTCGAGACGGGGTTTGTGTGGGGAGGCAGGTGCGGTGCTGAACACAGCTAACCGCTGCAAAGCGTCCTCCATTTTAAAAAGCAGACTGTTTGAAAAAAGAATTGATATTTGACTCGTGCAACTTATTCGTCCTTAGTAATTAAGGCGCTGAGCACGTGTCACCTACCCCCCCCCCCCTGTCCCCCTAATCTGTCCTAAACGTCGGGCGACATTAAACTCATCTGCAACGACGATCACTATTTCAACTGATGCGTTCATACAACTGCTTAGATTAGTTCATTTTAAACCTTTTTTTCTCTGTACACTCTGTTTCTTCACTTATCAGAATGTTGCGTTTCACTTATTTCTAACATGTTTCTATTCAAGAATCGCATTCCAAAATAATCTCTATGACATACCCATTAAAAAAAAAAAAAATGAGATCGCCCGATCGCCAAAGAAAAACCACAGGAAAATAATCGAAAGTAACGTGCATTGCTGAGTGTCAAAAATTTAGTCTTTTCCTATTAAAAAATAAAATTGTTCTAAAATCAAATAAAACGTTATAAATAGAATTGCATCGTGATAAAAATTATCTACGTACTATCTCGCTATCGGGCTAGGATCAAAATTTAGTATTTGTTTGCTCCTCAGTCATGCGACAAGTAATAACGCTATTACTCCGTCAGAAAGTATTGATTTACTCCTCTCCAGGAGTTAGGCACAAGGCCAGTTTTTATCCTACTCCCACAAGTAAGATGTGACCCAAGGTCGGGTCGGGAAAGTGGGGTTTAAAAATTGCCTGGGCAGCCCCGTTGGCAATCCCCGGTAGGGGCGCCTCAGGCAGTAAGCAATAAACTTACTCCTCCCCAAAGAGGGGAGGCGAAGCCTGGGAGAGTGGACCTCCTAGAACTGCACAGGACAGGCCCATTGAAGGCCAAGACAATACCAGTCTATGGGGTGCAGTATCCATCGGAACAGATACTACACTTTGATCTTAGTCAAAAGGCTAAGAAAGTAATGCGGGATATTGACCCTATTTATGTGCCTCCGCATAAGGGAAAGGCTAGATACAATGGTTGTTTTAATGAGAGGGAGTATACAGTTTACACCCAAACGAGGTTTTCTGGATGGAAACACAAATACCTGTATAGTTATGTTTGTATTCTGTTGGGAATGATGGCACCTAATGCGACAGACTTTAAATCCATCCTATGGAATACATTATTTAATAATTAGGGCACTAGGAAAGCCCACAGTTGTATTCTCGATCTGTTGTTTATTGTGCCGTGCTAAAAGGGAGTCTGTCACATATTTCTACTCTATGGACGTCCGGCGCGAATGCAGATCTCACGATATAAATGTACTAGTTTTGTTCAAACTGAAACATGCTATTCGATCAAATTATTTTGGCTAATGTAGTTTCAGAATAAAGTTTTGATTCACTACAATATTTACTCTAGGGTCCGTCCTACGTAAGATATTCTCTAAATTGGTTTAGAAGTTTTTATTTTTCATAAATATGGTTATATATATACGGAAATTCATAACTGAGAGTTCAAAGAAAGCGTATGCTCACCAATAATCGAATGTGAAATAATACGACAGGCTAGGCCATCTAAAAATGTAGACGACCCGTGTAGATTATGTCTAAATAAGAAATTTGAAATCCTAAACTTTAAAGACCCCAAACACCTATTAAACTTTAAATGAAATAGCAAACAACTGCTTACACAGAATAAAATTTACCTTAGGCTAACAATTCATAATAAATAAATAAATAATGAACAAATAAATAAATAAATAAAAAAGTAGACTAAAAACTAAAATAGAAATACAAGCAAGTACGTGTAAAAATAAGGTCACTCGTTATTTCGATAGAACAAAAAAAACAGGGATGGACCATCCTATAGAAAACAAGAAAAATAGAATAGTAAATATAAAGTAAAATCTAGCGAACCGTTGTTTGTGAGAAGTTCAACGATTGGCTAAGATAATAACAAAGAATCTGATTGATTAACTAGCTAGACTAAACACCACGTATATATATATATATATATATATATATATATATATATATATATATATATATATATATATATATATATATATATATACAT
>OY744550.1:50074434-50076934 GCA_963556195.1 Sepiola atlantica
ACATTCTCTGAGATTTATCGTACGAGTCGCTCAAAATGATATATTTATTTTTTATTTTTTTAATAAAAACTTTTTAAAAATCTAATTAGAAATTATGTTTTAAAGCACAAATTTATTGAATCAAATTATTTAATTTAAAAAGTAATTCATTAAAAATTACTGTTTTTTTGTAAAAACAAAACAAACCCATTTTACTGAGCAATTAAATAACTGAATTTAGAATCGTGTTCACTGTATTTTATTTGTTTAATTGTTGATTTTATTTTAGGTACATCATTTTTTCGATTTGAAAAACTTCAAATATTATTATCTTTTACGACCTTAAGTGAGTTTAGGATTTTTTGTTTTACATTTTACGCCGTGAAGGGTAAATTTTGTTTAAAAACTATGTTTTTTATTATTTCGTGTTTTATTCATTAAAATAAAAGGAGGGACTGATTTTCTTTCATTTTTTTTTGTAAAAAAAAACCCACATTTTTCTGAGCAATTAAATAAAACAACTAGCAAACATATGCGATCGGAGACAGAATGTATTTGCTAGTATTTATAATTCATTATTTTTCGCCCCCCCCCAAATTAGGCTGAGCTCCGTAACGACTAGTATTACACATCCTCACCGTGGCTTAAATGCAATGCTCTTTTCAAAAGTTGAACTCTTTACGACATCTGCCTTTAAATAGAATTAATATCTCGCTGATTTACTTAGTTGTTGAAAACGGCCGTCCAGGGCAAAGACGTTTGAATTTGAGTTTGAAATATAACTCGTGTTCTCGAGGGTCGACCGCCAACTGGTGTAAATAATTATTTTATACACTGATGATGTGCGTAAGGATGAAACGTATACGTATGTAGATAAAAAAAAATTGACGTAGAAAAATATGCATTACTTAAGATAAAGAATGAAACAGTCCGAACAACGGAGTGCCTAGAATTGCTCGATCGCGAGGTTAGGGTTAGGTGATGAGAGCAGTAAGTCAACAGGATACCTATAAGTACCTGCGCATTCTGGAAACAGAAATAATCAGATCAACAGAAATTAAACAGTTTGTTAAGTAAAAATATCCGAGAGGGTTTAAACGAAATTATATCGTAATAAATAATAATTAGATAAATAATTAGAAACCTAATGAAACGAAATAAATACTTGGTCAGTATTCATAGTAAGATACTTTGGACACTTTATAAATAAAATTGAAGAAGCTTTGTCAAATGTTATTCTTTGCTGCAATATTTTAAGTAAAATATTGCTTATGTTTTATTTTACTCTTACAAGTATAATAACTTGTTTTATACTTTTGCAAGTGTATTCACTTGTTCTATACTTTTGCAAGTATAATAACTTGTTCTATACTTTTGCAAGTATAATAACTTGTTCTATACTTTTCCAAGTTTAATAACTTGTTCTGTACCTTTCCAAGTGTAATAACTTGTTCTATACTTTTTAAAGTGTAATAACTTGTTCTATACTGTTGTAACTGTAATAAATTGTCCTATACTTTTGCAAGTGTATTAACTTGTCCTATACTTTTGCAAGTGTAATAAGTTGTCCTATACTTTTGCAAGTGTAATAACTTGTCCTATACTTTTTCAAGTGTAATAACTTGTCCTATACTTTTGCAAGTGTAATAACTTGTCCTATACTTTTGCAAGTGTAATAACTTGTCCTATACTTTTGCAAGTGTAATAACTTGTCCTATACTTTTGCAAGTGTAATAACTTGTCCTATACTTTTGCAAGTGTAATAACTTGTCCTATACTTTTGCAAGTGTAATAACTTGTCCTATACTTTTGCAAGTGTAATAACTTGTCCTATACTTTTGCAAGTGTAATAACTTGTCCTATACTTTTGCAAGTGTAATAAATTGTCCTATAATTTCAACTATAATAACTTGTCTTATACTTTTGCAAGTTTATCATCTTACGAATATTATTTTTTGCACGCATTTCTCAATACAATCCATCATTTTCCCATGCATTTCTATTTCTATTAAGCGAATTGATAATGTGCTGATAAATAATCTATTAATAGTTTCCAAAAATTCGTAAATAGTGTTTAAGCATTTTTTAAACATAAAATTTCTAATTCGTATTTGGCCAGCGGAAGTTTGTTTATCAATGTATTCACTTTAAAATATTTACGTGAATAAAATAAAATGTATTAAACAATTACAAAATAAACTTTAAAAATTTCAATTATTTCGGTTTGACTTTCACATTGTTTTATACACATTTGCTTCAATTTATACTTTATTGACAAACGGTACCGGAATATTTAAATGCAATTTTTAAAATCCAATTAAAAATATAATAATAATAATCGTAACAAAATAATTTGATAAAATAACACTATTTTAATAAATGTTAATTTAATTTTTTTAATAATAAATCTTTAAAAATTAATAAAAGTTTACTTTAATTAATAATAATATTAATGTTTTTTTTTAATGTTATCTCAATATATTAATGTATTAATGTTGACTTAAAATAATAATATTAATAA